>OZ038497.1:5089788-5229788 GCA_964036315.1 Acanthosepion esculentum
ATAATGTTATTTAATGAGATATTTATATTTTATATAGTATTATTTAATATAACATTTAGTAATAATAATAATATTATTTAATATAATGTTATTTAATAATGATATAATAATTCATATAATATAATAATTATATATATTGTTGATATTTAATTATTATATCTCATTTTTCTTTATATTGTTTCTTTTATTTAATTATTGGTTTGTACTTATTACTTATTAAATTATATTTTATATATTTCTTTTTATTTAATAATGCAATAATAATGTTTTTATCCATTTTATATGCATTGCTTTATATGCATAATCTTTGTAATTTTAAGTGTAGATGTTTCTTTTCATTTACTTTTCTTCAATTATTTTTTCTTAATATAAAATAAAAAATCGTCTCTGATTTTTTTTTATTATTTCCTTATAGATGGTAATAGTTTTATTAATATATGTTAATATATGTTCTTTTTAATATAAAATAAAGAATATTAAATAATACATTTCCTAAAAGGTAATAAATGAAAACTATATATGTTTTTAATATATAAATAATTTTGAAATAATTTATATATATATATATATATATATATTCTTTTTTATTATAAATATATAAGTATATCTCTTAATATTGAAGTAATAGTGAATTTGTTAATATAAGATAAAAAATTTTCCCAAATTTCCTGTCTATTTTCTTGATAGAAACTGTGGTGAATATTCTAATAGAAGTCAAGGTCTTGTCTACATGTACCTGTCTCCTACCAATATCACCATGCCTAGATCTTACTATTCTTTCTTTACCTTTTCTCCCTTTCTTCCTTTTCCTAATTTGTCTTTTTCTGCTTTATGCTTTCCCTTTCACTTTTTCCTCTGCATTGTTAACATTTGCTTTAGGCCTTGTTCCATTTTATCTTATTACCTTGATCAGTTTGAAAATCCTTACAAGT
This sequence comes from Acanthosepion esculentum, assembly GCA_964036315.1. Taxonomy (NCBI): domain Eukaryota; kingdom Metazoa; phylum Mollusca; class Cephalopoda; order Sepiida; family Sepiidae; genus Acanthosepion; species Acanthosepion esculentum. The sequence continues at coordinate 5,090,721 of OZ038497.1, forward strand.
TCATCTTAACTTGTTAAGATGAAATGATCATAACTTTGAGGTAATTTTAATTCCCATTGTATGTTATATATATATACATATATATTCAGTTGTATGGATATGAGTTTATGAGCCTGGGTTTCAGTTTTCCGATCATCAGACAAACTGGTTTATTTTAAAAATTGGATCTATTTTTATGCTTGTTTGACTATGTTTGGTGGTGGGAAGGTGAATTTCCTTCTGTGCTTGTTTGGAATAACGCTCTCATACACATAGACACATATACATATATGTATACAGGTGTATGCATTTTAGTTCACACAGATGCACCCATGTAAACAATCTGAGGCCAGGCGCAGATATACATCCATGCATTTGGGCATACATTCGTATGCAATTTTAATTCTATTTTGTTGTCAGGACCGTGGCTTTTTATGCGTACCGATGTTCCTTTCAACAAGGGTGTTCTTGACCCTATCAGATCTACTGCCTGCATCGTCAGGGAAACTTATGCTTCCTCACACACACATGCACACATATAGATGCACACATACACTCCTGTTGGCCTGGGTCTTTGGGTTCTGTTTGTGGGCATGGTGATGATGATGTTTGTATTTTTAACGCTGACTGCTTGTGTTTATTGGCGATTGTGATTATGCTGATAGTGATGATAACTGTGATATTAATTATTATGAATATGTTAATAATAGTTATTGATGTGTTAACAGTAAATTTAGCCTGGATGATGATTGAAACAAAAGTATAACCCCCCCCCCCAAAAAAAACAACAAAAAACAAAAAAAACTGGAGATGCAACTAAGAGATGATATGCATCTCCTGGCATTTTGTTCTGTTTGTCTACAATTCTTTTTGCAATTAGTATTATGACTGATACTGCCAGAGTTCCAGGAACTAGTTTCACTTTTTAGTTGCTTCATTTGGATCCAACAATAATAAGATGTATATTACTTTATATTTAATATAGTTTTAATTTACTAGTTTGATAGCATATAAGTAATTGTTATTCGATCAAATTCTTACTATTATTAGAACATTTTTCACATGCATGTCTTTAAATATATTTTTCTGGTTATTATCATTGGAGTTTATTCTTTCAGTGTTGATCTTTTCACCTGTGGCTTCATGAAGTTATAACAAAGCTACTATGACCTGGCATGTCAAGTACAAGGGAGATAACTAATAAAGCAAAATGCTAGACATTACAAGAATATGCAAATTCACTTTGTGTCTAATGTATGTAGATTGACCTTGCTGTAGTACTTGATTAAAAATTTGTTACTATTATTAATTTTCATTGAATGATATTTTAGTTTATTTTTGGACTTTTATTAATGAATTGTTTGTTTTTTTTCCCAGTTAGATTTGCTTATAGAGATTTCCTTTATTTTAATATTCAGATAGTAATGGAAGAATTTTTGGAAGATATCAATAATATCCTCAATTCTGGAGAAGTTCCCAATCTCTTGGAAAGTGAAGATATTGAAAGATTAGTCACGGCTTGTCGGCCTGATGCAAAACATGCTGGCATCAATGAGCAAAGCCGAGATCAAATCCTTTCTTACGCTATCAACAGAATTCGGTAAGATTGCAAAAATTTCATTTTCATATTCAATGCAGCAGTCTTTAGTCTTTTTAATATGATCTCTTGTGAGTAAAAAATAATGTAGCATTTTACCTATATACATATTTCTCTTTTATTCAGTTCCTATCAATTCAAGTTGTCTCTTGTCTAGTCATTATCCCAGAGAATGATACTAAAGAACATATGCACACACACACACACACACACATATATATATAATTTCCTAAATACATTTATTTGCCTATACTCAATAATTTTCTATGTATATCATTAATATCTTTATAAGATTTTTTTCAGTATTTGTCAAACTTTTAAGCATATCAGTTTTATCATCAGGTAATTTTTAAGGATCTCTAATTATATATTTGTACAATCTAGTAAACTTTTCCCCGTGGCCATCTCCAAGTTTGTCAGACATGAGGAGTAATGGGCATTATCCTGCCTTGCTGGCTTATATGTTGGAGTCTGGATTCAGAGTTCTGCTTCTTGATGTCCTTTTATCTGTGATTTCACCCAGAGAGAAACAGTGAGAAAAGAAATAGTCATGCTTTCTCCAAGGGTATTAGTGATAAGTGAACATGATGGTCTCAACCAAATTTGAACTTGGCCTGGTGATTCCATTGTCTGCTTCAATAAACACTATGCCAGCCAGACATCTACTAACACCCAAAATGGATGGCACTGGAGAATCAAACCAATGCCATGCTATCACAGAGAGGAAGGATAATGTTGAAGGCGTTGCAAAGAAGGGAAAAAGGGCCTCTACATGCACAAACCTACACAAGGCACAATAACATTCCCCACCCCGAATCTATAGGCAAAACATACAGATGCATGCTGGGAATTCCTTCTAGCTAATAAGCTAGGCCACTTCTCAGTTTCATACACCATATTTCTGTTCTTCTTGAAACCAGAACACTGTGATCAGTTGTCTGTATCCCTTTTGTGTGTTAACACCATTGTGAACTTTCTTTGCCTCTTTACTCTTGCTTTGCCTGATTTTGTTTTGCATATATATTGTTGGCTCAATATTATTTTTACCCTGTTCTTTTCTTTTCTTATTGTTTACTGGAAACTTTGTCAGTACTATTTATGGGATTTTCTACCAATTACATTTAATCCTGACTGAATATATGAGAAATGTTTTTTTTCTGTTGGTTTCAATCTGTAGGAATTTACTGCAAAAGCATTCCCCTTCCCAAATCTATAGGCAAAACATACAGATGCATGCTGGGAATGCCTTCTAGCTAATAAGCTAGGCCACTTCTCAGTTTCATACACCATATTTCTGTTCTTCTTGAAACCAGAACACTGTGATCACTTGTCTGTATCCCTTTTGTGTGTTAACACCATTGTGAACTTTCTTTGCCTCTTTACTCTTGCTTTGCCTGCTTTTGTTTTGCATATATATTGTTGGCTCAATATTATTTTTGCTCTCTTCTCTTCTTTTGTTATTGTGTATTGCAAACTTTCTCAATTCTATTTCTTTTTATCAATTCTATTTCTTGGGCATTTCTTCCAATTACATGGCCAGACTATTTTTTAGCCTTGAATAGCAGCCTTCATAGCAGAATAGCAACTCTCAGGCCTGCAGTTGGATTCACATATCCCATGAATCATGAGGACATTCTTTGAATTGAAACCTGGTCTGGTTTTTCCACTGCAACTGATTCCCCTCATCCAGCCACCCTACATCCACACCTTGCTGCTGGATCCTGGAAGTGATGTTGAGAGTTGTTCAAGCTTTTACTTAGCTGATAAAGAACTTACTAATCATGTATTTGCTGTTCTTTCATAGGAACCATTATCATTCCATGGAATGGAAAGTATTTAAGTATGGAAGGTATTTCTATATGGTTCAAGAAAAATGGCTTTTGCATAGTGCTATGAAAGAGTTGGAAATGTCTCTGATATTTAGTCGTTTTTTTATTGCTTTTGTAGTCAGTTGACTGTAGTACATTGTTTACAAGCTTGGGATAAAATTCATGGTATTGGGAAAATAGGTTCCATATTAACTAAGTGAAAGTAACATTGCTCAGTGTTTAAATACTAGTTTTTCTCTTCTTGCTTGTAAAGACCAATTGATGATGTCTACCCTCCTACCAATGGTTTTGCTACAGGATGGCACCTGCTCTCATGTCGCAAACAATCATGGATATTGAATATGAAATTCTTGCACCTACAACATATTCTTCTGACTCTTTTCTCTTCAGAGTATCATTTGGTTGACTCCATGCAACACTCTTTATTTAGATATCAAAATATTGCTTGAAGAATTCACGGAATCAAAATCAATTCATCCGAAAGATGTTGAAAGGTCATAGAAAAGGTTTTGATGACTGAATAATGAGGCTATGAATTTATATCAAAAGATTTAGTCTGTTCTATAAATTCTTGCATCAACACAATAAGTTATTGGAAGTAAATAGTTGCTAACCAAACTGACAAGTAAATGAAAATGTTAATCTAATTCTATGTCCTTTCAGGATGTGACAATGATGACTCTCCACCTCTTCCTTTTGGGAAAGATAATGAAGTGCTTTTATGTTACCATTGGGGTTTTGATTCCAATCAGATTTGCTACATTAGTATATGTGCAAGTACTTTTGGGAAAGATAGGAATCCATCTCCTCTCCTCACATGAGGTTTAAATAGTAGGACTTGTATCTGGAAAAATCATTGTTATTCTCAAAGAATTGTTAATACAATAGTAACTTACAAAACATAATAAAATTAGTCTTAGAATCCAAAATATGTTTCAGCTTTAAATAACACACAAAGGGTTGATAAGCCATAAAAAAAACAGTCAACCTCCATGGTTTTAAATTCAGAGTAGTTCTTCTCTAGACTGCTTACCACTCGATATTAGAGATCCTACTGCTATTTAAACTCTTGGAGAAGAGATGAGGATTAGTGCAAAAATGAATTCAACAAACTCTGCAGGAATATGAGCTTGCCTCACAAATTTCCCTTCCCACATCAATAATAATGAGAAAATATTCCTTACATTTATCTTTCCTATCATACAGACATTTCTTGTATCTAAGTTTATATTTCCGATCATATCTGTCTCTTGATTCTTATATTATGTCTCATCTATTTCTATTTTCTTCATCGCTTGTTTCATATATTCACATTGCATAGTGTGTACTTAATGTGCTTTTTTCTTCCTTTTTTTTATGGTTCCTAGGAACAACTTGCATATTGTGCTGTGCATGAGTCCTGTAGGCAGTAGTTTCCGATCACGTTGCCGCATGTTTCCTTCCTTGGTCAACTGCTGTATCATTGACTGGTTTATGGAATGGCCAGAAGAAGCTTTGCTTTCTGTGTCCAGTACTTACCTCAAAGATGTCACTATGTTCCCTGATGCAATGAAAGTTAGTCATTATTGATTCTTCCCTTCAATATAATTACATCACTCTTTATAGCTTTGCTCATAACTAACGAAAATGAAACTGTTTTCTTCAATCTCCTTATATTTCTGAGGGTTATCTAAACAAATGGCAGAGAACAAAACCGGATGACAAATCCATTCAAATGTTGTAATAACAATAACAAAGATGAGGACATTAGTCTGAATCTAAATGATATTTGGATAGATGAATTTGTTGCATACCCTCCTCTCTTCTGGGGAGGTCTTTTGGTTGACAGGGTCAATTCCACAACAAATCTGCACTCTTCTCTCTTCCGGCCGGGTGATCGCTAGTTGGTTTGTTTGGGGGTAAAATGAGAACTTCAACAAAAGGGATTTTTAAAGTTATCTATTTTATTAAACATGTCGACATGTACATTTTTAACCAGCCAGTGGGGTTGCTATCCCACCCCACTGGGGAGCAAGTTCCTCACACACGAAATTAACATATCTGCATTCTTCAACGTGTAAAACTTAACTCTCTGAAAACACTTTCTAACTCTAACATTTCCATATTTGGCTCAGCCAATCAAAATCGACATCCCTATTTTGTCTACTAGCTGACCCCAATATCAGCCTCAGAAGGTCTAAGCCAAATATAGTGCCATTAAAAAGTAATAGTCTGAAACTATTATTTAACATTACTTACCTAACCATCAAAAAAAATTAATTTATGACTTTTATTTCAACTACATTATATTTAACATATAAATAATATTAATAACGAGAACAGTATTAACATGATGTGGATAGACTAATTTGTAATAATGACAATAACAATATCTAGATAGCCAAATTTATAATAATATTAATGATGAGGCCAGGAATAAAAATATCTGGATAGACTAATGATAATATAACAATATCTGTGTAGACTAATCAATAATATTAATAAGGTGAACCATAATAATGATATCTGAATAGAGCAAGTGATATTATTAGTATTTATGAGAATAGTAATAGCAAATAGATGTGTGGGTGGTGTAATGGATAGTAATTCAAAATGAGAAATCACAGTGCCAAGTTTGAATTCCAACTGGGTTCATTACATTCTCTTGCACAAAAATACTCTTGAGAAAGCTCTGGATCCATATCTTCTCTTTGCTCCCTCAAATATGGGTTAAATAGTAAATCAAATTAGGCTCTCTAATCATGGTTGGCAACCAGTCTGAGAGGAGGATAACTCTGAATTCAAAACCATAAGAGTATTGTGCAGTCAGATGGTACACTGTGATAGATACCTTAAGCAAGATCTGTATTAGGTTTTGACCAAATTGCTTAGCCAAAGCAACTCCTATGTGAACAAGAGTTATGTAATGGATTATGCAATTAATGAATAATGAAATGATGAATTAATAATATGAAAACTGAAAACATTAATAACAATATCTGGATAAACAAAGGAATAATATTATTAATGATTATTATAAGCAGTAATAACTGGATTTCTATTGATTAAACATCCTTTCATCCAAGATCACGATTATTAAAAAAAAAAAAATTAAAAATTAAAACAAATCATAATCTGAAATAAAAAATAATTTGAGAAGAAAATGTATAATGTCCGAAAAAGTCATGCTTATTTAAATTGTCTTCTGTATTTCATTGATATTTTTATAAAATTATGAAAAAAAAACTTGTTTTCATATTTATTTATAGAATGTTAAATAATAATTATTGTATTGTAGTTGGTTAACATATTTTGATAATTTTGTGGATTTTTATAAATTTTTGAATAAAAAGATTTCTTCTCAAATTTTTTTTTTTATAAAATGATAAATAAGAATTATTGTATTGTACTTATTCACATATTTTTATAATTTTGTAAATAAACATTTTGGTGACAGTCTCTGTAGTATACAGTAATAGTTGCAACCAAATAAGCATCCTTTTGAAATCTTTTTTTTTTTTTTTTTTGCAGGCATGAAAGTTAAACTTTACATAATTAATTAATAATAATACCGAGGAAAGTAATACCAATATATCATCATCAAATTGTTATTAGTTATTTATAATTAATTAGTCTTCTGATATGGTTGCTTGTCTTTGTTGTTTATTTGTGTAGTGCTTCTGGAAAGGGATGCAGAAGTACCCCCTCCCCACCAAACAAGTTTTGACAAAATTCCAGAAGTGAACAGACACTTGAGGATATAGTGAACATGGCTTGAACCCTTTTGAACTTAAAAAAACGAATGAGGAAATTAGTTCACATCACATCAGCCACCTACAATGATCAAAACTTTGATGTTATCAAATTTAAAACACTTTTGCACAATGCAAATTAGGCATGATAATTTCGTTGAGATCTGAACAATAAAAATGAATGAATGAAAACTCAGAAACTGGAGACAGATAATTCTGATAAAAGATCACTTTTGAAATTAAAAAACATGGTCAGATAATGAAAACAAAATGATTCTGGCCAGATTAAATGTGTCTAGATGAAAAAAGTTGGTTTTGATTTCAGATTTTTGGCTTTTGCTTGAAAAAACTTATTTTCATCCCTTTTGTTATAATCCTATTCAGCTGAAATTTCTTTGCCACTTGGATATTGTGTTTGTTTTTGTAGGTAAAACTCGGAGAAATGTGTGTGACTATTCATACCAGTGTCTCTGACATGGCTGAGACTTTCTACCAGACATTGAAAAGACGTTTCTACATCACTCCCACAAGCTACCTTGAACTGATCACTCTTTATCTCTCTATGCTGGAAGCAAAGGACAAGTAATGCACACTTTGTAAAATCATTTAAAAAAAAACAGTTTTTCCTTCCTTATTCTGCAAAATATTTTATTTTACAAATATAGTTTTTTATACAATTCTGTGTAAAAATTCAGATAAATATATCTGTAAAGTCAAAATAAATAAAAGGCAATAAAATAATAGTGAACACAAATGTAGGTCTTTAAGTATTGGTAGCATTAAATTATTAATTAATGTTATTTTTTTTTTATTTTCCAAAGAAATATGTCAGAAAATTTCATGTATTATTTTGACTTAATAATTTATCTGAATGTATCTGGATTAGTTGATGATAATTTCAATTGTTATTAATAAATCATCATTAATCAACATTAAATTGAAATAACCTCCTCTGTATTTTATTCTTAAATATTTTGGAAATAGTTGTGTGTAAATGAAACTGATTTGTGTACACAAGAAAAGTATTATTTGTCAAGTGGTTATAATGGAAATTCAAAAACAAGTGGGAAATAATTTTGTTTTTATAGTTTCTAAGATGAATCTAAATGATATGCTATGGAATATATATGAAATTTATCATGTAAACTCTGTTAAAGCCTGTTGCAATTTGTTTCTTTAAATATTCCAATAATAATGTAGACTTTTGTTTTTTATTAATATTATATTATCTTTCACCTTTTCAGTTAACTATATTTTTTCTGATTATTATGGTTTGATATCTGAAAAGTCACCAAATGTATGAGACTCCATAAGCTAAAAGGTGTTTATAAAGTTAATGGATTCCATTAATGTCTCTTTGCCAGTAAAAAAAAAAAAATTTTCCACTTAAGAGCAAATGTTTGTCTATCAGTTTTGAAAAAAACAATCTTATGTAACAAATGACAAACAGTTGTGTTTGTCTGTTGAAAAGCCAAGTGTAAAAGTTGATTCTCCTGATTATAGCAATGAATGATTCGACTTAAGAATGCTTAAGTCTATAGGTAGTGGCCAAAATTTGGAAAAAAAGCAATGGAATATGACTAACAAAAACTTGTACAATTGGCTTTGATCTATTAAAAAATTAATGGTCACAAATCAGAATAGTGTAATACTTTAATATTTGGAGTTTATTTAAAAAGTAATATATTAATGGAAATAATGAGAAAAGAAAGCTTGGAGAATTTAGCACTCACAGGGCTTATTCAAGGCAAGAGAAGTGGAGTCGTGAAACCTACTTGTTTGGGCAAATAGATGAGCAAACACTTCCCATAAACAAAGGGAGGTCATAGAGGAACAAGTATTGTTCAAAGCAACAAAACTATGAAAGGAGGACATTGGACATAGAGGGAGACATACTACTTTAATATCCAAAAAAAAAAAATATATAATTTAGTTCAAATCAGACATTGATTTTTAAGAGTTGCCTGACTAAATATCAAACTTCTTAGAAATCATTTATTTCTGTAAAGCCACTTTTGATTAAACAGAATTATCTAAAGAGATTCATTACATTAGAGTGATTGTGAAGAGAATTATGTATCTCGCTGAACAGATTAAAACATTTTACTTTATCATGAATACTGATCGAGGGCTTTACACCTGGTATTCTCAAGGTAAGAGCTTTTTAATGACTTAAAGGAGTGATTGATTTGGGGTTTTTTTTTTCACAGCTTTACATCTCTTCATGGGTTATTTTAAGTCGAAACAGATTGTAGAAGGTTCCTTACAGTACCTGGGGTTCCTAAGTTGTCCTCCGTCTAAGTACTGGCCAGGCTCAACACTGTTTAAATTTAGTTATCAAATGAGAACCAATGTTTTCAGTATGATTTGACCGTAAGCTGACTTAATGGAACCAACTCTGTTAAGATCTATGTCATTTTGATTTTCTCTGTTTCTGAATTTAGCTTCATTTGTATTTTTCATATTTATCTCTATTTTGAAATTTGTTTTTCTTAGACTGTGTGTCCACTGAGGAAAAGTTAGAGATTTATACTCTCAGTAGAGATTTAAGCTGAAAGTGAGTCAATCCTGAGAGAACTAAAAGTCCTAGCAGAATTTATTACCAGTGGGCACAATCTTAACAACATAAGATGTGCAAATGTGACAATCTGTTGATGACAGAGCCAGAAATGAAACTGCAGAAAATCATAGACAAGGAAAGTGCGAAGAAAGTCTTAAGCACTAATTGTAAAAAGACAATGTCTGGCTTTCAGCAAGAAAAATGAATTGGAGACAGTAAAAGTCAGACAATTACAGAAGAAGTTGAAATATGTGGAAAGTGTTTTAACACAAGATGGAAAAATCAGATACTGAAATCCAAAGGCACATGCGAATAGCAAAAGTTGCCTTCCAAAAACAAAGCAAAGTATTGGGAAATAGGAAAATGTTGTTAGAAACAAGGAAAAGTGTCATGAACTGCTATGTAATATCAACCCTCTTCTATGGCAGTGAATGCTTCACAGATGAAGAGTCAACTTTAAGCAACAGAGATGTGGTTCTACAGAAGGATGCTGAGAATACCATGAATAGAGCCCATAATCAATGAGGAAGTCTTTAAAGAAAATGCAAACAAAAAGAATACTTAGAATCAAAAAGAAAAGTTGAAATTTCTTGTAGGCATCATGAGGAAAGGAGGCTTTTATGGAATTTGTCATTTGCTGAATATAGAAAAGGCAAGAGGGAGAGAGAGAGAGAGAAACAGTAACCTATCTAATAAACATGTGTGTGTGTGTATATATATATATATATATATATATATATATATGGATGGTAGAACAGAGATGAGGAGGGATAGTAAAAAGACAAATTTTACTAAGAGCTACAAAGATAGGAAGTTGTGGAGAGCCAAGGTTGTCTGTGTTCTGAATGAATATAGCACCTATGTTGTAGCATACCTATGGACAATAAGGGGTATGTCCTCACTCAAATAAATACAGTAGCAAATACTGTATTTTGGTCTGTAGTTGGAGATTCACTGTGGAATTCACTTGACTCACTTCTAGCAGTTGACTACTTCTACACGCTGCTGGCGAATCTTATATGTGTTGTTCTTGTCCTAAGTATTATCATTCATTACCAACCTTCATGTGATTATTCTATTCAGTAACCTTCCCTAGGTTACAACAACCTATAAGAAGAGATTTAAACAGTCACACCTTAGAGTATAATGAACTAACTATATGGACAGATGTTGACATGTTGGTTGCTTAACTGACGAACAGAAGAATCAATATGCCGAGGACTGAGCATGACCTGGCCAGGTGTTGACATGTCGGTTGCTTGATTGACGAACAGAAGAACCAACATGCTGAGTAACTAGCATGACCTAATGTGCCTGCAAACAATATGAAAAAATATTCACAGAATTCGGTTTCTAATTAATTAACATACTGATATTATGTGTATATACACGCACACACACATACACACAACCTACACCAGAAATGTACAATAATATTTCAGTTTATACTCTTGTGATACTATGGACCCCCACATAAAAAGAGAAGAGGTGTTTTTTTTTATTTCAATCATGTCTTGCTGTTTGATAGACCAGTGGATGGTTCCTTTTGAAGTTTGGTCTTCTAAGCAACATCAACTTTCACTAAAGTGATTTTCAGTGACCAAGTAGCAACAAAATCAATAATTGGTCATATCTGGGTGCTGGTCTATATTAACAGTCATTGGGGAAAGTTCTGGCCTGCCCTTGGTGGGAGACAGACATGTCCATGTTGTGGTTCTGAAGCCACTGTTTCATTAATGAAAGAAAAATGCCATGTTGAGAAATAATTTCCATATATGTCGGTGCTTTATTCAGGGCATTGCCTCCGCATCTGGGTGGGTGGTAGGTGATAGTCACCCATCTATTCATACAGTGGCTGGCAATACAAAATGCTGGCTTCAGAAACATGACGGCATGTCCCTCCCTCACCCAGGATAAACCAGAAATTGCCTGCCCCCATGTCAGGATTGGATGGGTGAGGAATTGTTTGGTGAAAGAGCTGACATGGAAGAAATTGTCTCAAGTATCACACCTAGCTACTCACCCAGATGAGGAGGCAAAGCCCTAATAAAATACCTGTGCATATAATATGGAAAGCAGTGTCCACATTTTCATTTCTCGATGAGCCATTTTTCTTTCATCATGTTACATTTTGAGCATGCAGCACACTCTTCCCCCAGCTTTTGGTGAACACCAACATGAAAAAAATCAGAAAATGCAAAATTGGCAGCTAATCATTGACTGGCTGGTGGAAATCTTGTGTGAGGGTTGCGTTGTATATTTACACTCTAACATATTTAATTAGCATATGTAGTAAAACTTAAGATTAAACTCTAATATTGATTTCAAATTTAAACTAAATCATTCAACTTAAAGGTATATTGACAATAAGCATAAATATTGATCAATTTATCTAATTTTAATTCATTACAGCAAAATAAGTTTTCTATTTCAATTCACACAAACTAAAATCGCAATACAGGGTGCAGCAGAAATACTCCCCCCCCCCTCACACACATAATGGTAAGACATGATGTCACACCCTGTATTATCATGCAATATTGAATGTAAAAGAATCAATGTCACATTTTCAACTTATTTTTGTAATTGCTGCTACCCAATGTATATAAATATTACTTGGTCATATAAAGAAATGGATTGGTGGCTAGGAGGCCTCAGTTTATATTGCAAATGCAAAAGGGCATAAACTCATTAATCTATCAATACAGAAAAGGAGAAAAACTTGTTTCTCTAAAAGACATCTTTGTTTCTGAAACATCCACTGATTTATGTGTTATAACCATTGATATTGATATGTCACTAATAAATCCTCTATGCCTCTCTCCTCTCTGACAATTACATAAATATTTTTTCAATGCTATAAAGATAGTTATTTTATTGATTTAAAAAAAAGGATGAAATGAATTATCACTTTGTTTTTTCAGTTTTATATTTTTGTAAACTGTTTTCATGGCATTTTTATTGCAGGGAACTTAAACAAGGACATGGCCGTATTCAGAATGGTTTAGACAAAATTGAAGAGACGAATGTGTTAGTTGAGCATATGAAGTTGGAATTGGTTGCCTTGGAGCCAGAATTAAAGCAAAAGTCTACAGATACAATGGAACTCTTGGAGAAGTTGGCTGTTGACCAAAGTAGTGCAGACGAGGTCAGTTAACTAATATCTTATTCAAATAGTTATATTAAAAAAAAAAATTAGAATATTTTCTTTACGAAATTGACAAAGTCCGACAATTATTTCAACATATTTTTATTGTTATACGTTACTTATATAGACACAAATATTTAAGTAAATGCTCTGTTTATAATAAACAGTATTAAAACATTTACTGGCTTGAACGTCCAAGAAATTTTCATAGAAAATGTTTTCTGACAGGAATCGAACCTGTATCCTACATGGAAAGAGTCATATAGCCTGACATGCTATACCAGTTTAGCTACAGAGGAATGTCTGCCTAGCAAGATCAATTTTACTGCTTTTAATCTGCAATTTTCCATGATTTCCCTCGAATGTTCATATCTACTTGAAACCTGTCTAAGCGTAAACAAATGATGTCACACACTACAAAATGGACAAAGTCTGACAATTATTTTAATATATTTTTATTGTTAGACATTATTTATATAGACACATATTTAAGTAAATGCTCTGTTTATAATAAATTTTCTATGAAAATTTCTTGGAAGTTAATAATAGTAGCAGTAGTAGTCTTAGATGTTGGAGGAGTAATGCGCTTCTTCGTTCTTATATCAACAGCACGTTTGCTGGTGTTTTGTTCTAATCTCTGACGTCACTTTCATACTTCTTCGAGCCTTCAATTCAACTCTAGTCACTTTCAATCTCTGACATCTCTCCATCCAGCTTGACTGCACTCGAAGACAGACGAGCCAAAAACCACCACTTTTTTCAGCATAACTACGCGTTTATTTAGATAAACCTGGCTGGTCATAATCGGCACTCGGCCCCACCACCTCACACGCAATCATCACAAGGTTCTTGCTGCGTCAACCAAAATCATGTGAATTCCAAAGTTTCTCATAGCTTACTAAGTTCTATTTATAATTTTAACCGATAAAAATTATTTCGACCATTTTTCCGTTGTCTTTCTAATGACCCAATTTAAATGGCCTAGATCAGATTTCTCATCAGTAAACAAAAATGCTCTAATCTAATTTTGCTATTTAGATCCACTCCAATTTCAATAAAAAAAATATACGTGTGTGTGTGTTTCCCCGACTCTCTTCTCTGTCACATTTCCTCCCCTACTCATCTGTCATTTACTAGTAAATAACACACGAGCTTTCCTATCAACAAAATATGAGAAAACCCAGTCCAACATGCTTCTTACTAGGGGGCTACTTAGACATACGTCTCTTCCAGCATGCAAAGGTAGAGTCCTCAGTTCCTCTTAGGGCTCATTATCCCCATTTACATTTTCATTGTCCTTACGAAACATGTACATGCAACTTCCGGTTAAAGTTCACTGTTGTGGTGACCTCGTGCAATAGAACCTTTTCACATAGTTCACTAGTTCAAGTGTTCTTTCCTTTTTTATTTTTTTTTATTATTGGAGTTTGGAACACTCCATACCAATTATTTCAGTCTCATTACAAAAAAATAAAAAAAGAAAGTTCGATTTATTTCGTAAATCTGTCCCTCTGATTTTGTCTCGCCTTCACAACAGGCTTTGTTCAGGTCCTTCCATGACAATCGTGGACTCTTCTTCAATATCAGTTAGGGGTCCCAATGCACTCGGGTCGGACCTACCTTGGTAAAGTGCACTAACTGGAATCCGTCCTTCACTCATGCACTTCCGTTCCAGTTTATTCTGCCCGGTCAACAACACCGCACGCCTCTTCAACCACCACCAAACCAGCAAGGCCATGACTATCATTAGTATAATTCCCACAACGGTCGGCCAGGTTATTATAGCAACCAAATTCTCTTTCCAGCCCGAATTTGGTGTACCTATCTTATCTAACTCTGACTTCAACCGTCCGAGATCAATCTTATCAATTGGCCTTAACAACGCCGGCATCATTTCTAGCGACATCTTAGGAATATCTCTTCCATTGGGTTCCCACAATCCCATCCATCCACTGACATTCGTTCCTACCAGCTCTAACAAAGCCTTATTCTCTTCAAACTTCTCTTAATCGTTCTGGAGTTATTATACTCGGAGACAGGTGTCCCAGCGACAGCATGTCTAATTGTGCTCTCACATGCTCTAACAACGCCGTTAAAGAGTGACTTGTTTGACGTACCTTACTCATTTTAGCTAATAATTGAAAATACCTTTGCAAAAACCCCTCTAAGTTCTGTAATTCGGTTGTTACAGATGTGGTTACATTTATCACTTCTTTTCTAAAAACCTGTAGATGAGAAATCAACCAATTGATACTCCCTCTATTCTTAGCCAATTCCAGCCAAGTAACATTGAGTATAGATACGCTCTCTTTAACTGACTGAGCCATTGCTTGTTGTCTCTGTTCTGCTGCCATTAATTTCCTCTTAATTACTCTCACTTCGCCTTCAGAGACTGTACCAAATAACACGCTTAATGCCTTTCCCGTTATAGGTAATAATGCCCTCTTCTGCCTGGTCCGTAACAACTTTATTCCTTTCAAATAGTAACTCATATCCTTCCATTGTCTCTCAAGTATTAAGGATTTCTGAGCTAAGGGGTATAATATACCGTGGTATTCCGGAGTCTGTAAATAGTCTCCGGCGACTTGGGTCCTGGCTGTATCTAGTTTGTCCACTTCAGTCTTCAACTGACCCAGTAACTTCTCATACGGCTGCAGGTCTATCACCAAAGCTATCAACCACTTTGATCTAGTTATAATCACTTTGCTAGTTTTCTTAAATACAGTATTCTCACTGTGTTCCCAGGTATTAGCTACCACAACTAGCATCGTCAGTGCCACGAGCCTCCTCTCGTCCATGTCTGCAAAGAGATGGAGAGAATAATTCGTCTTACTTAATCATTCTCTTATTGTTTTTAGCGGGTGGTTACATCTTAGAGCGATACCTCAAGCACCGACCCACACCACCACCACCAGCGCCGTGCATGCATGGGGCCCGTCCACACAGTTCATCAGCACTGATGATAAATGCACAGTTAGTCCCAGACCGTCACTCATTCACCACAACCACTGTACTGGTTTCACTTAATCCCCTCAATCGCCATTTTAGTGGTAATTCCTCATTAACACTAGGTGCTTTTTCAGCCCGCAGTTTACTCTGCAATTGAGCTAATGGAATTTCATCCTCTTCTTCCCATTCACTCAGTTCTTCTTCTCCCCTAAGGTTAGGCTCAAACCCTGCTTCCTCAGAATGTCCCACTGTGGTCTGACTTACCTCACTCAGCCATCAAAGGGTAGTTGGGCTAATTTCAATCTCCTCACTCCCTTCACTTTCACTCTCAGTCTCTAACCCTTCAGGTTCTACCAACGTAGTTTTCCTCAGCCTTTTCTGTTGAGTTTATTTTTTGGCTCCTTTTCATTCTCCTATTTCAGCCCAGCTTTATACCATTTGCATGCACTCTCTTTACCTGCCCGGTCAATTGGTCCTGTATCACAAAGGAAACCGGACCCGTCTGCTCCACGATCCTATAGTATGGACTCTACCTCTGGTCCAATTTACCTTCTCTCATGTGTATTTTATAATACACTGGATCACCTATCTGGAAGGAAACTTCTCTATTTTTATTTACTCTTTTTCGCTTTTTCTGGGCTCTTTGAATCTTCCTTCTGATCTGCGTAAAAATATTATGCTGTTGTTCTGAAACTATTTGGTGATGATCCTCTCCTAAATACTTCCTCCTAGGTTGTAACAGATTGTCTACATCCCTGCCATATATCAAGTAATAAGGGAAAAATTTTGTCGTCTCATTCATCGAGAATCTCACAGCTGCTAACGCTTGGGTTACGAATAAATCCCAATTTTCCCTATTATCCTTTGTTAGTTTAGCTAACACATCAGCGAGGGTCTTATGAAATCTCTCTACCTTAGCATTACTTTGGGGGTGATATGGAGAGGTGGTTATGCGCTGTATGTTTAATTCTCCCAACGTCTCTCTCATAATCTGATTCACATTCTCTGATCCATTATCGGTAACCAACTGTTCGGGGGCCTCATACCTAGGGAATATTTCGTTCAGTATTATATCTGACACCGTTCATGCCTTATCCAGTATGGCAAATGCCTCAGGCCAATTTGTCAGCCAGTCCACAAAGCTCACTATGTAAAGATTACCTCTATGTGTTTCTCCATAGGGCTTGGAAATATCCATGCTTACTTTCTGAAATGGATAATTCGGAATATCCATTTCTAATACTGGGGCAACCCTACTCCTTCGACTCTACTTGGCATGTTACACATTTTTTTACATGGTTCATAACTTCATTAAACAACTTAGGCCAGTAGTAATTTCTCATTATTAATCCATACATCTTATCAATTCCGAGGTGTCCTAACCTCCTATGGCATTGGTCTAGAATTTAAGCTCTCAACTTCTCAGTTACCACCATTTTTAAACCTACTTCCTCATCTCTTCCTGAAAGGTAATACAACACTCCATCATACACCATATATTTGGAGGTATGCCCTGCCTCTACTCTGGACCTGATAGTTGCTATCTTGCTATCCTCTGGCTTTGCCTTCATTTCAACTGTCTCCGTCTGTCCCAGTTCCTTATCCGTAATGGCTATTACTTCCTGATTACCGTTCAGCAACCACCTCAATTTCCTCCTATAATGCTCTGGGGCTGTTATATCTTCATCCCTTATCTCATCACTACCTGTCTTATTTTCATTCCATACTCTCACCTGTTCAACTTCTCTCACTGGGCACACCTGTGCCAGCTCCTCTCCCTGCTTTATTTTAATAGTTTTATTGGCAGTATTGGTTAACAGTAAGTGAACGGTTCCCGACCCCTTCACCAACAAATGACACATGGTTATTTCCCCTTCACTATCATACCTATCAGTAGGGACCACTTGTTACAGGTCACTGTTCTGCATTCCTTCTGTTATAATCTTGCCCTTCCCAGATACAGTAGTCTGAGCGGGAAGCTTTATATCTGTCTGGGCCACCACTGGCAATTGTTCATAATTATCCTCTCCTGACAGTATCCCTACCCTGTCCAATATTAGGGTGGTGGGGTTGAAACGGATCTGTGCCTTATTCTGCCTAAGCCAGTCACATCTCAAAATTAGCTCACCACACAAGTCAGGTGCCACATAAACCTTAAGTTTACCTCTGGTTCTTGCTAACTGGAAAGGTAGCCACGTCATACCCTCTCTCCTCATCCTGCTACTATCAGCCTGACTTATTAGTAGATCAATGGGACTAAGCTTCGTTTTCAGTCCCAACTGTTTAAAAACCTTGGAGCTAATCACTGACACTGAAGCTCCAGTATCGACAAAGGCCTTCATCTTCTTGTCTCCCAGCAACACATTACAGGTGAAGTCTGGCCCTTCCTTCAGCAAACGGTATACCTGTGCCTTTCTCCTTCATGTATTCTCTCCCTTCCTCCCGCTTTCTCGATAACTGAGATGTGGGAGTTGGTGACAGGAGTTCACCTTTTTCTAGGGGCTCCACTTTCTGTCTAGGGTCCCTCCTGGGTGGGGTAGAGCGCGGATGACTCTCTTTTCTTGGACTAGCTTAACTCGTTTTATCCCCAGTTTACGGTCTCCCTCTGCCTTAAACTACCAAGCCTTGTGCCTGAACTTGCCAGAAGTTGTGCAGTTCAGCCCCAAAGACCTTGGGTCACCTCCATAGTTTGTCAGACAGTCGCTAACCCGATGCCCACCATACTTGCAATTCCAGCACACCAGCCCATATCGGCCCAGTGTGGGCTTGTGAAACCCATAACGTAGATCCCAGGCTCTCCTATTGGGAACTGTCTCAACCTCCCAGTCCTCTTCCACCTCTTCTTTTGGGTCCCGTATCTGGATCTGCTCCCGGTCCTTCTTTTTCATCACTACTTTGGCCCCCGGGTGTTCCGCCAACTCTGGAAAAGCTAATGCTGCTAGCCCCATGATTCTTTCTTCCAATTTCTCATTAGTCTCTCCTTTTTGTTGCTGCAGCTGGAATAATTTCCTGACTGCCTCAATGGCTGTACGTCCACTTGCGTATTGCTGCACCAGAGTGGATTTAAGCTTGGTCCATGTCAGGGCTGGGTTTTCTCTGTACCACCCCCTCTATGAATTTGGACACTTGCCCAGCTGTGGTGTTGTAAGCTAGGAGCACCATTTCTTGGTCCGAGAGGCCATAGATCACCTGCTTCTTCTGAATGGACAGAATCCATTCGTGCAGGTCCGCAGGGTTTCCTTTATAAGTAGGTAGCTAGATAAACCTGGCTGCTCATAATCGACCCTCGGCCCCACCACCTCGCACGCAATCATCACGAGGTTCTTGCTGCGTCAACCAAAATCATGTGGATTCCAAAGTTCCTCATAGCTTACTAAGTTCTATTTATAATTTTAACCGATAAAAATTATTTCGACCATTTTTCCATTGTCTTTCTAAAGACCCAATTCAAATGGCCTATATTAGATTTCCCATCAGTAAACAAAAATGCTCTGATCTAATTTCGCTACTCAGATCCACTCCAATTTTAATAAAAAAAAAAATTTACGTGTGTGTTTGTATGTGTGTGTTTCCTTGACTCTCTTCTCTGTCAGACACAGGCGTTTGACAAAGTACACCACAAAGATCTTTTGGAACTGATCAGCAACCTTGACATATTTGGGAAAGATATTAGAATAATCTAGAACCTATACTGGCAGCAAATGGCAGATATACAAAAGTAGGAAGGGGTGTAAGGCAAGGATGTGCCTTCTCACCAGATTTATTCAACCTATACAGCGAAACAATTCTGAGAGAACTAGAAATCCTACCAGGATTCATCATTGGCAGCCACAATCTTAACAACATAAGATATGCAGATGACACAGTGCTGATAACAGACATGGAAAGGAAATTACAAAACCTCCCACAGAAGGTAGTGAAGGAGAAGAAGAAGGGACTAAGCATAAACTACAAGAAGACAGAATGCATGGTCATCAGTAAAAAAAAAAAAAATAAAAAAAAAAAAAAAGTGCCCAAAATGCAATTTACAGGTTGGGGACACTAAAATCAAGCAGGTGCAGAAATTTAGATACCTGGGAAGTGTTCTGACAGAAGACAGTAAGTGCGATGCTGAGATCCAAAGACATATTGGGATGGCCAAAGACGCATTCCAAAACCTAGGCAGAGTATTTACGAGGCAGGAGGATTTCATTGGTAACAAAGAAAAGAGTACCGAACTGTTATGTGATATCTGTCCTCCTTTATAGCAGCGAATGTTGGATGGTCTCTTCAAAGACAAAGAAGAGACTCAAGGCAATGTAGGTATGGTTCTACAGAAGGATGCTAAGGATATCATGGACTGAGCATGTGAGAAGGTTTTGGAGAGGATGCAAAGAGGAAACTTATACTTAACATTGGGAAGAGGCAGCTGAAATTTCTGGGATGTGTAATGAGAAAGGAAGGCTTGGAAAATCTGATACTCACAGGGCTGATAGAGGAAAAGAGGAACAAGGGGAAGCAATGTGTAACATACTTAGTGAGCTTAAGTAAGTGGATGACAGAACAGTAGCAAAAAGACAAAACTTATTGAGAGCTACAAGGGATAGGAAGAGGTGGAGAGCCATGATCACCTACGTCCTGAAGGGACACGGCACATGAAAGAAGAAAACCTTGACACATCAGGATATTTCAGCATTTCAGGAAAGTAGCTTCACGGCATGAGTCCATTCTTGTTAAGACTTAACAAGAAGAAGAAAAAGGAGGTATAGTTTAAAATGATTGCTGGCATTTTCAGGATCTTCACTAGTGTAGCGCTAATGCTCATCTATACATACACGCTGTCAACAAATTCATATATTTATTTTTTATCCATCAATTCTTTGGCAAAGTCTGTCATTTTCATTTGCGTTTGTATTACTGTTAAAATATTTATACTGTGTCATACATTTTTAGAAACAAAAGATTATTGTGTAGAGAATATAACATTAGAAATCATTGGAAATCCAGGACATAATTAGATCATTTTGAGAAATAAAAAGAAATGATACTTTATTATTTCAAATATTATCTTGTAAATAAATGAAATAGATTAAATTAAAAAGTGACTATAACATTAGATGTACTGCATTGGAAATCTGGGACATTATTAGGTCACTTGAAAAGAAAGGAATGTTAATTTAATCTATTGTAAATAGTCGGAGATTAAATTAAAAATAGTGAAAGAAATACAAATGATGAACTTTATTACATTACCCTCCTGCTCTCTACTCTTGGCTTATGTATTTCAGTACATTTTCAATTCGACCACATGCCAGATACAAACTTACAAAACAATTATTTGCTACATAGGGTGGCAAAAAATAACTTTAACTTTCCTTTCCATACAACAATACAAAAGATTTCATGTGTCTGGAGAAAACTCAGAATTGTCTTTTAGATAAAGATTTGTCAAAAAAAGATTTTATATTACTAAGGTTTTGAGACTGTAATTAGAGCCAAAACAGTGCCTACTAGGGGCATATTTGCAAGAACCCAGTAACTCAAATAGGAACAGAGAATAAAACTCATGTTACAGAATGTGGAGTCTGAGCCAGGTTGGTGAGTGATTGGTCAGAATACCACCTGAGTGTGGTGTTCTGACAGTGATTGATTGCTTTTATCTAAGTTTTGTATATAAAACCAAAACAGCATGAAGTCAACAGAAGGTTGAAGAAATTTTGAAATACCAATATGCTTCCTACACCCAAGTTTAATAGATAGGCTAAGGCCACATGCGTAGTGGCACTAAGCCAATGAGCAGCATGTGTTCTCTTGAAGTTCTTCCTCCTGTGAGAATCATTGCTACCATGTCTACCCTCTTTTTTAATAAAACAAATAAGAAAAAGAAACCATCTTTTGTTGATATCATCTATGGAGGCATTGTGGTTTTGAGGGGCTGAAATCGGTTACGACACAGAACGTAACACTAGTTTCATTAAAATTGGGTTCACAATTATCAAGCTAAAGCTACTTTTCTGCCTTTTATGGCATCTTCCATTATAGAAAATGTCAAGCCATATTATTATTCCTGTATAATGACATTATTTTTAAATGTTTACAAAGTAATGTTCAAGAATTTTTATTAAAAAATTTAGGCCTCACAAAATTGTATGATGTCAATTTTTAGTGTTGCTATGGTTACGTTTCATATAATTTTTCATATTTTTTTTGTTTTATAAAAAAAAATCACTGTTGTGACTAAAACTTTTACTAATGTATTTTTATGTCTTTGTTTATCCTTTAATAAAAAGTGAAAATCTCTTTTTTGTAAGTTATGAATTAAATTTATCCATTCTTCCTATTACTCATAATCAACAATCTTTTTTTTGATTTTGAATAATATGAATGGATTGAAATATTTAATAATCCCCAAATAAACCGTTATTTCATTACAATATTGAAGCTAACTTGAATTCTTTATAGTTTCTGTGTAGTGAGTAACCAAGCGATCCTGATTGGTTGAAATTAATTTAGACTTGTATTTAAATTAATTTTTCATCTGAAATTTCAGTTATTCATTATATAGCTTAAATTTATTGGACAGAATCAGAAAATGAAGAAGAAGTTCTCAGTGAACTTCCAACTGCTGTTTCTTTTGATCACAAGTAAGTCTGGCTGAATGCGCTGCTAAGCTGCAAAAACTTGACAGATTTGCAGAAGCCCAAATCTAACTTTGAAATCCATTAATTCTTTCTGCAATCTTCATAAGTACCATATTTGTTTTGTGTTTACAATAGGAGCAATTGGAGCAGACATATTAATAAAGTAATAGGTTTATAGGTGAAATTTTGTCTTTGACAAAGTTAAGTTCTCATAGTTGCTGTGTTTAGCCAGAATTCCCTAAGGCAAAACAGATGTGAGTTTGAATCTTACTGAGAGCTGCTTTTTCTTCTTTTTCTCATTTTGCATTCTCTACTTGCTGCTGTAGATTGTTGGCCTCCTGAGTAAAATTTATAATAAAAAGCAACTAAAAAAAATTAGATGAAAGCAAACACAGTTAAAAAAAATGAATCATATAATTTGGAATGTTAAAATTAAAGACATTGGATTTATTAATTTTTCATATCTTCAGCACTTTTCCTTTCCTTTTGTATTTTATCTGTTTATAATAAATGTGTGTGTGTTTTTGTATATGAGTTACTATGAATGATGTTCCTGATGTTAGGAGACTATAAGTACAGTTAACACCAGGGAGTAAAAAGGTTGATGTGTATAACCTTTTATTGTTATACATTTTTTATTTCCTTAAACTTTTTTTGATATTTGTACTTTATGATGATACATATTGTACTCTTCATTTTACTTGTACTTGTTTATATCATTATTATTATAATATTGCATCTTGGCTTTTTAAGATCCTCTATTTTTAGTTGACTCTTTACTATAGTTAGGGAGGAGGAAGGAAAGAGAAGAGAAAGAATCTTTTTTTTACTTAACTCTGAGAGAAGAAATAGAAACGTATTAACAATGTTAGATTGAATACTTTTCACTAGCGAAAGGAGGCAATATGAATTTTGGATAAGACAGAAAAAGAGATATTGTGAGTGGAAGAGAAAAAAAACCCTTTTTTTTTACTCTCCCAAAAGAGAAAGGAAATAGAAAAAAGGGTGAACTGAACAATATCAGATTATATAATTTTCTTTCTTACAGAAATAGAAAAGTATTTTTATCTAATATTTTTCAGTTAGCACTTTTCTATTTCTTTTCTCCAGGTAAGAAGAAAAAAGATTCTTTTTCTTTCTCTCTCTTTCTATCTCCTTACCCAGAGAAAGGAAATAGAAAAGTGTTAACTGAACAATGTTAGATTAAAATACTATTCTATTTGTGTAAGAAAGAAAAGTACTTAATCTGACATTGTTCATTTACACTTTTGAGAAAAAGAGTGAGAAAGTGAGGAAGAGGAAAAAAAAAACATTGTTTTCTTATGTTGAGAAAGGAAATAGAAAATTGTTACCAAAACAATTTTAGATCAAATACTTTTCACTAACAGAAGGAGGTAATATGAATTGTGGGTAAGCAGAGAATATAATAAAAATCCAAAATAGTTTGTAGTCTCAATTCAAGAATGGAAGAAATAAACTCACCATTGGTGCCAAAAAGTACCAACTTGCAACTGGATGTAGTTGTGAAACTGTGGCCATATCAGTTGGTGAAATACAAGGTATTGTTACTTCCCTGTTCTTGACAAGGACAAAGGCACCAAAAGTGAGTGTGAGTCTCCCATTCTTAAACTGAGACAACATTTATCGTCAATATTTGTGCTCTTTTGACAAGTCAAAGCCAATTTGGGACTTCGGTCTTACTCAACAATGATTGTGACTTGATCTTAAGTTTTTATAAATTTTCTTACATTAAAATAGTCTTTCAGTTCCTGTGTTTTATTTTTAAAGTTGATAATAACTAATTCAATTTAAAATATTTGTTTCATTATTAAATATAATTGTTAAATTAATTATTTTTAACTTGATATTAAAATTGATAATTGTTTTCTGCACTTAATTCTAATTTTTGTGTCCAGGTAAGAGAAAAGGTTCTGAAGGATGAGGCGAGTGCCAAAGCAAAAGCTCTTGAAACAGAAGCTATTGCTGAAGATGCCCAGAGAGACCTTGATGAAGCTTTACCTGCACTGGAAGGAGCAATAAAGGTGAGACAGTTTGATTTTTCTATTTAGAGCTTGTGTTGCTCTTGATCAGATAAACATCATTTAAGGTTCATGCAATGAGTTAGCAAAAAGGATCTCCCAATTAGACTCCATAACTGATTCCGATCATGTGAGAGAGCTGATGCTGTGTTAGAAATTATTTTACCACATTTTATTTTGTTATGCTAGTGATTGGTTGCCCAGATTTGCAGGTGATGTAATGGAAAATGTCTCGGAAAGAGAAATTGGTGAACCAAGTTAGAATGCCAGTTGAGTTCATTACTTTCACTTATGTGCAAATATCCCTGGGAAAGATATGAATGCAACTCGTTTCTTCCCCCAGTTATGGGTTAAATAGTAGGACTTGTATCTGGTAAAATCATTATTCTCAAAATAATTGTTAATCCAATATTCACTCACAAAAAAGAATTATTCTTACAATTCAAAATATTCTTTTGACTTTAAGTAAAGGTTTGAACAACTGTAAAAAAAAAAACAATCAACTGTCCTAAATACACAGTAACTTGAACTGATGATTGATTGGCTCTGGAATGCACGTCCTTCAAAAACCTCTATTTAGCCAAAAGAATGTTTGTCATAAGCTTGACTAATCATTTTGAGGGTTAATTTTCCAAATTTCAATTAAAATCTGAGGCAGGAATGTTGCTTAAAAATTGTCAATCACCATAACAATCATACAGTTTGACACATTACAAAACCCTGTAATAATTGAACACATGTCCATAGCATAAAGCCTGTTGGTAGACTGACTCAGAATTGATGAGCATTAGTTGCCCATGCATTTTGTATTAACAATAAAAAGAATTACTGCAAAAGAAGTTTTATGTCTTTCTCAGAATCCATTCAAAACAAAATCTGGAAGAAATTCACAATTCATTGAAACATGTTTTCTTTGTGATTGGAGAAAATAAAATGAATCCATCTAATATAAATCTGAGAAGAGCTTGCTTTAAAAAAGTTTTCTTCTTTGTTATTGATTACTAAACAAAAATAAATATTTATTCTCTTATAAATTTATTTCTTCAGGAATTGATAAAAAAATATGTTCATATAAAATTTGTGGTGAATTTAGCAGATGGCTGTCTTGAATATATTTCATTTGAAATTTGATTATACTCTTAAATTTGCAACAACATGCCTCTTTGTAGAAATTCTTTATGCAAAATCAAATGTTTTTTATTTAACTCTACCTCTTGAGTCAATGTTTTATTTCTCTTTAGCTATTTTTATTCAGCAACACTTGTCTTCTATACAAAAGCCTCAATTTGCTTTGATTATCAAACAATTGTTTGTGTTTTATTTTTCTGTATCTTTTTCCCGAGTAACATCTGACAACAACAATGAGAATGTCTTAAAGTGACACGAAACAAAAACGGTGTTAGGTTTTAATTATTAAGAAGTCAGGTTTTGAGAGAAATCCTAAAACCTTCAAGCTAGATTTGTTTGCTTTCAATCAATATATTACAATTCTTTACAAAATTCGAAATCAATTCCCAATTTGTATAAGTGACTAACAAAATTAACCTTTACTTAGTGCTACAATACTTACCAATATCAGGTTTCCTTTTTGTACTTCTCTGAAAATCTTTCTCTCCCTGTTATTTGCCACCTTTTGATTTGTCCTTCTTTTCACTAATGCTTTATAACTATGACTAAAGATAGTTTGTGTCTGAAGTTGAGCTCTTCTTATATTAAGACGGAAATATTTTTCTGATTCATTTTGTTCTAATTGGTCATAGGCTGAGAGAAACTTGTTGAAAAATTCATGAATGTCTAAAGTACATTTTCCTTGCAGTTTGATCATTTCTTTGGCGGGGGGGGGGAGAGAGACAGAAATAATGACTGGAAAATATGATCAACGAGAGAAAAGCGGGCTGAGAAAAGGCAAAATACACAAAAATAAGCTTACTGTAGTTCCTAGTTTGGATGGAACTGTCCTTGTTTGAAGGTTTTGTCCTGACGATAAAAGCTGTTATTATTTTCTTTTTTGTGTCAACCCTGAACCTTAAGGGCTATTGGGTCATGAAAAAAATTTATTAAACAAGAAAACTAAACCTAGAATAAAAAATGAAAACTGTCCTAGAAAAGTTTGCTTAAAAATGAAAAAAAACAAAATTGAAATTTGATAGAATTTAGATAAAAATTTAAACTGATGTTTTGGAATTAAGATAACCATCAGTAAGTTTTAAAAATGATATTTAGGCAAAATAGTTCACGAATTCTCAAACAACCAAGTCTTGGCAATGATTGTCGATGACTTTAAATGAGAGCACACCATTCTGAAAAGTTCATCCACTGCTCAAGAAATATATTTAATATATATAGCTGATTGATTTTTGCAAACAAATTGCAATACTGTATAGTGTTCTTTTGTGAAGCTCTTAAGTAATGTATATTTCTTAAACCAATTCTGAGTTTGCAGTTTATTTTGTTTTGTTTTAAGCTTTTCTGAAGAGAGGGAAAAGTTTTGCTATGAATTTCTCTGTTATTCAGAAGGATATCACATACAATAGTCTTTTTAAATATGTTTTTTTACAATTCTTTGTTTGTGTAAGTTGATGTCATGGAATAACCTGTCACCCCCATGAGTGACTACATTATAGGTAGTAATTACTTATAAGTATCCGTAAGTCAATGGACTACGGGAGTCTAGCTGGGATCTGTTGGGTACGACTCATACTTATGCAAGAACTACTGACCTTCCAATAGCAGCACTCACTACTGTTTTGACTTGCGATGATCGTGCACAGAACAGTTTCTTACTTATTTTATCCACTGTGTTTGTCAAGCAAATATTCCTATTAGCATGGAATATAACAGTGGTGACGAGGATTGTTGAATCGAATTCACATACAAAAACACCAAATTTCAGTGATGCCGAAACAAATTTGCCAGAAGAAAAATATTTGTCAGTTATACGTGTGGTTTACAGGAGTTTTGAAGTAAGACAACACCTCAGGATATTATAACATTTTCCAGTCGGAGGAAGACATTCTGAAAAAAGATTTATCACGTAAAATCTTTTAAAAGTAAGAATATTTTTGTTGTATTCTTTGTCTATTATTCGGAAATTACACGAGTAATTTGAGTTTATTGGAAAGCAAAAAGCGAAGGTTCAGTATTTTTTTTCTTGTTTGTCGTTCATTTTTCTGAAAAGACTCGTGTTAAAGTCTGGAACAATGAACAGAGCCTTCAGAACTGTTGTGCATTAGTGTTCAGCAACAGCAAATGCAACAGTTGCAAAACCGGAGAACAAAAACTAGTTTCTTCTCTGCCAAAGGTATTGCAAATGACCAATTCTATTATGACCAAGACAATGGGATTACCTTCCCGGCATATTTCAGAAGATATGAATCTATATTTACAAATAGATGCCAAGACTAGTCAGATGAGGAAAAAGTCACCCTTTTATTACAAAAAATGGGGATGGATGAAAATACAAAATACTCTAACCTTATATTACCAAAGAAACCAGAAGAACTCTTGTTTGAAGAAACAATTAAAACTCTATCAAGGATATTTGATGAAAGAGATGGCTTGTTCCACATGTTACAAATGCCTTAATATCATTAAGTCGGAAAATGAGGATTTTTTATCGTATACTGGGATGGTCATTGATTAATTTTCCCAATATATTCAAAATAATTTCCATCTTTGGTATCATTAATTAAAACCTTGTCTATGTAAAATATTCTAAAAATGCATTATCAGAAAATTGCAAATTTTTTTCTTCAACAGTTTCTTTTTCATTTTTTTATGTTTTTCTAAGAAAAGTGGCAAATAAAAAAAAAGCAGCTCTTTGGTACTAATTAACAATGGAATGGTGAAATTCTATGATGTTTGCATAATCTGATTGATAAAATTACTGTGGTTAATTCATCATGTGCCAGGTTATCTTTTTCCAATCATATTTCATATATCCAATAAAGATGGTGAATACTATCTTTTTTTTTTCTTTTTCAGGCTTTAGACTCTTTGGACAAAAGTGACATTGCTGAAATAAGAGTCTTTGCCAGCCCCCCGGAACTTGTCATGACTGTCATGGAGGCTGTATGTATACTTATGCATCAAAAGTTAGTAATTTTTAAGAGTTATTTATTTAAATTCTTTCATTTTCAATGTTGTGGTAAAGTATTTCTTTGTTTTTTCAAATCTTGTCAAATTGCATAAATGGAAAATCTTTCTCTCTATCTCTCTAAAAACAAGTGTAAAACTATTCATAGCTGATGCATTTTTCCCTCTGAGACATTTTGAAATGCATCAGCTAAAAATAATTTTTCCACTTGTCTTTTTATTCATTTTGTTTCTTCACAGATACACTTTATCTGAAAATATTTTACATATGTTTGTTTGTTTAATCCTTTCACCCCAAGTGATAGTGCCACTTGGACATGTGTGCATGTGTATAATGTAGATGTATAAAAGAAATGCAGATCTATTTGATAAATAAAAATGATATTTTTTGTTGACCTGTAATAACAGTTCAGATGAGTAAGTAAAAATTCTTTATCTTAGCTTAATACTCTCTCATAAAGTAAAGTCTTTGAAGAGTATACAGGATCTGTCAGCGATTTGAAAACACATCTGACCCAATGTAATATTATGTGGCTTGTGTTAAATTTTAACATTCTCATTACTTTCACTGACATATCAAGAGCATTAACATGCGAGCTTCTAATGTGAGGCAGAAAGGGAAAAGATTTAGGCAGTGCTTATGGCACTAGCTGCCAACGGCAATGCTTCTTGAGATAGCAAGCTTCTTGGAAAGTGGTGAGATGAAGAGAAGGAATGACATGTGCAGATTCCAGAGTGGTACCCAGAGGGATGCACACTAAACCTCACATTGTGATAGTTTCTGGAGCTGATGAGCAACAAGGACCATATGTCGTAACACCCCATTTCTTCCTGCAGTGCCTCGGTGTCAATACCACTGTCTACATTGCCTAGAGAGATTCATGAATGAAGGGTGTGGCCAGGTGTCAAAGGCATCATGGAGAGTGAGACCAACCAGCAGACCAACAATACACTGAACTCATTAATACATGCCATCCTGAATGTGATGGCCAACATGAACAAAAATCATTTGACATGCAGTTACTTTTGAGACTGTATCAAGACCATCCTCAAAGCTGAGGCCAATTTTATTGAATTCCTACTTTCTATTCTTAAAACTTCCTTATTCTTCAGATGTTCTGTCCATGGTATTCTCAACTTTTGTTGATAGAACCATATCTTGGCTGTTTCATCTCTTGATTTGTCCAACATTCACTGCCATAAAGAGATTAGACCTTATGTAGCACTTTTTTCTTTTGTTTCCAATGTTAGTTTTTGATCTTTTATTCCTTTACTCAATTTCTGAAAAGCATCTTTTGCTATTCCTATGTGCTTTCACTTTTCCAACATATATCAATACACAGCCCCAATAGTTGAATTTCCGTCTTTTGTTTGGTAACCCCAATATATATATATATATATATATATATATATATATAACAGTTTTGTTCATCATCATTCTTTGTCTTCTTATAGTTCATAGCTAATTCTTTCTTTTGTCAGTTTTCTGTCTGAATCCACCCTCAACAAAGTATCAACAGTATAGCATACATTATTATTTTTACATTTGCCAATAATAATTATCTCATTGTGGAGGTTAAATAAATCCAAAGAAAACCTATGCTTGTTTCACTCATCTTTCTATTTTGCTCAACTCAATTTGTTTATTCTCTTCCAAGCTGTTTGTTCACTTAACTATGTTGCTTAATTTACATTGAAATGCATTTTTTCTGTAGATCTTTTCTTGCCTCAAATTAAATTCAATTTACTTTGGTAAAATGTTCATTATAATTTCCAGAAGATGAAAATGATGCTCATGATACTAAGGAAAACAAACAGTTGATTTGTAGAGGTCAAAAGTTTCTTGCTGTTATTGTTGAATGCATTCAATTCTTTTTAATTTATTTATTTTATTTAGGCCTGACTGGGCATCTGCAAAAGGCTTGCTGGCTGATCCCAATTTTTTGAAACATCTGAGAGACTATGATAAGAATCACATTCCAGATTCCATGCTGAGAAAGTTAAAAGTTTACATTGATCATCCAAAATTCTACCCAGAAATTGTAGAAAATGTATCAAAGGTATTTGGAATTTTATGCTTTGTCTTCATCATGTCTTGTATTGTTTATAAATAAATTCCTTCAATATTCATTCCCTGTGTGATTATAGATCAACACGTTTTATTTCCATGTCACATATGATGTGTTTTGTTGTTGACAGGGTTTTGGTGAAATAGACTAGCATAACATTATTGTTATTTAGTGAATTTGATTCTCACTTGAACTCCCCCATAGATGGGTTACCTTGTGCCAGACTAAATTTCCATAATATGATGTTGATAAATTCATATAAAATTGATTCAGTCTTTTTTAACTTTGTATAATCCTGTCAGTGGTGGCCTGTTATTATTTACTAACTTTGTTAGTCTGGTACAAAACTAGTGATGATCAAATTTACTTTGCCAGTATATTGATATATGAGCCGAGCTTGTTAACCATCGTATTCCAACTGGGGTCGATTGTATGGTGAGTAAATATGCAGCCATTAGGGATGCATTAACTGCCTGGCTTAACTGTAAAAGGGAATTGATAACACTCAACCTTATGGTGGCTATTTAAGCAAAAAGAAAGTTTAAAACTCTATACAAAATACACAGTTGAAAACTGTTTTTGAGTGCTTTGTATTTAGTGTTCATTTATCCTGTGTTGGCGGGGAGGATGGGAGAACAATGACACTAGAGCAGAGAGACATTTGAGACACGACATACGTTGTACTATTTCAAGTTGGACAAAACAGCAGCTGAAGTGAAAAAGATGAAGGATGAAGTCTATGGAAACGCTTCAGTAAAAAATGGTATGGGATGTGAATGGGTTCTGAAAAATCAAGAAATGTAAATCAATACAGTTGCAGTCAACAAGAATTTGAAAGTGATGACTTTTCAAGCTTTGCTTGGAGGATCATTCCCCACATTCCTCAGTCAACATTGGAATTTGTTGGAAAACTTGGTTTTGATCACTGAATAATTGCAAGAGATTTGCAAGAGTAGGAGTTCTATATTAATTATTTAGGTGAAGCAGTGAACAGTGACTACCATATGCATTTCACTTGTCAAACATGAAAAAAAAATGTTTGTGTGTGGAATATTATTATACGAGATGAAAAGCTGAGTCATAATGATAATTCAAATTATTGAATATCATGTTTGTGGTCTAAGTCAGCTTGAAGCATCAACAGCAAAAGATGCTTATCCTTTTTAAATAATTTTTGAAGGCTGCTAAAATGGCTACTGTAAAACTTTATAGTTATGTTTGAAGACTGACCACTAATTGAAAAAAAAAGTCCATTTTCTGCATAACAAACTTGTTTCTACACATTCCTTTATTGTGCTGCATCAGATTTGCTATCATCAAATTTCATTTGCTTCATTCAATGCAGCATTTCTTTAAAAATTTAAACATGTCTTCAATGTTCAAAATATCATTAACAACATTATCATATTGAAGCCAGATTTGTTTTATCAAGATTTTATCTGAAAACTTCCAAAACATTGGCATAACTTCATAGAAACTTGAGGCAAATATTTTGTTGATGAGCAAGTGTATGTATGTATGTATGTATGTATGTATGTATGTATATATATATATATATATATATATATATATATATATATATTTGTTATTTTTAATTAATTACTTTTTAAAAGATTCTGGTATCTTTTGTACACTTTCCACACAGACAGTTGTTTCCAACTTGCAATAAGTGAGAATCTTTATGATCTGTATTTTCATATCCTTTTGCTATTGAAATTGTTCTTTTATATATTTACTTATGATAAATTGATTAGTTCTGCTTTCACAAACTATTTATACTTGTTGGATCTTCATTAGGGGATTAAAATGATTTTGTTTTTATCATGTTTAGCTTTATCTAAATGAATTCCATCAAGACGATTCTTCACTGTCTGGTATCAGTTCTACATGATATCAAAAGCTTTAAGCTAGACAAAAAAGACCCCAAAATCTTTTGATTCTTATTGCATGAGACTGGAGAAATTTCAGTTATATTATTTCTAAAAGTGTGTATTTTTTTTTGTTTTTGTTTGCATAGTTAAAAAATAATGACTTGGTTTTATAATTTTATTCCCTTCTCCAGAAAGATTTGTATCTTTTCATTAAATGTATATTATTAAATGGAATAATGTTAAAATATTACAGACACTAAACCATTCTAGTCTTTGATAAAAATATCATATGAAAATCTATTTTGTAGAGAATTCTATTAAAAAAAAGTTTGTTCTGTTTTTCAGATCACTCTTTTGATATTTGTTTTTATTTTAACATTAATTACCCTCCTCCTTACATACAAAGGCTCTTCTATTTGAACCTACTTAGCTTAGCATGTAGATTTTGGTTGTGAACCTTTGTGAATTCATTTTCTAATTTGGATTTCCACAGAGTCTTACTTTTCAGAGAGAGTCACACAATTGAATTATTCGGCCTACACTTGCCCAGATTATGGTTGAGTGGCTGTCCTGAGGCTTGCCTTTTCCATTGGGCACTCGAGTGCTCTGCTTTCTAAAGCTTAATTATGAGCAGTCAACAAGTAGTGGATGACAGGACACTGTTCTTTCTTGAGGCTATCAGAAGAATCAATAATGCAGTAGAAATGTTACTTCTGTGTCCAACATGAGTAAAAACCCTCAGCCTTTATACTTTATCATCCAATGTCACATTTATTCAGAGAGAGAATTATTATATGATCAAAGTTACATTTGTAAAATTCTTTTAAGAAAAAAGTAATTTTTATCAACTAAAGAATACAATAAAATGTGAATAATTAAGTAAAAATGTCAGTTCTTGCTTTCTTAGATATTTTGTGGATATTACAAATATAATAAACAATAATTGTGTATGGAGAGTTTTTCTTATTAGTTAAAAAGGAAGCAATAAGCAACCTCACCTACTTAGCAGTGAGCAAAGTAAGTATATTTCCTGAGGTTTTATTCTGGGCTATTATGTCTGTCATTATTTAAATATGTTATTATTTGAAATTGAACATTTTGTCTCCTCTGAGGCTGTTTAAAAGTAGAATGTGTTTTGTATTGCATTTGCTGGAAAATGATATTCAATTCATGAAACATATTTTTATTTTATAAAATCATTAATTTTTCTGTTTTATTTATTGGGCTCATCACTTCAGTCTTACACAACACCAGGATAAAATAATAAAAAATAAGTTGTAGTTTCTCATAAAGGCTAAATTGGGCCTTGGCTCCTCCAATAACTTATAATGGATTTGAACATGTATTTATTGAATCAGACCTTATTTCACAATCATCATGATCACGGACACCTGGATCACATTTAATTTAAATATTTCCAGAGATTTTACAAACGATTTTAAGTACCCACATTTTTGGGTGAGGGGGTAATATAGATTTTTTTTTTTTTTTTACTGGGTTTTTATCATAGCAATAAAAACAAGCGTAACACCAAACTATGTTTTTTTGGGTTTTTTTTTTTTTAACTTCTAAATAAATTAACATCAATGAGAGATTGATATTTATAGACCTTTGGTGACCATTGCTTGTATTATGAATGTAAACATAAAACAATGTTTTTTAAAGTTTTGATTTCTGGTGACAAGAAAAATAAATCGTTGACAAAAGGTATTGGTTTTGGTTTCTATTTTTGACAATTTTAAGTGCATATCTAAAATATGCATTGTAGTTAAATAAAAAGATTTGTTTAGCTAATTTGATGGATAAAAAGGAAGAGTCCAATTTAGCATTCTATGTAGATTCTATATTGAAGTATTCACAAAAAACATTTTGAAGAATTTTAAAGTCAAATGCTAAAATCATGCTTGGGGGGCTCATAAGTAACGGCAGAAAAATTGGTGGCCAGGGTTCTAGTCACCCCTCTGATATGTGATGGCAGATTTGGAAAAAAGCTATTTGCTGGAATATCTTCTCTCTATTTTATTGTCAACTCACAATGACAGAGGTGGGTAGTGATGATATGGCAACAAAGGTTGAACCTTCTTAGCATATTTTTACCATGTTACAGATAGCAGCTGAACAGTAGCCTGGCAGAATGTTGTATGACATGCAAGTGTGTATGAAATAGAAGTGTATTAGTGAATTCTTCCATGCAGGAAAAATTTCACCTGTTGACATTCAATGACACTTGGTGTATATTTATGCAGACCAAACAGTGTATGTGAGCAGAATTAGGCTGTTTTCATCTACGTTGTTTTCATAATAAGCTTTTAGCTGTTTTTCTTTCTGATGTTCTTCAAATGAAAATAGGTCCTTGAGAGACAACAGCCAAAATTATATAATGTAAACAACCAAGAAAAGGACACTAATCTGAGTAAATAACACCTAATCTCAAAAATTCTAAGTTCTCAACAATTCTCTGCAAATTTTGATCTTTGGACATCTGGTCAGATTTTAGAAAAATAGTCAGACTAAGAACTTTTCAGTACCTCCTCATACCAATGATTGACCATGTCTTCAGGGTTATAGTCATACTAACCGTGTTTAGCCAATTGCAGGTTAGTGAGGCTATTTAACTCACAGTTGCAGGTTTTGAATTTAGAGTTGTCCTTCTCCGAGACTAGTTGCCATTCAAAGCTATAGGATCCAGCTTGTCCTGCTATTTACTCACAGCTTTTCATAACTTTCTCAAGAGTATTTGCACATAAGTGATGGTTATGAACTTGACTGGAATTCAAACTCAACTCACTGGTTCCTCAATCTGTGCCACCCTATCCATTGCTTCACTATGCCCTCCATAATCGGAGTATAGCAGTACATAATAGAAATAATTTCCCCTCTCAAGAATTTAGAACTTGTTAGGTGAATTGTTTCACATAAAAGCTACAGTAAGTTCTTCTAAGAACTCATAGACTTAACAGCAGCTGATATTTGAATTACACAAAAAATATTTACATTTGGACTATTGTCCTCATCTTTGTTGTTGTTATCCCAGAAATTCAGACAGAACTTGAAAAAGTATATTTTACAACATCTTGGTATATGAATAACAAAATGGTTACTATAAGAGTGGAAAGCTGATAGATGGTATTGTCTGAGAGTGATTTGGAACTGTTTAAGGTATTCACAATCTCTCATTCCTTTGCAAGTATTTCTCTCGATTGGTATATCATATTTTGAAAAAGAAAATGATCAGCTCATGAAATTATTTGATGGTCATTCCCAATAGATGAAAAGTCCATTTTGTTTCCATGTTTGTTGAGTCTTCCCAGAGATTGATAATGAGTTTGAAATTTTAAGTTCTATTTAACTGTGAGAATTAAAATTATATTTAAATTATCAAAAGTGAATTGGTACAAAAGACAAATTGGATCACTCAACCATCCAGCAGTTTTAAATTTTGTTTTCAAATATCAGAAATATCAGTAATTTTTTTTTATTTTTCATAAATGTATTCAATAGGCCTGCAAGTCCCTGTGCATGTGGGTCAGAGCTATTGATTTATATGCTCATGTCTTTCGGCTAGTGGAGCCTAAAAGAGAAAGGTATATACGATCTTTATTTTTGTTTCAAAGCTGTTTCTTTCAATAAAATATTTATTGTTTATTACTTATGTTTTGTTAAAGACTTTTCAATGAATACTTAAACAATTGATGCAAATGTCTTGGGAATTTTATCTTGACTACCCAACACAATAAACAAGAAATACATATGAAATTCACCAAAATTTAAGTTAATACTTAAGAGGTGAAGTTTCCTTTCATCTTGGACATCATACAAAATGAAATAATTTGTTGCTAGGAAGAGAAGAGGGAAATAGTGATTATTTTTATTGTTTGTCATCTTGTAGTCTGTAAGGTGATCATTTCCCTCCACATCTTCCTGTCCCTGTTCTGCCATCCACCTACTCAAGCCCATCAAGTATGTTACGCATGGCTTTCCTCTGTCCCACTTTCCTTTAATCTATTTTGTGAGTACCCAATTTTCCAAGCTCTCCTTCCTCTTTACGTACCACAGAAATTTTAACTGCCTCTTCCTGATGTCAAAAAGTTTCCTTTTTCTCCAAAATGTTGTTGCTCACATGTTCAACATTTCTGTTGCTTCAAGTCTCTTCCTCATCTTTCAAGAGAATGTCCAGCACCCACTACCATACAAGAGGACAGATATCAGATAACAGTTCAGTACTCTTTTCTTTGTTTCCAATGAAATTTTCTTTTTTCTCTTAATATTCTGCTTAGGTTTTGGAATGCATATTTGGCCATCCTAATACGTCTTCGGATCTCGGTATCATACTTTTCGTCCTCTGTTAAAACACTTCCCAGATATTGTATGATTTTAGTATCCTCAACCTGTAATTTGCATTTTGGCTTGCTGATAACCATGCATTCTGTCTTCTTGTAGAGTTTATGCTTAGTCCTTTCTTCTTGCTTTCCTTTGCTACCTTCTGTAGAATGTTTTGTAGTTTCCTTTCCATGTCTGCTATCAGCATTGTGTCATCTGCATATCTTATATTGTTAAGATTGTTGCCACCAATAATGAATCCTGGTAGGACATTTAATTCTCTCAGAATTGCCTTGCTGTATAGGTTGAATAAAGGCATTGAGAAGACACATCCTTGTCTGACACGCCTTTCTATTTTTGTATATCTGCTGAATTCATTTTTTATTCATATGCAGGCAGTTTGCAGCCGGTATAGATTCTTGATTATTCTAATGTCTTTCCCAAATATGTCAAAGTTGCTGAGCAGCTGTAACAGATCTTTGTGGGGTACTTTGTTGAACATCTTTGTGTAAATCTATAAAACACAGGGACACATCCTTCTGCATTCGTATTGCATTTTCTGATAAAATTCTGAGCATAAATATTGCATTCCTTCTTCTGATGCCATTGACAAACCCATACTGTTCTTGTCCTATCTCTGGCCTGATTCTGCTGCTCACTCTAATCATCAGAATTTGGATGATGGGTTTTGTTGTGTGGCTCATTAGGCTCATTGTCCACTGGAGTCCACATTTGTTTGCACCTAGTTTCTTTGAAAATAGATTTGCTTAGGTCTTCCAGTATATCACCATTGTTGTAGATTTTTTTAATTATTTCTGTGAGCTTGTCTATGCCAAATGTAAGGTTGTCAGCATTTTTGTTACAATTCCGCTGGCCCTGCAGTTTTGTTTCTGTTCAATCTGTCCAGTGTAGCTTTCACTTCGGATTTTAATATTTCCAGTTGATCTATATTTCTGTGTTTTGCCATTTTTCTTTTTAGTCATGGAAGAGTTCTCCAATATGTTTGTTCCATCGTGGAAGTATTTTCTTTTTCTCTAATATCAGCATTCCGTCCTTGGATTTTATGCAACCTGTTGATGAGCATGTCTTTTGTCCTGTTATTTTATGTTTTTAATCTCTGATACTATTTTTCTCTATTTCTGCACATTTTTCATTGAGCCATTCTTCTTGAGCCTGTCTAAATTTGTTTCTTATTTCTTTGTGTAGTTTTCTCTATTCTGTTATATGTTTTGGTATTGTTTTCTGTCTGCTTTGCATCATATCAAGAATCTTATTTGTCATCCATTTGTTTTTTCTTCTTTGTCCATTTTCTTTTGTAATGATCTCATTTGCTGATGTCACCAAAGCTTCTCTTAGTGTGTCCCATTCCAAGTTTCCATTTTGTCACTTGTATCTTTTCACACTGTCCATATATTTTTCCTTCATGTTTGTGATGTGTCTTTTGTATTGCAGTTTGGGTCGTGCGTTAGGCTTCTTCAGCTTCCATAGTTTCATTCTTAGTTTGCATATAACAGGGATGTGAACACTTCCAAAGTCGGCACTTGGATAGGTTTTGCAGTGTACAAATGCATTCCTGAATTTCTTGTTGATGGTTTTTCATTACTTCTCCTGGGCTATTCCATGTCCATAATCCTCTTGGATGTTCTTGGAACTAGGTGTTGGCTATTACCTGGTCATTCACTGTGCACCATTGGACCTATTTTTTGCTGCATTCATTGCAGGTTCCTAGTCTGAATTTGCCAGCTATTTCACCAGCCCTCTCCTTGCCTACTTTGGCATTCAGGTCTCCCATGATAATTATAATATCTTGTCATTTACACTGAGCCTTGGTATTGTCTAGCATAGAGTAAAAAGTTTCAGTTTCTTCTTCCATACTTTGTGCTGTCGGTGCATGCACAGTTATAATAGATATGTTAAAAGGGTTTCCTTTAAGTTTAACTACAAGAATTCTTTCAGATAACACAGTATCCCAGAATGCATTTCTTCATGTCTTGGTCTAGTATCAATCTAATTCCTTTTTCATTTTTCTCTCCACCTGCATATATAATCCAGTGCTTGTCATTGACAAAATCTCCATTGTTTGGCCACCTAGTTTCACATACTCTTAAAATGTTGACATTTAACCTACTCATCTTCTTTTTTCTATTTTCCAACTGGCCACAATTGTTTAACATTCTAATGTTCCATGTCCTGAGAATTATTTTTTTTTTTTATATGAGCAGTCACTGGATGATGTTCAGGTGACACCTGTCTCTCATGTCACTCCTTTCCAGGCAAGGGATCATTTCCGAGGAATTTTATTCCCTTTATGCTCTTTATTCTAACAGTCACTGGATAACGGTCAAGTGGCAACTATTACACATGTCGCTCCTTATCGAGTGATAAGTTAATTCCCATAGACTTAACTCCCTTCAAGCTGCTAGCTTTCATATTTCATTTGATAATTTGTTGGGATTGATAGTAGTGTAGTTTCCCATTGCTTTTGCCACTGTGATTTATTGAGACACTGCCTCTAGTTAGCTGGCCATTGACATGTCGAGAGTTCTCCCACTCTTTGATAGTCCTTATTTTTATTTTGCTAACAACCTACCTCACTCACAAAAACTTGGAGTTGGGTAGCCAGTTTAGATGCAGACACTCTGACACTAGCATACATACTTACCAATATATATGCCTACAGACAAACATATGCATACATATATGCATACGTAGGCTGGGGTAAAAAAAAAAAAAAAAGTGAGAGGTGGACAAGATTTTACTTCAGGTTAATTATGAGAGATTTGATGAGCTCACACTTCCATTGCTCCATACAATTTTCTTTGTTGTTTCCCTCCCATTTGTTATTGAGGAAAGTGATTAAGGATCCAAGTCAGCATCTCATATCCCTGGTCAAATAGCTTGTGTCATAATGATGTGGGCACTCATTATAATGGCCAGAGAATTTGTCTCTGGAAATGTGCTTAAATACAGTAAAGATACAAATCTAAAAATATGAAATTGATTTTAGAATCACTTTGATGCGATGACGCATATGAGAAGAAAGTGCAAATGACAAGTAAGGGCAGATAATTTTGAAATGAAATGCCTAATTGTGTTTTTGACAGATTGACAAAAGCTAAAGGAGAACTGGAAGTGGTTATGAATGCATTGCGCCTACAGCAGAATGAATTGAACAAAGTGGAAGCGCATATTTCTCAATTGAAGAAAACCTACAATGAAAGTGTGCTAGAAAAAGAGAGGCTGGAGCGAAAAATTACACAGACTGCTGTACGCCTGAAAAGGTCAACTAAACTTACTGCAGCTTTGGCAGACAAATATCAGAGATGGTGTGACACCATCTTGGTAAGTAAATCTGAATTGTGTAGTGGACTTTGCTTAAAAACATCTTGCTTTACATTTCATTTTCCATTTCTTTTTATGGACTTAATTATTCTCAGGAGAACATTTTCAGTGTTTTAAAAAGATTTTTTTTTTACAGTTGTATAAAATTTTAATTTATTTTACTGCTGTCAATAAAATAAAGATCAAATAAGCACATAAATGAAAATAAACTGAATATCTTGGTTCATTGGCGTAATTCTGACCATTAACCCCATCCTCCTAACACTACTAGGTGAATTAAAAGTTTTATGTGAATTGTATTGACAGTTGTAATATTGGCCCTAAGTTGGTATTACGAGCAAGTGACAAACTCATCAATTTAGTGTAATTGTTCAGAGTAGCACTAACAGGTGTTTAAGTGAATAAACCAAAAATTAGAGAGAACATTAAACAGGCTAATGTAACAGGTAAGTATTAGTGTTGTGGTGGCGGCCATAGGATGCAGGCAAAATTTAATAATGTTTGATTGTGAAATGATTGTTGGAGGTCATAAGAATTAAGATACTCTTTCCACACTGAACACAGC
Source organism: Acanthosepion esculentum (assembly GCA_964036315.1). Lineage (NCBI taxonomy): Eukaryota > Metazoa > Mollusca > Cephalopoda > Sepiida > Sepiidae > Acanthosepion > Acanthosepion esculentum. Next base: position 5,131,435 of record OZ038497.1, read on the forward strand.
TCTAAATATTTTGGGGTATCAGCAGCAACAACAAGAGTAGGTTAGGAATATATGAATTCCAGACAGGCGGTGCATAAAAACTACAGGTGTTCACAGGTGATGCAAAAATAAAAGTGTGACTGACAATGATGATAACCACTCTGGGAAGAGAAACATTGCCTCGCATATTTAATTCAACACTGGTGCCACTCAACCCATCAGTCAACATAGGCTGCATTCCATAGAATTTCAGCAAAGGTACCATTATTTCCACTATAGCATAAATTGTTGCTGCTCACCTGGGCCAAATATTCTTGCCATGAGGCTGTGTAAAACTGCTACCATGTTCACTAGTAAGAAAAGTCCTATTTGTTACTCTTTTGGGCAGAATGTTAAGTTTGTGTATAGAGGAGACCTACTGAGGCTTGAAAATCCTGTTTGTCAATTGGATGCAATGCAAACTAGTGATGGCTCCCCAACAGTTTGTTTTTTATTTTGTGTTTGCTCCATACAAAGCACAAGAGCCACTCAAGGTAGGGGGTTACTGAATAAAGTGTGTGAGATGAACGTAAGAATAGAAAGTGAGGATTAGGTGAATATGGAGGATAGGCAGTGATTGACCCTTGACTTGAAGATTGTAACATTCAAGGAAGCATCCATGTGGGAGTCTCTTCCACAAAGCAGTGGTTCTTGGGGGAGTTGAATTTCACCCTTACAATTAAAATATGGTGGGAGTGACGTTTGACTCCATGGACGATGTGTTCTGTTGGAGTTTGCTAGAGCGACTAGTGAAACTACAGTTTGCTTTAACTAGTGTGACACACACAGGGATCTTGTTGCAGACGACTTGCAACCCTTTATAAGATCCACCCTATTTGTCATGTTAATTGTTTGTTTCAATAAGATAATGCAAATAGCTCCACTCCACATCATTGTGTTACAAGTGAGATACAAAACTGGTGTCAAGAACACTTGGCAGACTTTCAATAAATCCATTGTCCCTTGCGCTCACTGGAATAAAACCCCACAGAGCATGCCCCTGGCAAACCTTATTAAACTAATCCTTTTATTGATCAGCTGTATTGGAATGTGCCTAGATCAGTGGCTCTCAACATTTTTTGCCTCATGGTCCCCTTTTACCATATGTCAGAATGTCATTCTCCATTTACCAAAATTGTCTGCCTGAAAATCTGCATTCCAAATAATATGTGCGTATAATATTGAAAATCCTTTATTTTCTTCCATATTAATACATTTACTTTTACGTAGATTTTTTTTATAGCAGAGTTTCCGACATTTAATAGCAATTGAAAATGCTGATGGATGTTAAAACTTGAATAAATGTTTTTTATATAGATAATTAATCATTTAAATTAATAAACAAAAAGTTAAAATGGCAGAGAATTGTAATTTAATACACAAAAAATAGAATACCAGCATATCATAATTCAATAAACAAAAGGTTCAGTAGAATGCTCGGCTATTGTAAATTTGTAATTCATTTTATTCAGATGAATATTGCAATCAATGAGTTTTTTCTTTGCCAATTTTGGCATAAGTAGAGGAGTGCAAAATGCAGGTCATTTTCAACCTCCAGTCTACTACATGGTTTCATTTTAATTTGCAACAAAGTTGAAAAGCCTGACTCACTGAGATATGTTGATACAAATGGAAGCAATGTACGGATTGCTCTTTCTGCCACTTTTGGGTAAGAATTGCACATCAAGGGCCAACATTCTGTGATTGATTTCTCATTGAACATATCATTTGCTCCCGAATCAGTTTCCAGCTCTAGAAATTCATCTTGATAAACATCAGGAACTTTTTCACCCGACAATTTGACTAGATTTTGCATTAAATCCAACTCATCATTGAGTTCATGAAAATATCACCCGAATTCATTTTCCAGTGCTGTGAGAGGCTGCAAAATTTCATTTTTGCCAGCTCTGCACTTGGTCTTTACCACCAATAACAAGAATGGATGGCAGCTTCTCAAACACTGCTACATTTTCTGTATGGACGTTTCTCTTCCAATTTTCCAGCTTGCTCATGAAAGCTTTCAATGCACCCATGAATTTTATGGTGTCTGTATTCTTTCCTTGCATCTGAAGATTCACTTTATTCAGTTGCTCAAAAATATCAACCAAATAGGCAATACAAAAATAGTTTGAGCCCATCTCTTATCTCAAATATTCACTCAGTTACATTTTTTGTTGACAGCCATTGAACATTTCTGTAGGAAAGAAGTATATGATGGCCTGCATCCATGCCAATGCATAACTGCTTGAAAAGTCATGAGTTAAGAGCTCTTCTTTTGACAAAATTCACAATTTGAATTGTTAATCCAAAACTTTTCCCCAGTGAAGTTGGAATTGTTTTCGAGGCCAGTGCCTAATGATGGATGATCATAAAATGAATGCCTTTCACTTTGAAGCTCACTTTTTAACTCAAACTTGAAATCCTGATTTTGTCCCCAGCATAGCTGGTGTTCCATCTGTACAGCATCCAAATCTATTATTCCACAAAAGATTTTCTGATTCGAGGAAAGATGAAACCTTTTGAAAAATATTAAAGGCCTTGGTAGTTGTTTCAAGAGGGGAACAAAAAAGAAATTCCTCTTTAAATGAACCTGAGTGCACATACCATGCAAACACCAACTGGGGACACGATGACATATCAATCCATTCATTGAGTTGGATTAAAAATATGTCAAATGCTGCAGACTTGATCTCCTGCATGACTTGTTCTTCAATGTCAATGGCTATGTCCCTGATCCTCCTTTGAATATTACTGTTTGTTACTGGAACTGCAGCAAGTTTTTTTTCTCCAATCCATTTCCCAACACAATTTCCACCATTTTGAGAAAGCAAGGTTTGATCAAACTTTCTCCAATTGTATGTAGCTTTTTCTACTTTGCTGTTTCCAGTGCTCTAACATAAGTGCTATATAGGAATGAAGTCACTGCCGACACTTGAGTTTGAACATAGATTACCAGTGAGTAAACACAGGCATTCCCATTATTGAATTAAGTAGACCATGTGACTATAGAGGAAACACATATATGTGAGGTAGTGTGTGTCTAACTGATCTGTCTTTCCAGTCTATCCTCTATTACTATTCGGATCACCATTTCTAGTCTATCATCTATTACTATACAGACTGCTATTCTCTACTTTATTCACTATATTATTTCTCTATTCAGATATATGGATTACTGTTTGAACAAGTATTATTGAGCAAGTACTATTAGTGTGAGTACTATTCGAAGGCATCTGACACCAGGATTGTTCAACAGCATACTACAGTTGTATCTGCGATTAAAGTCTCTACTACAATGAGCATTATGAATGTGACAACAAGTATTCGTTAATGTTACAAAAGGGGCAGTGAGTGTTCATTGACATCACAAAAATAAGCATCTTCAGTAATTTTTTGGTTTGTTTCTTTGAATCGCCCTGTTGAATCCAACTTCATCCTTTTGGGAGCATTCTCATGACGTTCAAAAAAGTTTGTCTTTGTCCTTGTGTTGAGGATGCACATTCTTCAAATATTGCTTCAACTTTGTTGGTTTCATAGAATCATTTGATAAAACTTTACTAGAGAAAACACATGGTGATGGCTGGGAATCCAAATTGAATATATGAAGAATCATATCCCCTTTTTTTGACACTCATGATCAATTCTGTAAGTGAAAAAAATACAAGAAAAAGTCAAAGATAATTAGAAACTTTCACAGATTTATTTTTTATTTAATCTGCAACATAGATGGCATCAAGAAGTAAATACTACCAGTGACACACACAGAAAATATATATAAATGCACAAATATCGGAGATAATGGTCCACAATTACACCACAAAAATTAAAATAGCAATGTGAGTGTGAAACAAAATACTTGCTAAATGTGGCAAAAAAACAAGCTAGCAGAAAGAAAACCCAGTGTGACCTCTCAGTTGCGCAGACCAATGCACATTGTGGGTTGTGCCACTTTGGGAAATTCGAAAGTTAACATTTTGAGTCTACCAATCTATGTCCCCTATTTCACTGTTGAAACCCTGAAATTCCCTCCTAGGTGGGAATTCCCCACAGGTTGAGAACTCTTGGTCTAGATAGGTATTGCCATGGTTTACGTTTTACCTTACAATTTAGTTAAAACTTTGGAATTTGATTGTGTTTTTTCTTATATTTTAGTTGTACTGCATTGCACCATATATGGCTTATCTTTCTGTTTGTAAGATTAATTTGGATTTAAGATAATTTTGTATTAATCTCCTGGTAGTAGTAGTAATATCTTGTATGGATGTGTTGGTATTTGGTTGGTGTTTTACATTCATTGGTGATTGTAATTAACATCTTATATGAAGAATCTTTATTCAACAGTTGCATATTAATTTACCAAATAATTCTATATATTTAAATTATTTACTAGTTTCTGTAAGAAACTATTTATCAACTATAAACATTTTTTTATGTAGGAAGCTCACAAAGCATATAACTTGTTTAGCATTTAGTTTACTTGCCTCTTCAGACCATTTATATTTCTTAGGAAACGCCATTGTCTAGTTTGTATAATTTATGTAACCATTTGCATCCACTCTAGTTTATCTCTGGCTGTTGTTAGCTGCCAATCTACAGGTCATGACCCATTTATAATAAATAATTTTCAAATTTTTTGCTTCTTCCCGTAGTTTAAATTTAACGTATGTCATATTTGATTGGTTGATCAGGGTAAAGTCCTCAAGCCTTATAACCTTTTTTATTTTTGAAAAAAGAGGTTGTTATTTTGCTTTTAAATCTAAATAAATCATTCACATGCCAGTAATTTACAATTGCTTGATGAGATGCATTGATATGCATTGAAACATGACTGCAGTTGTGTAGTAATTTTACATATTTTCAGTGTAATATCCTAAAATAATATATATAGGTCAAGTACCAGATTAAATATGAGAGCAATACATGATCATGAGAATTCTACATAAAGCATATTGATATAGAATGAAGCTGAGTACAAATGGAACACAGACAGCAACCCCCTCTCAATCTGGAACTTGACACTGTGTTTTGTATGTCAGTGTAGATGAGGTAGGTGATGGCATTGTCCTTGTGGAAAGAAGTGGGTTGACATGTTATGGCTCTTAATACCAGAACCATGAAAGACAATGTGAACACAATGTGCCTTATTGATGGTACCCACAAGTTCATACGGCGCCATCTATCATTCCTCCTGGTCACTTTCACTAAGTTCTTGATATATCTGAAGATGAAATAAAATTTAAAATTCTAATGGTGCATGCCATGTAACATTATGCTATATTGTCTTCCATTTATGATTCACCAAACATGTATTCTCAAATACCTGACATTTTATCTTTTATTCTTTATGGCATTGACAAAAGAGAATATATCTTCTGATATACAGAAATTAGTTGTATGAATTTAGTATTTGGTAATAGTATGTTATTAGTGACAGTACTGTCTTGAGAGAACTTGTCTTTTTCTATTGCAAGCAGAAACCAATGAAATTGTTGTGATCGAGCCTTGTCGCAAACTATGAGATAAGAAAGCATTTTAAAAATAATTCCCTATCAACCAAGGCAGTGATGTTTTCCATCGGTTCATTGGTAACTTTAATCTGAGTTGCTTAATAGTTTGTATTTATATAATTTTGCAGACATCTTCATTTGATGAAGCATAAACTTGTAATCCAATTCCTCAAGCAATTAGCCATTATAAGATATAGAAGTCATTTTATTTGTTTCACAACTCATTCTGTTTTCACATTTTTGCAGGAAATAAACAAACAAGAATCTAATGTCTGTGGGGATGTATTGGTAGCTGCTGCCATTGTGACATATTGCGGAGCATTTACAAATGAATATCGGCAAAAATTGATTGACATTTGGATCAAGAATTGTCATCAGTTGGAAATTCCTATCTCTGAAAATCTCACACTTGTCAATGTCTTGTCCAATCCTTATGAAATTCAACAATGGAATACAGTCGGGCTTCCAAAAGATGAGGTGTCTATTGACAATGCAATCATGGTTACACGCGGTTATCGTTGGCCTTTGATGATTGACCCGCAAGAACAGGTGCTTTGATTTTACATAAAATTCTGTCTATTTTATATATTCGGATTTCAGTTAATTATTATATAATTATTGTAATATTTATTATAATTACTATATTATAATTATATAAAATTTATATTCTTTCAAAAAAAAAACATGATAACCTTTAAAGATGTAGTTTATCATGGCTCTTCTCAGATTGCTTTTTTGTTTTTATTATTTGTGAATTGCCATGCCGCCTTAGCAGAGTAGTTTCCTGTTACATTCTCCATAGTTTTGAATTCAGAGTATTTCTTTGAGAGAAATTGGGCTACCCCCCAAAGCTAGAGAGCTCAATATACTCTATTCATCCAATAGTTGATGGGTGAAGAGCTGCATTCATGACTTTCCAAATGACATTAGTGTAAAGTGAATGCAATAAACTCAACCAGAATTTGAACTTGGTTAACTGATTCCACTTTCTGTGCTAATATCTACCTTCCCATTGTAAAGGATTAATTATAATTAATTATGAACTAATCTATATAAATGATTAATTATTCAATCTATTTTTAGTAAGAAGGACCAATTATGAGTTTCCAAAAAATCTTTTGAATTGAATCTTCTTTTTCCGATAAAATCCTGTTAGCAATTCTAATGTTCCATAAATGTAAGGCATGCAGTTGTATAGTCAAAGAAAAGAATGATTTTTCTTTGTTACTTCTACTTCTCCTATAGGCCAACATGTGGATATGCAGATTGGAGGAGCAAAATGGTCTGGTTGTTATCAAGCAGAGTGATAAAAACTTTTTGAGAACATTGGAAAATTGTATTCGAGTTGGAAAACCTGTCTTACTTGAAGATATTGGTGAGACCATCGAGCCATCTCTTGAGCCTTTGTTAGCCAAACAGATATCTCTAAAGGTAATGATGAATGACACATACATTGTGTCTGGGTGTAGTCGAGTGAATGAATGAAGGTCAGAAAGAGAATACGGAATTGATTTATTATTAATTTCTATTAACAAGTCACGTTGAGGCATATTAATATAGTCTAAAGGTCTCACCCCAATCAAGGAACTCTTTAAAAACATTAATTTTAATGGTTGGTTATTTATAGTTTGGGTCAGAATTGGGTCAAACCATTAATGTTTCAGCACCCCTTTGTACAAATTGGAATTGTTATGATCACTATTCTTTTTATGTGGTTGTCATTTCACTTGATCTCTAAATCATTACAGGATGTGAGATGGTTCTCCACGGCTTCCTGTTTAACTTCTTATTCATAAATGTTTCCCAACTATTCTTCAGTCAGTTTTTATAGATTTGTTTCTGTGAAGATCTTAAAATGTGAAAAAAATTCAAACTAAAACACAAAGTAGTACTGACTACTACATGTGTTAGTATGAATATTTGAGCAGTTCCAGAAAAGCCAAGACCCAAGAATAAAAGTTGTGAGTCCAACTCTTGCCAGTGATTTATTCTTTATATTCAATCTGTGCATGGTTTACTCAGGCTGTAGAGTCACAGTCTGAGTAATTGGGTTAAAACAAAGTCAGTTAAAGATGGCAGTTTATCAAGTATTTAGAGAATATAAGAAATAAAAACTATTTGGCTAGATTTGAATGACTTTAACTAGTAAATTTGTAACTTAATTGATAAGGTAGCTGCTCCAGCAAGTTCCCATGATAAGAAATGCAAGTCTTGCTAGAAGTTTATTTATGGTTGTCACTTCTGACGAATGACTGTGGAACGATGATCTGTGAGTTGTGATAAAAAGCAATTCAAGATGAGAGAAAAAAATAGTGAAAAAATCCAAACTTATATATGTAGTTTAATTTCTGTCAGTTCATGAGTACTAAAATATAATTCTTTTTGAGTTTTTTATGAAATGTCAATTCTGTTAAGATGAGTTTTGTGTGATGTATTAAGATGCACATATGGCCTAGTTATAAAAATGGATAAATTATACCCTTTGATTTCTATCACTATACAGCCATTAAAATATGCTTTCTTTCAATTATTATTCACTTTATGAAAATAAAATGTTTAATTAATTTTAAAAAAATAATTAGTTTTAATGACAAAACAGAAGAGTGGCATTTGATCAAAACTTATATGACTGACTTCTTTCTGATATTCTTTCAATGTTAACTTTCTCTTATACTGTTTTAACCAGTCTGGACGACCTTTAATTCGGCTTGGGGATACGGATATTGACTATGACCGCCATTTCAAGTTTTATATGACAACCAAGTTGTCAAATCCTCATTACATGCCTGAAGTATGTGTAAAGGTAACCATGGTGAATTTCACTGTGACAAAAACTGGATTGGAGGATCAGATTCTTGGGTAAGATTTACAATGTTGATGTCTTAATGATTATGAAAAGCTAGAAAAAATATATTTTGATTAAAGTTTATTTCAAAGTTATTACCTTTGCAATTCTGATTATTTTCTTAAACTCTTTTATATTTGTACAATTTAATCTTAAAATAATTGTACATTGAAATATTCTGATAAAATCTTTATTTGTAAATAGATTTCCTAGAAAAGAATTTAAAAATAATTTCTTATTGCAATGCAGAGAATAATGAAATATGAAATTGATATTTTTCATCAGTTTTGTAATCTTTTGTGGAGTCAGTCTTCCAACTACACTTCAAAAATTTTTTTGAATAGTCCACTATTGTTATAACAAAACACTAATACTTAGAGTACATGCTGAAATATATTTTTTATGGGAAGGCTGGACTTGATATAAATAGAGTAATGAGATGTTTCAGTAAAGTTAATGGCAGTCCAAGAGAGAAAGGAGAAATTGATCTTAGTAATTCTTAGTATTCTCCACCCTGCAACCTTTATCCCACAGATGAAATGTTGTTAGCCTCTCACTGCTATATCACCATTGCTATGGCAGATGTTCTGACTAGTTACAGTCCTTAGTCCCACCAGCAAACACTTTCACAGCTAGGTCCTGCCATACCATATTCCACTCAGGTAGCTTCTTCCCTAGATCTGTTAATTTGTGAAACAAACTTCCCTGAGAATTACAATCTTGGTCTCTTTACATTCAGTCAACTGATATCTATCCTCATAAGACTCTCTTCCCTCTCTTCCTTATAGCAATCTCACTCAGTAACGTGCTACCTTGAGTGGCCTTTGGGCTTTATATTGGCTGAACTAACAGTCAAAAAAAAGTATTACTTCTTGACCACTCTTTATATTTCACAAATAATTAAAACCTTCACTAACTTGTATCCTAGCCATTTTATGATCTATGATGTGATGATTCTTTGGTTATGTTACAACCACAGTCAGACATATAGGAGATCATCATTTTGAAGTTCAATATCTTAATTTTAAACTAAAAGAAAAATCATTTTATCAGGCAGTCATCAAGATATCAGTATTTAACATTTCCCTAAAGTATCAAGAAAAAGTTTAATTTTTGAAGCATTGTCAAAATTGCTTTAACTTTCAATTCATGAAATAGACCATAGGAATTTCTGTTTTTGTTTAAGCAATTATAGAATGAGATTCATCCATGTTTTGTTTCTTAAATATAAGAATTTTCCTTTAAAGCTTTATGAATGCTAATGAAACTTTGATTTGCCAACATTGAATCTTCTTCAGTGATGTTGTTCGTCTGGAAAGACCTGAATTAGAAGAGAAGCGTAACCAGTTGATTATTGATATAAATAAAGACAAGACACAGTTGAAGTCGATTGAAGACCGAATTCTCCAACTTTTATATGAGTCGGAAGGAAATATCTTAGACAAAGAAGAACTGGTGAACACTCTTGATGAAGCTAAGGTAAAATTTTGTCAGTCAAAGAATGTGGAAGTATGAAATTTCACAGAGGAAATCTGTTAATGTCTCATAATTGCTTATTCTTTGGCTCTTTTACTCTGTCATATATTGGCTGACAAATGTCTAAATCTTGGTTGCTATTGTCACAACTTTTCAGTCATTGTTCTTTGGTATTCTTCAGGTATCTTTTGTAGTTGGTAAACTTGCAGGAATTTGAAATACACCTTTTATTTGATCCATGAGGGTGGATTGTCCTCATTCTACTGTTCAGATTAGAGAAAATCTCTTATCAGTTAATTTTTCTGAGTAATTTGTTCTTGTTAGGTCACACACATCTTGCCACCTAATTACACTACCTAAAGTTCTATAAACTGGTTCAATTGAATAGACAGACAAGTGACATGAAATTTAAGGCTATAAGTTACCACCATTTAATTATCTTATGGGACGCATGGTCTCCTGGATAAAAGCATTGGTTAAGTGAATTGGCTGTGAGTTCAATCTCTGGGTTGAGTAGTGCAAACAGTTATATAGATGTATATTTATTCTGGGTCAGAGGAATAGAAGAATCTCCAAATATATTTATTTTTCCAATTATTATTGTAAAGATAAAACTTTATCCACCTTAAAATATCAAAGGAGTAAAAAAAAAAAAAGCCAAGAAAGCAAAACTGTCTTTCGTATATCTCCATCACTTCCCATTTTTCGTTTCACCTGATTTTCTTTTTTTTTTTTTTTTTTTCTAGCTTTATTACTTTGTCTCTATTTTCTGTCCTCCTCCTCCTCCCCTTTTTTATCCTCCCTCTTCTCTCTTGTCTTACCTAAGCATGTTATTGCATGGAAATGAACAGAGAAGCAAATGATAGATACACTGAGGTGCTAGGAGTTCTGGGTTAGTAGTATGTAGAGGTAATGATGTTATGGAAATAACCAGATCTATGTCCATTATGATTTGACATCTGGTGAATTCTTATGAATATTGGCTACACATGTAATAGCAAGGCAACATGAATTATTTCAGTTCAAACAAGAGCATGATAAATGGGGCCAGATAGATTGAATATACTTTTTCTGAAATTGTTGTTACATTTGGCATCCCTTGATCTGCAGTTTGCTGTGTTCTTGGAATATTTGAAAGAAGTCATTACTGCTGATAATAGACATGCATTCAATGCAGGAGGTACCAGATGCATATCCAGCAGGTCAATTTGGCATTCTTTAGCTTCCTTGAGATATGCAAGCAGAAGACCTATCAGAATGACGCCAGACACAGCACACTCTACCTGAGTATGTAACATCACACTCCTTTGATGTTGGAGGGACTGGTAACATGTGGTATGGACCAATGAGTTACAATTCCAATTGTTTCCGGTTGATGGTAAGTTTCAGATGTGGCATGGGTTCCTTTTATCAACAAGGTGCTCTGCAGGCTGGTGATCATCTCATAATAGTGTGGGGTATGTTTGCATGGCATGGGTTGGATCTGCTTGTCTATGGAGTCACATTTTTTAACTGCTGACTATTACATTGGTCAGCTTTGTGACCATTTGCACCCATTCAGTGGGTTATTCTAGCAGGATAATGCCAACATTTCCAAAAATTAGTTTGAGTAGCCTTTTCTGGTTTTGGCACCATGTTCACCTGACATGAGTCCAATCAAGTATTTGTATATTTTATGATTTAGTTTTCAAATTGAAATCATCATACCATTGTGGATCAGTGAAGAATGAGTATCATTCTAATGGTTGTGAAGTTAATTTGTATCTATCAACTACTAACCTGTTTGTTTCAACTAAAGCTGACAACACGGAGTAACTTTACTGAATTACTTTTTCTTCTACTTGTAATGAATTACAAGTGAAAATGTTTACTGTTTGTCTCAAATGTGATTTTGTGCTGAACATGGTTTTGTCTGATATAACCAATATTTCAAAATGTACACCTGCTCAGTCTGTGTTCTTATAACGACAGGTAGACATTGACATGCAATGGATATTTGGAATGGGGTGTGTCAAATATATTTTTATTTTTTAATCAACCCTATATTTTGGAAGCTTATGTATTGTGGCTGCCTTTCACTACATTTATTTAATTTGTTTAGGAACCCAAACTGATGTGAAGAAAGGGACAAGGCAAAGGTATCAATATATACAAATTGTATTCAGCAAAACATACAATAAAGAATGTATACGAAAAAGCAAGCAAAGAGTAAGATGAAAGTTGTCTCTTTTTGACTATCAAAGTTCTCTGAAAGGAAATGAAAGAGTCATTAGTCTGTTATAAATGTTTTAAACAGTCCTGCCGTGCAAGAGGAAATTATGTAAGTGTGAAACAATATGCAGTTTGAGAGTTGAGTGAGAAGATGGGTGCATAGCTTTAACTGTCGTGGATTTCTGTGGCAGCTGAATCTCACTAGAGCAGTTCCTCATTTCTTATGCTTATATAGGTGTTCATTGAATCAGGAGCACTGTGCGGGAAGAATCATTCTCCACACGCAGAGAATCTGATTGGTCAACACTGACCAATCAGTGCATGAGTTTCAGGGAGACTTCTGGGAGCCGGTTCTCCCAAAAGTGTACAAAATTTACTATATGAAAATATAGCAATTTTAAAATTGTCACTTCAGATGGCAGCGTTGCTTCCTGACCAATGAATGAATGCTGTTAGAGATTTGAATTTGTAAGGGTGCATGTGTGTGCGATGATGATGGCCATAGTATGACACATGGTATGTTTTGATGATTCTGACTTTTCTGAATGCTTTTTAGTGCTTTATCTTGTTTTGTAAAGCATCATCATCACAAACTGATGCTTGTTCATTTCTTCAGTTGATTTCAACAGACAAGTCAACACCATTAAAATGTTTAAATGAATTTCGGGCACTATGGTCAAATATTTTTTTCATTTTCTTCCATTTACCAAAATCTATGACTAGCCTCAGTTGTTTTGAGGTCCAGTTTAAAATAATGCCTCATCATTGCCAAAATGATAACATCTGAAATAAAAGATAAAGTTGAATAGTTTTGATGAAGGACTTGCAGGACTCTGTTGATCTTTGTCTGAGCCAAAACATTTTTGGAAGTCATTAAATATTTTTTAATGAATCGTCAATGTAGATAAAAACTAAGAAGCATTCTGAAGTAAAAAGAAACTGAAGTAAAAGACAAAAGGAAAGAAACATGGTCGATCATCTCAGTTTCTTTTCTTGCCTTGGCTGTCCTTAAAAACACCATTAAGAACTCCTTTCTCTCAACTCCTCAGCATCAATCTCCAAATACAAAGGTAAAAAGCTTGCCACATCTTCTATTTTCTGGAGTCACGTCACCAGCTGCACCTTCTTGAGCTATGCCACCACATCTCCATCACCGTGAAAGAACTTTATTACATCACTGCCTAGTTTCTCCTTTGCCATTTTGGGGAAGTCAATAAATAGGTGGCACTGCCAAAATAATTTGAAGTAAAAAGAAAGTGAAGTAAAAGACAAAAAGAAAGAAACATGATCGGTCGTCTCAGTTTCTTGCTTGCCCTGGCTGTCCTTAGGAACAACATTAAAAATGTCTTTCTCCTGACTCCCCAGTGTCAATCTCATTCATGCTTTTATTCTATTGCAAAGTACTTGATCCGGGTGTTTGGATTAGATTTGCATATGCATATGCAAATTGCATCCCTCTCCCAACATCCTAGCTTGTCTATTGCACATTCACTCTACTCGAATAAATCAACACCAACTTGTTAATGCTCAGGTTTGAATCTCACCAAAATCAATTTGACTTGTGGCTACAAACAATGCATGTTGCCATGCAAATTCTTTTTGAGGCAGGCAAATGACACCCGCTCTTGGTAACTCCTTCATTACAGGTAATGATATAATAATTATTATTATATAGTAGAATCATAAATAGTCTTTAGATGTAGACAGAAAATAGGTTTGGGATTAAAGGATTGTGTGTTCATTTTCTTTATTATTTGTTATGCTCATTACAATTTTTTCAATGCAGAATTATAAGCATCATTGCTATAATTAGTTTATCATTTTCTCAACTGAAACTGTTGGACTTTGTTTCTTATTGCAAAGCTGCATACATTGCTGTCATGTATTGTGATGTTCTTTGTTGAATAAAATGCAAGAAATAAAATCAGTTTCTACAAGTTATTCAATCAACAAATATAACTGACTTTGAACAATCTGGCCATGCATAAATTCCTGTGACCTGAGAGGTTTGAAACCAGTCCATTCCATTCCATTTCATACAGTGGAAGCATTGGTATGCTATACTCAACAATTCTCTTTGTGAAATTTATAATGATGCAATATTTACTTTCTATAACTCTAAAAGGAGACACTTATTAGCCACCTGTCAATAACAGTTGAGCGAAACGTTGGATGAATATTTGCAGATACTAAAGTTTTTGAGTGGAGACTAATTCCAGGGCTGTCAGGACTGAAAAGGGTCAAAAAAGAGGATATGATATATGTTGCTTATATAAGTTGTCTAGTATCTGATACCATCTATCAGTGGCTACTTGAGAACAAAACACTTGATCTTTTCTTTGATCAAACATAACCTCTGAAACAGACACAGAAGAGTTCAGACTTATACTCTGCATTACAGACAACCTTCAATATAGCTGCAGTTTCTTCCAATGGCTGCTGTTGCTAGTTGTTGGAGAAAATGTTTGGCTTTTGTTGGTACTTGCTGAGTTCAAGTCTACAGACGCGGTGGTTGGTTGCCGGTTTGAGCTGCTCCATGAAGGCTGAGAATATTTTTTGCGGGTCCTTGCGGTCATCGTCTGTCATCGACCAACTGTTGTATCGGTGTAGGCCTTCTTCGCCAACTGCGAGGAGAATTAGTGGCACCTTGTCTTCGTGTTTTGTTGCTTTCACGGTGAAGTAAAGCTCCATACGTTGTCGAAATAGTTTGAACGACTCGGCAATGTTTGGCGAGCCCCAGTCAAGACTAGGTACTTGTATTGACACTGTAACCATGATATCTGCCTGATAGTAGTGGTTATGTTGGGAGGCCGTCGCGGCATGAGCGAGCGAGAATTTGCGTAGCGTGGATGGTTAAAAAAATAATGTACTGTTGTTTGTACTCACTGGTTTATTTGGGTACTGTGATTTTGTAGGGTTGTTTATTGTATTATCCCGTCACTGCCACCATGTCATGCCGTGTTGTGCATGGATGTGTATTGATAGATAATGATAACCCGAACACGTGTGTTAGCTATGCATGAAGGACTGTCATGGTGTATGTTTTTTTTGATAATGCGCATGCGTGTTTGTACATATAAAAAGCGGATTGACGATCCGGGAATCCGGAACGAAGGAGCAGGCAATACCATTACAACCATCAAGTCCTGATATTGGTGAAGACAAGCCTTAAACTTGGGGCCTTTGGTCAGCTGTACCTGTTTGGCCATTCTCTGTTTGGAGTAGCCAATGGATTCATCTGCATTATATGCAAATTCATCAACTACCTGATATATTTACTTACTTTGATAACATATCTGTCAGAAAAGAAAGGAAGAATATGACTTCAGGTAATTTCCTGAAGCTACTGTGAGGACTTACTTGACCTACAATTATAATCATTGCATATTCTCTTTAACTTCCATTGACCTCCTGCATTATGCTATTGCTGATGTTTAAATTAAATTAGATCTGGAAAGACTTCATCCGAGTCCATCTTCAGGTTATGAGTTCTTTACTTTGTGTTATAGGTATGTCCTCATACTATTTACATTGGATTGTCACTTTCTCTGAGAAAATTTCTCCTCTCTTAAAAGTCAAGACATTTCCAGCACTCAAGATAATTGAAATAGTATTTAAATGCTTTAAAGCTCTGATAGAAAATGCTGTGATTCATTCCCCTGATGAAACATTTCACTTTCTTGTCGAGGTGGGTGCATCTGATGTTGCTATTACAACCTTCTTAAATCAAACTGGGAGACCATTAAATGTTAGTGAACAAAAACATTTGACAATAGAAAAAGAAGTCTATTTTATAGAGGAGACCTTGTGAAAGCAGGGATACCATTCAGTTGAATAGCTTTCCTTTTCATTCTTTCAAATACCATATCTCTTCAGGACATTGGTCATCATAACTCTCCACAGATTTCTTTTCCATCTGTGAATTGCCCTGAATTCTTGAGAAGGATTCTAGTTTAGTTTCCTGTTGCCTTCTCCACAGTTTTATATTCAGTGTTGTCCCTCTCTTAAACTGTTTGCCACCCAAGGCTAGAGAGATCAGTCTACTCTGCTATTTAATCCATAACTCATGGGGAGGGAAACGCATAGATTGATGCCTTCCCCAAGGCCATTTAGAACAACGTGAAAGGAACAGATGAAGACGGAACAAACTCTGCTAATGCGTACCACTTTCTTTAATCACTGACATTTTCTACAGGTGAGAAATCGGTGGCATTCAAAGCAAACTAATAAGATAAAGAATAATAAAAATCAGAGATGGAGGATTTACTAAACGGAGAGGAATTGGCTATGGGTAAGTGTAATTGGCAAAGATGTCTAACGAATGGAATTGACAAAGTTTCCAGTAAGCAATAACAAAAGAAAAGACAGAGCCAAATAATAAGCAAACAATATATAAATAGATAAAGACAAAAGTAGGCAAAGCAACAGTAATAAAGCAAAAAGAAAGATGTTAGCATGCAAAAGGGATACAGTCGAGTGATTGTAGCATTGTGAATTCAAGTCAAGAAAGAACAAAAATATGGTGGATGAGATCAAATAGTGGTCTTCATTTTATTGGTTAGGAAGAAATACCAGCATGCGTCTTTATGATTTGTCTATAAATTTGGGGAGGGGGAAGTTTTGGCAGTCATTCTTACACCCATTGTAACCAACAGTTAACATGCCACAGTTTTGTAGAGATTACTGCTAATACTTTGCCTAGGGCCTACTGTTATTTTACTGTCAGTTCTGATGTGTTAAATTTCACAACTTTGTTATTCAGGCATTACACAAATGTTACACTTTGTTAGAACAAGACACTTATTCTCTATTGAAGATGGAAAAAGGCGTAACCTTTCATGATGACTGCAAAACACAGTTTCATTTGATCTTTGGTACTATCAACTTTAATTAACCAACACTCACTATAATAAGAGTTTTTTTTTTTTTTGATTTGCTTGTCCAGATGTAATGTCTTTGATCCAGTGTTTCAGCCAGTGATTTCCTATCTTTTACAATGCTTTCATTTGTACATTCAATCAGAGGAAGTTCATTCATGTCATTGGATGTGAGAAACTTTTTGCCTCCACAAATCAATGGGCAGTGTGAATGGTATAATGGTATTATGTGGTAGACAGTAACCCTTCAACTCAAATCCAAATGCTTGTCTATGACTCACTGGGTATTTTTTCCTACCAAATACATTGCATTTAATACATGCTCTGTTATTATTTACTACTGACACTACTTCAAGTGAAGAATTATTTAATTTCCGATTAACTTGTGGATGTTTTATTTCAATATAGTTGTCCTCACCTGCAACTGTACTTTTGAGACATCATGTCATACAATCAAAGTAAATTGTTGAAAGGTCAGAATTCCTTGAGGTTATTCCTTTTTCAGATCTGTTTTCCTTCACAATGACAAGGATACAACAGTGTTGCTTTGAGATTTAATGCCAGCAAATCTTTTATTAAATAGTCGGTCTGAAACTGTGGAACAAAAGTCCTAACTTTCGACAACCTTAATGCATCAGATAACAATATCAGATAAGATGAAGACAAATTTTGAAAGAATCTGAATCTGTTCCTCCTGTGGATGAGTCATTAATTCCTTATACAAATGATACTCACAGGCTTCATAACAAGGCTCCATTGGGCCAATCAGAGCAAGCCACCTAATCTAATTGGCTGAATTTATAGTTTTTGTGATGCATTGCTCTACTTGGCTTATTCTTTTCTAGATAATAAGCTGAGCTGTGTTTGTTTTTTAAATTTTATGCTGATAATTTTATTTAGTGAGGGTGAATGGCAATTTTGTTTATTATTTGTTAATTTACTATTCTGTCTTGTCATGAAACTTCTGGTTATTCAATGTGATTTTATGAGCATTATGGCTGACAAGACTCTATATAAACATTGCCACTTTCTCATATGAAGTTGTTAGACTTCATTTCTTACTGAGGAGCTATATATTGTCATGTTTATTACAATGTCTTTTGCTGAATATAAACTAACAAGTAAATTCAAGTTCTAATAGAGTCTGTAAAAATAAAATGAAAATGCTTTTGACACAGACTAATATGTAATAATAATAATAATAATACAAGAGGATGCTAAATAGTTCTCAGGCAAACGTACTTCACATGATCTGACCAAATAAGAAAAATCAAGAATATTGATTTTGGTGTCCCTTCTTGGTTCAGCCAAGAACTTTTCAGTACTCATTCACACCTAATAGTCGCGTCATAGAGTGCCTTTAGATATGCATAGGGAATTGAAATAAGCTTTGGAGAAAAGGTTCATAAAAATACTTTTGATGCACTGTAATATATAATAAACATTAATTATAGAGTGCAGTCATAGTCCTTAGATGCGTACATGACATGTGATTTGCTGTAAAGAGGTGTAAAAAAAATAAAAAATACTTTTGATGCACTGTAATATATAATAATAATTTAGGGACCTCCAAAAATTATCTCAAAAAGAGCATACCACAATGAAAAAAATTTTTATTGTCAAAAACATTTTGACGACAAAACTATGTTATTATTAAAGGAAAGACCAAAGTATTTTTTCATTAAATTTCTGAATCCTTTTTAGCACGTTCTAAATTTTAGTTAAAAAACTTGTTTTTCTTGTGTCAGTGTGTAAGCCAAATATTAGTATAGGGTTTTTTAGAATGTTTTTGGTGTTAAAAACACATTGTTTAGAACTTCTTGCAAAAATCAAATAATTGTCAGATTTTAATGAAATTTTCAGTACTGATTCACAAATAAATTAGATTATTTTTGAGCGTTTTTTTTATATATATCTGTTACCCCCACTTAATTTTATGAAATTCCGAGAAATTAAAATTTTAGCCTCTTCATAGTTATATTAGTTAAATCAGGACTCCTTGGAGAATTTAAATCATCAATTTGTTTTTGTCAAACAGAAACATGATTGACTGAAAATCTGCTCTGAATCATAAAATAAAGAATGCAACAAAACTATGGCATTATTTAATTAAAGCTTTTAATTGCTTTTATAAATAAGATATATAAAGAACACTATTATTTTAAGAAAAAGAATTTTTGATGAATAATGAGTTTTTACAAGTATTGTTTTCATTTTTTTAAAAATTTTAATTAAAAAGATTTATTAAGTTTTAAATCTTTTAAAAATGCTGTCTTAATTTCAGCTTTTTAGATGATAGTATTATTAAGTGAAACTATATTTACTAATCATAAATCAAGAAGCTTAATACAAATCATCAAACACCAGTATTTTTAAAAGAATTAAACAATTTTTTTTTTATGTGTATAAATGCATTAATTTTTGTAAGTATGGGCAACCATACACATCATTATCAGAAAATAACTATAGTAAATTTAAAGTCAACATTTCTAAAATTTAATAAAACATTTTTAAGATTAGTGATTACTTAAAAATTATATAAAAAAGGTGCTCATGTGATTTTCTTTAAATTGTGTTTTACAGATAAAATCTCTGCAGAACAGCATTAGACTTGTCATCAGGTTGTCAACACATCAAAACAACTACTGTATGGTTAAAGAATGCATTTCTTTGATATTTTAAACTTAAAGTAAATAATATTTGTTTCAAATAAGATTAATTATACTTTAAATCAGTTAATATTCCTTAAATAGATTTTCAGAAAAGTGTATTTTATTTTTGCAAGATTTTTTAATAGAGAGAATTATATTGTGATGAAAGATGACTAGAAAAAGTTCTAATCAGCTATTTTAGAAAAAAGTAAAAACCCTTCTTCCAGTCAATTTAAATTAGTCTTAAAATACAGCAAAGTATTTTGCTTATTGGAAATATTAAATTTAATCTATTAGCTTGAAATTAAAACTAAAACAAAAGCTTCAAGAAAGATTTTTTTATTTTTAAAAATTCATTTTAAACCTTAGGTATCTTTTTTTTTCTTTTTTTCTTTTTGAGGTAACTATAATAACTAATTATCAAGTGGGAGTCATAGTCTTAAATGAGTAGATGGCATTTCTTTCAAAACCGCATTTTCTTTCTGAGAGCAATCTTGGATACCATAAATTACATCTTCAAAAATCCCCCACAAAATTATCAATTGCATTATCTTATGATTTGGAGCAAAACTGAAGAGAATTTTTTAAAGTAAAAAAAAAAAAAAGCATTAAAATTTTACATGGAATATAAATATTGACATAAACAAGCCATTTAAATAAATTATTGTCCAATGTGATCAGTGTTATTGTGATCAGTGTTATACTTGTAAAACCCACCAAAATTTAATGTTATAGCTTTCTACTTGCCTTTCATTCTAATGAAAGCTATTATTGAAAAATTAATTTCCAGTGCCAGGAATGTCAGGTTCATTATTGCATTTCATAGAAGAGAAAGTGAATTCTGTTCTTGAAAAGCACCAGTAGACTCTCTTTGAATAGCTTTGTGCATGTAAAATATACAATATATCTGATGTATAAATGACTAATTACGTATTTTGATTTTAAACATTGAAAGACGGATCAAATAATAGGTTTCTCTATTCGCAATATTGAAATCCTGATTTTCTAGGCCACATCAGATATCATCAATCAGCAACTGATCAATACTGAACAAACTGAAATCAAAATTTCTGCTGCCCGTGAAAAATACCGACCAGTGGCAATCCGAGGTTCAATTCTTTATTTTGTGGTTGCTGACATGGCTCTTGTGGATCCAATGTACCAATTTTCGTTGAAGTATTTCAAACAGGTCAGTTTAACAAGTTTTAATTGACACTAAATTAATTTTGACTATAACTAACGTAATTATCATGATAGCAAAATGATGGAGTGTATTAGGTATTTGAAGACAACACTTTTTAAAAGCCATGGATGGAAGAAGCCCTAATGGAATGTTACATGGCATGTGCCAAGGTTTAACATCATTTTCATTTCTTTTTCAGATGTATCTAGAGCATTAACATGGCAGCTTTCAATTTGACACAAGAAATGAAAAGGCAAACCATACTTGTTGCCTCCATGGTAATGTACATCAAGTTCATGTTGTCTGTGTTGCTCACGGGGGGTCATGAGCATCAAAAGTGATGCCATGCTCTGCCCTGTTTTTTCCCCCACAGAGATTCATCAGTGTGCTGAACTGGGAATCAAGCCCTGGATCAAGGGGGTTGTCACAGATAGGCTAGCAGGACCCTGCCATCTCTCTCATAGCACATGTGATCCAGGAGTTTTTATAATTATGTCACCTGCAACATATAGCCCCCCCAAGTTCTCTTGATTTGAACACCTTGAGCTACTTGGGAGTATTGAGAGGGAGAGAAATTAGCAGCCTCACAATATTAAGGGCTTGATGAATTCTGCCATTGTCAACATGATGGACAGTGTCAATGAAAACCACCGGATCCAGGCATGCATTCACTTCAAAGACTGTCCTTCAAGTTGGAGGCGGTTTTATACAATAATCCGTTTCTGTTTTTCTATGTTAAATATGTGTACAAATTAAACATATAAATATACTGTTTTTTTTTCCTATTGAATATTTTTGTTTTTGCCTTTGTTTTAATTTGTTCTCAATTACCTGGATCACTCTGTATTTATGTTGGTTGAATATTTAAAAATATCTGAGTTATGTTTCGATTTTTGATCATCTCTTTCTTTTAAGTGATCATAAATTTTAGTTATTAAAGTGTTGTCTGTATTTTTTTAAAATAGCATAAAATTTCAAAGAAAATGTTAAGTCTAGTTTTTATTGTTTTAATGCTTCAATATTATTTTTCAAAAATAAGAAAATATCAGTGATTAATTCAATTCATTACAAGCATAAAAAAATAATAAAGAAATTGTAATATTTCCATGTTAATTTTACCTTACATTCAAACTTCAGAATGGTAAAATGAATGTTTAAATTGGCTGTTTACCTCAAGGTCAGACATAAATCATAACAGAGATCCTTTAGTCTTAGATATGTTTGCTTTAGCATGACCATAAAACAAAAACCAACAGACAAAAAAGGTGATAATAGCTTCTGTATAAAAAAAAATGCAGGAGGAAAAAAACAAAAAACATATAAATGTGAATATTTATAGTTACTTTTGTTTTTTAAGGGAATTACGAAAATAACTTTGCTAATAATTGTAAGGAAATTACCAAAAGTTTATAAAAGGTCATCTTACAGTTTATAAAAGGTCATCTTACAGTTGATAAAAGGTCATCTTACAGTTGATAAAAGGTCATCTTACAGTTGATAAAAGGTCATCTTACAGTTTATAAAAGGTCATCTTACAGTTGATGAAAGGTCATCTTACAGTTGATGAAAGGTCATCTTACAGTTGATGAAAGGTCATCTTACAGTTGATGAAAGGTCATCTTACAGTTTATCAGAATAAGGAGGGAATATCTCGGGACTAACATTTTCCTTTAACAGTTGGTAGCTCTTATAAAATAATAAGAATGGTTAAAAATCTACAAAAATGTTTTGTTTGTTTTGATGCAATTGTAACATTATATTAACATTAAGATAAAATATTTGCTTTCAGTTGCTTAACATGACAATTGAAAACAGTGAGCAAAGTGAGGTTTTGGAAGAAAGACTTGCCATATTATTAAGAGACATCACAGAATTTATATACAAGAATGTTTCAAGGTAAAACAAAAAAGATTCTCTTGAAAGTTTTATTTGCATCTGTTGTTCTCACTTATTTGTTGTTCCTTTGCAGCTAAGGAAGAATCACAAGATTTTTATAAAGCAGTCATCAAGACTTTCAATATCAGAAGACAGTTGCATTGTGACTGCTAAACTTTTGAAGTTGTTTTTAAACACTGTATACAAATCAACTTTCTCTGTACTTGACTAACATATTCAAAAATAAAGATGATATTAGACCAACTTATCCTTAGTGTCCCAAATTCTAGTTGACATACTAGAAGCAAGTTAAAATACATTGATATTGGATTAAAAATAAGAAAATTAGTCTGTATTATTAAAAAAACATATGAAAGATTTTCTATTTTGCTTTAAGATATTGATTTCTTTTATTCTTTATTTAGGCTCATAGCTTTATTTGACATTCCAGTCTAGTAACTCATTTGCATAAAGATGAGACATTTGTCAATTCACATAAGTTCTTTGAAATGTTTGGTTAGTTTCCATAAATTTGCTTGTTTCAATATACTGAAGACTGATGTTATCTTGTGATGGCCTCTCTCAGTCAAAATAAACACTTTTACCATCAGTGACAACTCAAGATTGATATGCAGACAACAGATTTATTTTTAAAAAATAAAATATAACTGAAACAAACAGAAGATGGTATCTTAACTGTATTGCAGAAACTGAACCAATTACAGATAAACCAAAAAGTAACTAATAAAGTCCTGTGGAGAGAAAAATGAGTAACTTCAAAATCTCTACACCATCATCATCCATACCTATGAGGGGTTGTGGACATAAGTCAAGCTTTTAACTTTAAATTTTTATAGATTTTTATGTGTTGTCCTCCAAGATTGTTTTGTGCATCACTTTATGCTTCTATCTGCAATATGCAGATAACTGCAACACTGTTGCCTATAGTTGCTGCTATGACATTTAACGCAAGATCTTTTTGCTACGCTTCCAGCCTGTTCTCCTTCAATCAGTGGTTGTTTTCTGTTGAGTGATTTTTAGAAAACAGTCATCAACACTATCAATGTCAGAAGACAGTTGAATTGTAACTGCTAAACTTTTGGAGTTGTCTTTAAAAACTGCATACGAGTCAACTTTCTCTGTAATTGTCTAACATCTTCAAAAAATAAAGATGATGTTAGACCAACTCATTTGCTAACATGTTTATCTCAAGTGGACACTTAATACTAAAATGATATAAAGAATTCTGAAATTAAACAAACTTTAGTCCAATAGTCCATTCTTTGAAATTATTATCACATTACCAGCTTATCTTTTGTGTCACTAGTAACACCCATTCCATTGAACTTTAACCTTGGCAATGATGGAGTTTTCTATAACCTAATTTAATTTCAGGTCAAATAGCTGTTTTCTCTTCTCTCTACCGATGCTGAATTTATGGTATTTTTCCTGACACCAATGTTTGTTTTGTTTGGCCAAATTTTCTGCACCTAATACTTTTTTTTAGGTTGGTTATTCCACAAGAAGAGAAAAGACAGATGATGTTCGCAAGCACCAATAAGAATTACAACAAATATTCATTATAGCTCCTATTTGAAGTCTCTAAAAACAGCCGTTGCTTTGGGACATATGGTGTCACAGCTATTTGCATTCAACAATATTGACACCTCGTAGCAGCAGACATAATCATTGTTAGTTGCAAAGAATGGAAATAGGATTTTTTAGGTTTTTTTAAATGTTACATTTTGTATCATTTCTTCAAGTTGAAGCCATTCTTCTGATTTGTGTTATTTTAGGAAATCAATCAGAAAGCTAAAAATAAATATATTTGAAGCCAGTGAAAAGTCTATACACTTCTTAAATGTATATAAACCTGACACTTTTTATCTTATATTGCTTCTGCAACTCAAAGAACATAGATAATGATTATTCTGAAATATATTTTACATTTATGAAGTAAAACTGATACTATTTAAAATTTCAACATTATTATATTTCCCATTAGAAAATGAACAATTAGAATTTTTATCACTGTATCCTAGAACAAAATATGCTAGGCAAAAACAAATGCCATTTTTGAAATTAATAACGTTAGCTGAAACAACAACTCTCAAACTTCAGTCATCAGAAAAAAGTTAAATTTTGTTGGCCAAGGTTATCAGACTAGAATTGTAGATACACTAAATAAAAGAAATCCATTCATCAGCTACTAAGCTACTTCAGTTGCCTGCTTGGAAGTAAGAGTTGTTAAAATGCAAAAGTTGCTAAGATAGTCTTCATAAAACAATATTTGAGTGTATGTCTATGAGATCAAGTTGACCTTGAGAAATGACATGTTTGTCTCAGATTGGTCATATGACAACACCTTTTATTACCGACATTTTTCTGTTTCTTAAACATTCTTTACATAAGGACCATTGGAACTTGAAAAGTTTAATGAATTTTGTTGTAATGTTAGCATACGTTTTTTTTTTTTTAAATTTCTTTAAGCATATAGTCTGTTACCATGGCTGATAGAAAGATGAACCTGTTTAATGACGTCAGGTGTGTATTGTTGAGATGTAGTAGAGAGAAAGTTTCGTTAGCTTGACTGTTTTCTTTATAAGTTTCTCAACATCTCTGCATAAAAATATCTCACATTTTGAGAGTAAATAGTAGCTGTGTTATATTTATGTATGGTTGTCTTCTGATACCATCTTGAATTTGCTGGTCATAGATTAATACTTTGACTTGGGCATCAGATATTTGTTGCTCTTCTCATAGAAAAGAAAGAATTTCTTCTGTAAAAAAATGTTTCTTTATCATTTGGTAACATGATCAAGATTCCAAGGAAATTATTAAAAGTTTCTACTACTTACTGTATACCTGGAAAGTTAGTGAATATAGACTTATCCATAAAAACATGAACAAAGGAACATTGGTGTTTTTACAACAGCAGACGTGGGGAAAGAGGCCTCAACTTATTATTATAACAACAAAACATAGAAGGTAACCGCCATTGAATATGACGTAATTAGTCTAATTAGTGATTTCATGAAATTGGTAGCATCTCCAATGGGCATGTTTGAAAAGTGTTTCTATAGGGTGGTTCATTTACCTGTTTATTTTCAAAAGACCTGTTTATTTTCAAAAGACCTGTTCATTTTACCTGTTTAACCAAATTCTGTGGGGATTTATTTTAATTATTTTTTTAAATGCTAAGAATAGGAATAAAAAATTATTATTAAAATTTCTGGTCATTATTTTTAAATTTATAATTTTTTAATTTGTGTTTTGAGATATTAGTTTATCATAACTATTTCTTAGAATTTTTACAAAATAGCAATAATTCAAAATATCTCCTAAATGGGAATACTTATTTAACTGAATTGTTATAGGATTAATAATTACCAATAATCACAGTAAATATTTAAAGGCTTCAGGGGAAAAGGTTTTTGATAGAGAATTGTCAAAAATAGGGAAAGTATTAAATACAACAATGTTGAATCATAAAACAAATCAATGATCACATTAGATTGTAATGAAATAATATAAAATTATATTTCTGTATGTGACAAATTTCAAGAATCAAAAGTGACATTCTCAATCAAAAAAGCAGTATTCAATTCATATTTTCTGAGATATATATATATCTGATAAAAAAGTATATGTATATGCACATATACTTGCATGTGCATATATATTTAATTCTCAGGTGTTATAAAAACAGTGCTCAATGTTATATAACAGAGCTATTAAGTATATATTAGTGAATTTACATAATATCCAATGTTGGTAGCACCACTCTGAGTTTCATGCAATCTTCAGGTGTAAAAAACTCACTGACTGTTAAAGTGTTATGAAATTTGCATTCTTTTGGTAATAATTTAAAATTGTGTGTTAAGACCTGTTTGTTTTATTACTGTTGGCATAATATACAGAGCTATGATCATTTGAGACGATGATGCTAAATATTACTTTGGATCCACTGAGAACAATTGCAAATTGGGTTTTACCATCACAAAATGACACTGAACAATATTAGATACAAAGACTGCACAGCACTTTCAAAGTGTGTTTAGTGATTTAAAAAAAAAAAAAAAAAAAAAAAAAAACTACTATAAGAACCGAACTAGTCGCTGGAAGATAATCGTAAACGCTAAACCATACTATGAAATGGGAGAGAGATATAACTTGTTTGTTGGAGAAGGTTATTATATTAAAACACATAAATAACCATAACTTGCTGAACACAAGAAGCTTGAGGATGAAACAGGAGTAGGTACTTTTAATTTAATTTAATTTCTATAATTGAATTAGAAGTTTTAAGCTTCTGTTTTTGAAACATCTTTCGATACATGACTGACGAGGCAGATTTTTTCCAAGCAGTGGGTTGCCATTTCTTTCTGCTGAACCCAGTCTGTCCTGTTATTTACCCATACATAGCTGAGGGGGAAGAAGTGGATTCATGCCTTTCCCAAGGGGATTAGCACATAAGTGAATGTAAGGGATTTGACTGGAATTCAAACTCGGCTCTAAAATAAATGAAGTGAATACTCAAATATGGGTATCCACTTAAAATAACTTTAAAAGCAATAAAATATGTATATAATTTCATTTGTAATGTGTTTTAAAACATTGATTCTATTTTATTAATGATAAAATGATATTACTCTCTAGAAATCTTTTAGGAATAATCTTTCAAATACTCAGATACAACCACATGTAAAAACTTATTATCAACACCAGAATGAGAACATGTAACATAAAAGAAATACTAAAACACACTTAACGAGAACCTCGGGGCTGCTACCAGCCATGACACATATTGATGATGATAGTTACAAGATTGGTAATAAAAACTGTCTGCTCAAATTATTTTGGGTGCAGTTTGGCTGTTACTGCAAGTTTATCTCACTTGTAAATTAGTGAAATAACTGATCAGTATTAGTAATTATATGAAATACCTGACCAAAATGAATTCTTCATTGGATTAGTAAAGCAGGGATTTTGTGAATTTCCTAATTTCACAATCTTTATATATATTATTTATTTTAGGATATTAAAATAAGAACATGTTAAAAATTACTACACAATGGCAATTATGTTTCAACGAGTGGCGAGTGAAGGATTAATTTATTTTCAAAAGCAGAATACTTCCTCTTTTTTTCAAGGAAAATAGAATTAAAAATAGTCTTGTGGGCTTTACCATGTTTTCTATGAAAAATTAGAAATTATCAGATTTTCTGATAAAAATTCCTTATTAAACCAAAGAAGTGAATTGAATATAAATTGTATTCCATAATCTACCTTTTACCTTACAATATGTTTAAACTTTGAATTTGATAATGCCTTTTCTTATAGTAATAATCAATAGAGGAACACTTATGCATTTTATAGGGCTTACTATTCTATTTGTATGATTCATTTTGATTTAATATAGCTCTGTATTGATGTTTAGTTAGTATTACTAACATCTTATATTGATGTACAGGTGTTCAGTTAGTATCACTAACATCTTATACTGATGTACAGGTGTTCAGTTAGTACCACTAACATCTTATACTGATGTACAGGTGTTCAGTTAGTATCACTAACATCTTATACTGATGTACAGGTGTTCAGTTAGTATCACTAACATCTTATATTGATTAGTTGGTATTATTAGCTTCTTATATGGATGTTCTTTATTTAACGGTTGCATATTAATTTGCCAAAGTAGTTTTGTATTTTTGATCCGCTCTTTTTTCTTCAAATGGTTATTTACCATTTTCTTAATGGGGCTTTTTATTTATCGACTACAAAATTTTATGTAGGAAGCTGACCGAGCATATAACTAGTTAGCATTTTGTTAAATTACCTACCTACTTCTTTTGCTTTTACTTCTTAGGAAAGTTGAATGCCAGACTTCTATACATCTTACGAAACGATGTAACCATTTGTATCTATCCATAATGAAATTGTCTAGGATTTATATGTTGATAACTTTGTCATGACATATATAAAAAAAATTTTTAGGTGAGTTTGAATTTAATGTAGGTTACATTCGATTGGTTAATCATGTTAAAGCCCACAAGCCTATTTTTAATTGTTTTTTTTCTCTTGTAAAAAAAGCAAGTATTCTGCTTCTGAAATTAATCGTTCATTCGCCAGTAATTTACCATAGCTCGAGGAGACACATTTGTAATGTTGGAACATAATTGTCATTGTGTAGCAATTTTTAACATGCTTTTCTTTTAATATCCTAAAATAAATAATATTATCTCTACTCTATATTGAGCCACTTTTAAATTAAATGTTACAGACTGGAATTATACTCCATTTGTTCTCATTTTACCAGTGTGTGTGTATATATATATATATATATATATATATATAGTGCATCTATGTCTGTATGTCAGTGCAGGAATTCACTTTTTTCTGATATTCTAAAAGTAAATGAAGATAAAATAAATTTACTTGTTGGAAATTGGAGTAATTATCTTAAATTCTATGTCAACTCCTATTAGGTGGAGATAGTTATGAAGGACTCAACAGCCCAAAATGAACCACTCAGGTTGTATTAAGAGCCCTTTTAAAAGGTTAGAAGTGAAATCTAGTCTTAGAAAATTTAGGGCAAATTTTATTAATGGTTATTTTTATGTTCTGTGTATAGAATACTATTTTTCAAGGTGTGGAATCCATAAATAATAATAA
Organism: Acanthosepion esculentum; assembly: GCA_964036315.1. NCBI lineage: Eukaryota > Metazoa > Mollusca > Cephalopoda > Sepiida > Sepiidae > Acanthosepion > Acanthosepion esculentum. The sequence continues at coordinate 5,160,753 of OZ038497.1, forward strand.
TTGAATTGTCCCCATGGAAATTGATAAATAACAGCATTTTATTTAATGAGGCCCTGTTATGTATCACCTGATTATTTAGGAATGTTTATTAAATTTAGGTATAGGGAGGTAAAATTGCATGGACAAGAAACAAAAATGACAAAACTAGGATTTTTAGTTGTCATATATACTGCAATAGATGACAATATGTTTTGTACAAGTAAATAGTGAAGTAAATAGTACACTCCCAGTGACTATATGAACTAGTCCATAACTATAAAGAGCTCCAGGTCAGAGGTAAAAAGAAGACTAAGTAATACAAGTGTCATGGCAGGGTACTGAAGCATTACTTATATTATAAGCACTATATAGTGTGTTATAACAATAACATTAAAACCAATTGATAGAAAACTTAATCAATACAATTGTTTGATAAATACTATTTAACTCCCAAATGCACACTGGTAATAATATTTGCGGATTTGAAAGATGCACTTAAAAATGTCATCTAAATATTCTACTATACAACATATGGAGATATTGGGAATTGGAGGCTACATGACAGAACGAATGTCTTGCGATAATTATAAATATTATATCAAAATTCTCTTGTGAAGTGTGTCCTACTAGTTAGCAAATCAAATATTTTGTTGTCCGCATGAATATAAATGAAGTTAGTGATGTATTTCATTATTTTAATGTTAAATTCCTCATAGATAAGTGTTTCACTTTTGTTCAAACTCTTATCTCAATCTTTGTAAGTGATTGAAATGCTGTCCTTGTAATTTTAAGCTTATATTTTGCCAATACTATTGAGTTTTTTTAGGGTTTTTTATGAGTGAATATTTCTGAAATCTATATTTTTTTTTTTTTTTTTTTTTTTTTTTTTTTTAGGGGTTTGTTTGAAAAGCATAAGCTACTGTTTTCTTTCTTGCTTTGTGTGGAAATTCTCAAACATGATAAGAAAATCTCTGGTGAAGAGTGGAACTTTTTTTTACGTGGTGCTATTGGATTAGAAGAGGTAAAGAATTTAAATCTGTAATATCAAATCTTTTATTTTCATTAAAGTCAGGCAATGTTTAAACTGTCCAGAAGAGAATTGGAAATTTAATGTTGTTAAATATAATATAGCTGATGATTCCGATATAGATATTTCAACTTTCCTATTAAGTAAAAAAAAAAAAGAAAATCTGTTCGAGAGAAAAGCTCATTTGAAAAGACGCTCAGTAAAAGGAAATAATCATAAACTAAGAATGTGTTTGTAAATATTCTTCAAGTTTTCTGAAATAACACATGCTGGTGAATAACAACCAGCTGAAATTTAACCAGGAAGATTTAGGGTAAAAAAAATAAAAGATTCAACTGATTGATTTATCTACAAGTAGGCTTGTTTTTTTTTTTTAATTTTTATTTGAAACCATAATTTAATCATTTACAATCATTCTGGGGTCATCAAGGGGGGACTAGTTTGTCAAACATGAGGTTTTTATATTTTAACATATGATTTGTAATCAGAATTTAATTATTTATAACATATTTTATTCTGTGACCATTATGAGATTAGTATGCCAAATAGGAGTATCTAGGTATTCATCCCATACAAGTAGTCAGGGTGTAAGATAGTGGCTATTTTTTTGTAGTGAGTCAATTGGGGGGAGAATTTTGTTTAAAAAATGTGTACCTTGAATGGTGGGAAATATGGTATTTTATAAGCATGTTATCGCATATCATATATTTCTGAGAAGAATATCATTCAGGATAATCCAGTAAGGGATTTAAATAATTGGGATAATCCATGAAGGAATGAAAGAAAAATAATTGGCAAAAGAATAGTTATTTCATTTTGACTAGCATCAAATTAAATGCTCCCATAAGCAAATTGATAATCAGACTACCATGCTGTTATCTTCTATGTCTTTTCTTGGGACAAAGGGGAGAACCCCCTAGCTTTGTCTGTCTCCTAACAAAGTAGCATTTTTTTATTTTTTATAATTGTGCCTCTTATATGGCAGGAAATATGCTCTCTATAATTATTAGACTATCTGATGCTTTCTTTTGTATAAATTCAGATGATCTTACTAAATCTTTACTGTAGTTGTATGTATACAAATAGAAGCTCCTTTCATATTATGTGAAAGTGGATGAACAAATTCTTTATGGATCATTTATTTTTTCCAGACACATCCTCCACTTCCTATTGTAGATGGACTGACACAGCATAACTGGAACTCTGCTTGTGACTTGAGTAAATGCCTAACGGCTTTTTCAACTATAAAAGATGATATTTCAATTGGTAACATTAGAATGCAACTTGGAAGTATTGTGGTAAGTTGGATAAAATTTTTGTTAATGTTTGGTAGTGGTATATTTGCATGTGAGAGATTGCCTACTTTACACGCCTGAAGAAGGAGAATCTAAAAAGAATATGAATCTTTGTTAGGTTCGTAGATGTACTAAATGAATATTGCAGAAAACTCTTCAAGATATTGCAACAATGGTGTTGTGGATAAAATCTCTTTTATCTTAAGACAATCCTGACATTGTTTGAAATATGGCTGATATGCTTTGCAGTAAATGTGAGAATGAAGACTCTAGGACATAACAAAGCAAGGGGCAGAGGATATAATGACATAAATTATCTGTTTTTGGCTGCAGCTGGATGTAAAGCTATAGAAGGTTTCACTGATGGAGGATCTGATGAATTTCAAAGGTTTGACCTTTGAGGAAATAAGTGAAATAATACAAAGGAATATGCCATCTAAAAAGTAAGTTGGTTGTTGCTGTAACAAAAGAATTCATGTCAAGAAGAAGCTGGTGAAAATATTATAGAATTTCTACACCATTTAATAAATTCAATCCAATATTGTTCATCTGACATGAACGACAATCTATTGAAGATGAATTGATTCAATTGAGATTGACCAAAGTAATGCACATGACTTCCTATTGCTACAAAATGGTGGAGCAACTACAAATATGTTGTTCAATAGATTGGTGATTAAGACCTTCGGCTATTTTGAAGACGACCCTAGAGTTGAAAAATAGATTTGAAGTAATATCCGTCATTGTTGCAGATTGTAAAAAAAAAAGGAACATGAACTTTTTGAAATTGATATTCTTGACATCAGTTCTACAAAGTGAATTCATGCTGTGAATATGAAAGAAAGAGGCATGTTAAAGAAAACCTATAATGCAAACCTAAAGCTGAATTGAAATATGAAACTGTTTATACCATGAAGCATGGAAATTAGTGAAAAATACATTTTGTGCCAAAAGAAGATTGAACAGGTTACAGTAAATGGGCAGAACCCGTGGTGGATTTGAAAAAGTCAGATGGAGATTTACATATCCAAGGGGGATAATAAAATAGGTATAAACCATAAAGTTTACTCAGATTCATATTCAATATCAAATATGAAATTGAACTTCTTTTCTTTTTTTTTTGTTAAATGTAAAAACATATCACCAGATATCAATAGATGACAAATTCCAAGAAGTGATAACAATAAATATGCTGATGGGTTTACTAAGATAGAAGCAAATTTTCAAAAAGTCATTGGGAGATGATATAGAAAATATCATATATTAAGATGATATGCATCTAGGTGATATTGATAAAAAAGAATTTTAAAGATGGCCTTAGTTTGAGTAGATTTAGGAATGCAAAAATAATGATAAATGATATAAAATGTGTACACAAGGGTTAGTAAAATATTCTTTCTGGGATATTCCATTTCAAAGGATGGTGTCACCAGATAGAAAAAAAAACAAAATATTCTTTCTGGGATATTCCATTTCAAAGGTAGGTGTCACCAGATAGAAAAAAAAACTAAACTTTTTAATATGCTATTTTTAAGATGCTATTTAGCACTATATACAGTTAAGTGAATCATTTGCCAACCTGTGAAAAATAATGCAGATTTCACATGGAAAAAGTATGACAAAACATTTAAAAAGTTAAAAATAATTTTCACAAAGAAACTGATGGTGAAAGATTTTGACCCCAAAAAGGACATTACTGATGCTAGTGAATATTCAATATCTGGTATATTATCACAAGAAAGATATCCAATAATGTATCTAAGAAGGTGTGGCTATAGTGAGGCGTGCTACTAGAGCCTATCAGTTTTTAAGTGAAAAACAATTATTGAATGTGACTATAAACCATTTGAGTTTATATTTAATCCAAGAAAAGAATTATCCAAAGAATATTAAGATCAATGGCCTTCAACTTTGATATGGAATATGTCAAAAGAAATTTAATTCCACATGGATGCGTTGTCATGGTTGCAATTTTACAAGGAATCAAAAGAGAATATAGAAGAAAATTTTGAAGAAAGATTTTTACATTAGGTTGAGTCTGATGTTCTTGGAAAGACTGCCTGCAGAGACTATAGAAGATCCGATCTAGGATAGCATCAAGAATAAGAAAGAACATATGAGGATAATTGTTCTAGGACAAAATGATCGCACAAGGCAATCAAACATAACAAAGTTGTCCAAGATGTAAAGATAAAAGAAACTTTACACAAAATAAACTATATTCTTGGCCCAAGGTATTAGAACTTTGGAGTCACATTCGTATGGGCTACGCATATGTGAGTAGAGTAGAACTCCTATTAGTATTAGTAGATTCTTTTTTAAGGTGTCCTGGACTAATTTCTGTGCCTAACAAAAGGGGTTTACTGTGAAATAAATTTTAAGAGCGGTTTCTTTAGAAATGGGATACCAAAACCCTGGTATCTGACAATGCTCCAGAATTTTGTGATGAGGAACTTGGCTCATGGCTAAGATAAGATGTACACTTTAGAGAATATTCCTAATTATAGTAAAAATTGGTAACAGCATAGTAGACCATGTGGATCAAATAAGACCCCTCAAAGATTGAGGAGAAAGATGAAGATATTTCCATAGGCACTCCCCTGTTATGATCTTACAGATTGTTATATTACCTAGTAATCTCCCTTGACAGAAACTCTTGAGTAAGGAGCATTAACTTCCTTAGTTCAATATACTAACTCCTCTTCCTTTTTCTATGCCACCCTTCAAGCAATAAACATCTGTACATATGCTCGTTGTCCTTGTTTTGTCTCTGCATTGAAATCAGGCAGAAAATTAAACATGGTGTCAGAAGTGAAAGATTAAAACTGAACAAGATGAACATGGACACCACATAACAGAATTCATAAAAAAAAGCTGTTTTCTGTCAACTTAAAGGAATTGACTTGAAACAACAATAATGGCACCATGTGCCTATAGGTGCCATTAAGGTAAGAATACAAATTCTTATAGGTACTTTCTTCATAACTCAACATGGTAACTTCTCAAATTCCGCCACACAGTATAGATTGAAACAGTCCCAACCTAGTGAAGGAAATGGAGAAATTTGCACATCAAATAATGGTACATTTCAACAAGTCACTCTGCAACATTAGTAACGATATGAAAATGAACTCCCTGTTAATTTGGGCAGGGAACAAGGGCCAAGAATTAAGCAAGACATTTGTCTTTCAGAGAGAGGAAGAAAGGAACATGGACTGCTATATAAAAAAATTCAAAGCTTTTTGGAAGCCCAAGTTGAATTTTCAGGTCTTCAGCCATGAGCTACTGCAATAGGCTAATGAGTCAGTATGTGCTTCTTTAAAAAGGCTGAGACAACTAATAAAACTGTGAGTATGATATCATAGTGGAGGGAACCGTCCTATCGGACCTCTTTATGTTCAGTACAAACCTTAGGTCGATATAGGAGATTCTGCTAAAGGAGAGAAGAGACTTGATAATTGCTTCAGCCCTGGATATAGTGGAAACGGCGGAAACTACACCCAGGCAGATGGAGGCTCTATTTGTGCTTCAAAAGAGCTGATTTCTATGCACACAATTAGACATAAAAGAAGCTGCAAATATTGTTGAAGGAACTACAAAAGGCCAGAAAATATGCCCAGCTAAAAGTAAAATGTGGATGAAGTGTAAGAAAGTTGGCCAATTTGGTATGAGCATGCGTCTCAAATGGGAAAAGAAGAAACTAAAATGAAGGTGACTAGCACATTGCCTAGATGCCACAGAAAAGACAAGCATTCATTTGCATGCGTTTCTAAAGAAAATGGATCAGTCAGATTATGCCTCGACTTGAGGAAATTAAATAAAACCATACAAAGAGCCCCATGTTGTAATACCCATATTTGAAGATGTAGTCTTCTAGCTACATGGAGCTAAATGTTTTACAATTGATGATGCGAAATCTGGATATTGGCAGATGAAACTCAATCAGCAATCAAAGGAACTGACAATCTTCATTACTCCATTTGGATGATTTCTTTTCAATAGATTTCCAAGGAGCTGAAATGCACCCAAAATGAATTCCAGAGAGCAATGTTTGAAAATTTGGCAAGATCAAGAACATTTTCTTGATATCAGATGACACATTGGGTATGGATTTGAGGAAGATGTCAGTGACCATGACATGTTACTTAACAAAAATAAACTACAAGTTCAACCCTGATAAATTGAGGGTATGGACAGCAAAGATACCTTTCTTTGAACACATAATATCAAGAGATGGAATAAAGCCAGATCTCAAGAAGATTGAAGCGATCACCCATGTGAACCCTGCTGAAGATAAATAACAGCAAGTTTTCTGGGATCAGTGAACTACCTCAACAAATTTTCTCCACACTTAGCAAAGCTTACTAAACCACTACAGGACCTGATGTCCGAGAACAATGAGTTCACTTCGACACGTCATCCGGAAGAAGCCTTTGAAAACATCAAAAGGAGATTAAGAATGTCACAGTGTTAAGGTATTTCAATGCAAAGACACACCCATAACAGTACAGGTTGACACCCTCTACTGCAGGGTTGGGAGCAGTACTATTGCAGGATCAAATACCTGTAGCATTCACCAGTAAAACACTAATGGAAACCTGATACTCTAACATTGAGAGAAAAAGTTTAGCTGTTGTATTTGGACTAGAAAAATTCCATCACTATATATGGAGACACAGAGTAACTGTACACTCTGACCACATGCCACTGGAGTCAATCGCATCGAACAATTTCGCACAAGCACCATCAAGATTGTGACTAAAAGTGGAAGAGTATGACTTGATGATAAAGTACAGCCGAGGCAAAACAGTCCCCATAGCAGACTGCTTATCAATGGTGTCCTCAAGACCAGAAATGCCATTGAGAGAAGATATTGATCTCAATATACACATCAACAGCTAAATGCATCACCAAAACAGTCGCAAACTGTGAAAGAAAAATCTATGAAGGATCCTACTCTGAGAGTTAACAAATGTCATTATAGCAGGATGGCCAACAGACAGAAGCAGCTGTCCACACACACTATTTTGCCATATCGGAACATTAGAGATGAAGTGGGAATACAGGATGGTGTTATGTTGAAGGAAAACAAAATAATAATACCAGTGTCACTCCAACCAGACATACTACAGCAACTACATGCATCGCACCAGGTGATCGAGAAATCAAAGCTAAGTGCAAGAACGGCAATGTACTGGATAGGGATCAATGAAGACATTGAAAACATGTTTACAAAATGCCCAACATGCCAGAAGTACCAGCCAAGCACTGAAACAGAGATGCTACTACAACATGAGACCTCATCCAACTCCTGGCAGTACATAAGTATGCTACAGAAGGCAATGAATACCTCCTCATAGCTGAACAGATAGAAAATGTCCATTTGTAAGATGCCGCTATTCCACCACATCTACAGCTATAATAAACCAACTGAAATTGCTATTTGAAGAAAGGGGTGTACCAGAAACAATCTACAGTGACATTGGACCCCAATAGACAAGTGACAAGTTTGCCAGCTTCTCCCAAAAATATAACTTCAAACATGTCACTTCATCACCCCACTATCCCCAATTGAATGGATTTGCAGAAAGAATAGTGGGAGTATGCAAAAAATGATTGATGAAGGCCAAAGAACTAGACACAGACTGTCACTTGCTGATGAAGGCTTACAGAGCAACACTAATCTCAGCCTACCTCAAATTGGCAGCAAAATTACTCAATGGTAGACCTATGAGAACACCACTTGTCTTCAAACAGCAGCCAGCACACTCAAAACTGCTTGAAGCAAAGTAAAGACCGAGTAAAGGAATGTCATGACAAACTGAACAAATGACAGCATGTACCACTGTCTGCAGGTCAACAAGTCTATACGCAAGACCAAAATACAAAACTGTGGGAACCAAGTGTCATCGTACAAGCCACAAAAGAGCCAAGATTGTACCTAGTAAAGCACAATAATGGGAGCATCCATTGCAGGAACCAACAATTCCCTAGACATGCCAGGTTGGAGTCACCTAGATCTGATCTCCACCACCCACTGACAACACCAGACAGTGCACTATAATCACCAGACACCCGACCTTCACTGTAAACAAAACGGTACAATCAACCCCAGACAAGCACTGCACTACGCCTATTCTAACAGAACAATCAAAACACCACAGAGACTAGATCTCTGAAACATTGACAAAGCAAAAAGACAATCTTTCTTTCAGGTATGACGTCATCACACAGGCTGAAGTGAAGACTATAAACCAGGCTTCCTGTAATTGAAAGGACTAACCAACTAATCTTCAATAAAGAAAGGGAGATGTTATATTATCTAGTAATCTGCCTTGATTTAGGAGAATTACCTCCATTATTTCAATACTAACACCTTTCCCTTTTTTCTATGTGACCCTTCATGCAATAAACATGTGTACATATGCTCATTGTCCTTGTTTCATCTTTATGTTGAATCCAAGCAGAAAATTAAGCAAACAAACCAACAATAAAACATATCCGACAGAATAAAAAAAATACTTGCAGATGATCAACAGAGTGAAGAGGATTCCGAAATGTCTGACAAAAACATGGAACATTGGAAGAATATCTCGAGTACAACACAGGATGAGCAAGATTGAGATTTAGGTGAAAGAGACACATGAAGATCTCAGGAGAGTGAGAGACAAGGAAAGCAATAAAATACTAAGAATGAAACAAGGTATATAAGAAGCACAAGATATACAAAAGGTATAAAGCCCCTACATTTCTGGGAGATGTAGTGATGTATTTGCATGTGAGAGGTTGCTCCATTTACATATCCAAAGAAGAATATAAAAAAAATGTAAGATGTACTAATGACTTGTGAAAACCACTGAATACTCTTCAAGATAGCCCAGTACTTTTGAAAACCTTTTTAGATGCTTCCTTTTTTTCATATGGGCATCACAATTGAAGATGGTATTAGTTAGACTCAATTTTGATGTTGTTTTGTCTTTTTTTATCTTTATGAAAATGTTCTAGGTATCATGTTATATTAATCTGGAAAAGGATAAGAAAATTTTACCATAAAGATCTATTCTTCATACAGTTTGGAATTTAAGAGACACAATAGATATTGATTAGAATTTAAAGAACAGTCATTATCATTCAAAGAGTTTTTACACAAATAAAAGCATTTTTTCTGATCTATTCTATGGCTTTTTCTCTGAAAATAGAAGTTCTCTTTGTTTTTTTGAAATGCAAAGCAAAGAATGATAGCAAAGTTTAAATATTAATTTTACAAGCAGTAATTCTAGATTTATTCTTTTCAATAAATAACAAGAAATTAATTAACTTCAATTGTATGGGATGTACAAGAATTTATTAAAAGAAAAAAAGAAGAAATTCATGTTTGATTAAAGAATATTTTACTTTTACTCATCCAGATGTTGTGGAACGTTTTCTTCATTTTGTAAAGTAAACCTTTCAGAGAAGCTTTTCAGTCAAACAAATTTAAGATTCTGAAATCCATTTTAGAAAAGCAGCCAATGACTTCACCTGATGTCATTCGGAGCATTTTAATCTTTTTCCTATTACATTTTACATTGAAATTTTACTAGAACATTTTTACTTTTTCTTTTTAAATTAAAAAATGTCTTTAACTGATTTGTTTTAATAATTTTATTATAACTAAAACTCAAATACTGATTATTTTAATAAGAAATAATAATGAGCAAACATTTGATGATTGGAACATATCAAGGTTGATAAAAGTTGTAACAAATTTCTTTTTTACTGTTACAAGTAATTGGAAGGAAAGATATGGGGTACCTGGTCAAATGCAAATTCAGAAAATTGTTAAAGGCAATAGTGTTAAGTGAACACAAGCAGCCTAAGCAGACTAGCAATGGGACAGCTGGAGGAATACAGATTCTTATATTTGCTAAAGGCAATAGACTGGTTGTGTTCACTTAACACTAAGCAGACTAGCAAGAGGACAGCTGGAGAAATGCAGATTCTTATATTTGCTAAAGGTGATAGGCTGCTTGTTTTCACTTAACACTAAGTAGACTAGCAATGGGTCAGCAGGAGGAATGCAGATTCTTATCTTTGCTAAAGGCAATAGCCTGCTTGTGTTCACTTAACACTAAGCAGACTAGCAATGGGTCAGCTGGAGGAATGCAGATTCTCATCTTTGCTAAAGGCGATAGGTGGCTTGTGTTCACTTAACACTAAGCAGACTAGCAATGGGTCAGCTGGAGGAATGCAGATTCTCATCTTTGCTAAAGGCGATAGGTGGCTTGTGTTCACTTAACACTAAGCAGACTAGAAATGGGTCAGCTGGAGGAATGCAGATTCTTATCTTTCTCAAAAACATAAGTGAATGCAAGTTGCATCAGGCAAATAGTGATGAAGCAGATTGGAAAGATACTTATATTTCTGAAAGGCATTAGATTTTTTTTAAAGTTTGCACACATACATCTTCAGCCAGTTATTGATGGGATAGATTCCTGGATGATGGTTCAGAATTTTTGACAAATATATTAATGTTAAATGAACAAAAACATTTCCTACTAAAATTCTAGCAAAATGTTTGCTGATTCCGTTTCCTTATCTTTATCCTATTCTTCCTTTTAACATTCACAGTTTCTTTTTCTTGGACTCTCGGCATTTCATGCATTATTTCAAGTGGAAATTCGGCAAACCAATTATTGCATTGATGTTTTAATAGAATCTTTTTCTTTATTTTTCTATCAGATTAATACCATTCCAACTATTCTTGATGAATTAGAGAACAAAGAAACGAAAGAAGCTTCAAAGCCAATGTCCAAAGATTGGAATGAATCTTTAACCACTTTCCAGAAGCTGATTGCAATCAAAGTTTTTGAGGAAGAGAAGGTATGAAAGAAGACCAAGAATCTAATTCATAAAAATCTTCAAACACTGACATGTTGATGGGATTATCATAATTCCGTCAACTGCTTTTGACAAGGACATAAAAAACAACAGCTTATAATTTCTATTTGGTAAATATAATTGCAACCAACTACAAAACAACATGCACATAAAGATAATGATGAAACTGAGATAGAGATGGGATATAAACTGACTGAGGTAGATAGACAAATATGAACCGACTAGGATATAGAGGGTGAGGTAAATAGATGTAAACATACTGAGATGTATAAATAGAGAGTTATGAGCGGGACGTGATAAATTGATATATACATATGTGAGCAAAATGGCAAGACAGGAAACTGTATTCTAGTAAATTTCTTTGCACAATGGAATTTCTTTAGACAAAATAAGTTTTATTGATGGAATCAGTTTTATATTTAAGTAGGTGGGGAATAGAAATATCACAAATGCCAATTACAGTTTACATTGAAAATTTAATGACCCAGAGATGCCATTAAAATTAAATTTTGACATATCTGCTTTCTTTAGAAGATAAGCTTAGCTCGTTTTGGTCATTTTTTTTTTTTTTGCATTCTTATTGTTATTGCTTTCTAATCATCCCCACCACATTATATTGATTGTAATTTTCTGAGGAAATGAGACATCTTGTATTATCCTGGACACAAATTCTCTATGAAAGATTCACAAAATTGGAGGCATTTTCAGTACATTTTTGCTGTAATAGATTTCTTTCATTTTTTGCATTCTCTAAGTTAAAATTATGATCCATCCTATTATGATGAATGTATATTAGACATGCACAGACTGGAACATCTAGACAGATAATTAGGTAGATATGAAGAGACACATTGCTAGCCAACTCAACATAAATATATATATATATATATATATATATATATATATATATATATATATATATATATAAGAAAATTTTGAAAAGCCCTTTTTAGATAAAAATAAAAATGAATGTTTCTTTACATACAAATCTATATGTATTTATAAAAGCCAGTGTCTTGTTTTGTTTTGCACAAAAACTGCCATGCTTTGTTTTTAGCTTTCTTTATGTAAAAGTGATAAAACTGTATTGAAATTCACAAGCATGGGCAGCTGAATTATGCATGACCAGACATAACAAAACCTAAAAACCTATATTTCCAATATGATTGTTAACATTTTATTGTAAATAAAACATGCAGTAATATTTTCAGTCAAAAGATTCATAGAACTATATAAGTATGTTTCTATATTTATAATTATGTTCATATATATTGTGTGTATATATATATATATATATATATATATGGTTTGGGTAATGATTTTAATGTTACAAGCTTATATATAAAATACTATACTATATAAAATTTAATGTTTAAAATATTACTGTATTTTAAATTTGGAATCTCTTTTTTTGGTGAAACGTTTTAAGCTTATATTCAGTTTTCTTTTTGTGGAATATTATTATTATTATTACTTTTTATACTAATTTCACCCACTACAAGACCCAAGAGCCATTCAAAGTAGAGGGTTACTTTGTAGTGTTGTATGAGCCTAAGAAAAGGCAAAGAATGAATTTCATAGTGTTAATCAGGAAAGATAACAGTTAACCCGAGACATGAAGAGTTCAAGATTGTAGTGATTGTGAAAACACCCTTCTGGGAGTCTGTTCTACAAAGCAACAGCTCTTAGTTTCACTCAGACATCTTTTTCCTAACTTCTTACTAATGGAATTATGAAGGGAATGAGGATGATTTGACAATGTACGTGGCATGGTGGGTCCCAGTTGTCAAGGTTAGAACTGCTGGGACTAAGGAATGTAGCTTGTCAAAACACATGCTATGGAAAGAGCAATAAAGCTTGGAACGTTTCATCTGTGAGAAAGAGGTTGGAGGTTGGAAAATAATTCATCACCCACAAGGCCACATAGACGCTTTTAAAAAGGCAGCTCCAGGCCAGATATGGCAGCAATACTCCATTTTTGGTCTGATCTGGCTCTTGTAAAGATAGAATATAGCAGAGAGAGAGTTAGATACTTACTTGAATGGCATAATGAACCAACATCTTTAGCAATAGATCGTATATATGAGTTCTATTTGAGGTTTGAGGAGACGGCATTGTTAGTAAAATTGAAAATTTGTGCGTATTTCCATTCTATATTGTGGAGACAAACACTTTAAATTCTATTGTCACCACTATATACTTTCAATGTTTTTTTTTTCAAAAGAGTTCTCCTATAGTTTAAACTGTATTTCAGTTTGACACCATTGACAGAAATCTTAGAGAATAAAAGTGTTACCATAGATTCTGAGAACGTCATGAATTATTTTATTAGCTCAGTTATTAAAAATAGAATGAGACCTCTTTGTATTTACCCTGGAATTGTCATATCTGATCTACTTAACATTGTGGAGTTGATTTGCCTTATACTTTTTATGATTTAAATAGGAATACTTATATACAGGGTATGACAAGAATACCTCCCACATTTTAAGAAATACTGAAGTAGCTGCGATTAAAAATTTATTTTATCCTATAAGGGCTACAGTTTTATCCATTTGATTTTAAAAATGACCTCCTCTAAATGGTGGCCTGTATTTGCATACACTGTTGTAGGTAATTTCAAAAGTTTTCCATCACCCGGAATTTCAAGTGCTTTGAGGTCTTCCAGGTGGCTGTCTTTTAAGCACTGAACCTTTGGCAATGACATTTTCAATCCATAGCAGTATACATTTTCTCTCTGGACCAGCATCATTCTGATGTAACAATCTCATTCAGTAATTGTCTACCTTGAATGTCTCTTGGGCCTCATATTGGGTGAACAATTAGTGAAAGAGAAAAAGAAATGTCTTATTTACTGTCTGTCTATCCAGAATAAAATGTCCTTTTATTGCTTTATGAATTTTGCAATCTCCAATTCTGGCTATAAATTTAAAGACTTCTTTTATCTTGACAGACAATTCAGTGAAAATAAGTTTTTAAAAATCAGTAATAGAAAAATATGCTTCATTAAACTGTTGTACACCAAATTTTGATTTAAATACTATATTTTTCCATTAACATAACTATCTCATCATGATTTAATAACTTTATTAAAAGTTTAAGTAAATCAATTTGACTATTCGTTTACTCATATCTTTCCCATTTATGACATAAATATATATTTTCCAATTATTATATTCTTCTATGTACTATGTCCCTTCAAGACATTAGCGATCATAGCCCTCCACAATATTATTCTCCTTTGTAGCTCTTGATAAATTTTGTCTTTTGTTATCTCCCTTATCCATTTACTCAAGCCCACTAGGTAGGTTATGTGTTATTTTTCCTCTTTCCCTCTTACCTTCAATCTGTCGTGTGAGTATTAAATTTTCCAAGCTCTCTTTCCCTTTTTATGTGTCCTAGAAAGTTCAACTCTCTCTTTCTCATGTTAAGTATAAGTTTCCTTTTTGTGTCCATTTTCTTTAAAACTTTGTCATTGCTCACATGTTTGGTCCATGGTATCCTCAGCATCTTTCTGTAGAACCACATTTCTGTTGCTTCAAGACTTTTTTCATCTGAGTTGAAAGGGTCTAGCATTCACTGCCATATAGAACAGATATTATATAACAATTTAGTACTCTTTCCTTTATTTATAACAATTTCCTGTTCTTAATACTTGGAAGGCATCTTTGGCAATCTAAATGCATCTTCGGATTTAAGTGTCACACTTTCCATCCGATTAAATTGTGGTCCTTGTTTGATTTTGGCATCTCCAATTTGTAATTTGCATGTTGGGCTGTTCCTTTTGCTAGCAACCATGCATTCCGTCTTCTTGCAATTGATGTTTAATCCTTTCCTCCTGCTTTCCTTCATTACCTTCCATCCTGATAAAACACTTCCCAGATATTTCACTTGGTGTACTTGTTTGATTTTGGTATCTCCAATTTGTAATTTGCATGTTGGGCTGTTCCTTTTGCTAGCAACCATGTATTCCGTCTTCTTGCAATTGATTTTTACCAAAATTGCCATCATTCAAGAAATGGCCAATATACTCTATCTTATAAAGATGAATAAATCCGGGTGTGTCTCTACAGGTAGACATGCACATTTATTTCCATCTGATAGGTTATATTTTTGCACTACTAACATGATGTACAAATATATAAAAAAAAATGGGACATAATAATTTTCAAGCACATTGCTATGGACTTATTGATCCATCTTCATGTAATTGTTTAATGTATGTAACTATAAAATATGAAATTATATATTTATCGTATATAGTATATGAATAATATTAAAAGATGTATAAGTACAAGGAATTTTATAATTTTCAAAATATAAAATTTTGATAAGAGCTAAAATACCTTTGATTTTTATAAAATACCCTATAATATGAATTCCCTGAAACATTGTAAGCACCAAATCTTATTTGATATTACATAAAATAAAAATTATCTAAAAATCAATTATGCATTATATATTCATGCATATTTGGTGGAAGACCAACAAGCATTCATTGTTTGAGGTTTTATTTATTTATTTTCTCTGGTTTAAACCATTTTTCTGGTTTCTGTGCAGAGTTTGGACATGAGTTGATCAGTTTCATCTCAGTACTTTTGGCATTCATAAGTTAGTATTAAAGCCTGGAAATACTTATAGACTCAAATATAAGAATAAAAAAGTCTGACTTTCACACTGAATGAACTGACAAAGATTAAAAGATTGTTAATCAAACTAACCAAATTTTCTATTTTTCAGACGATCCTTGCTGTTACAGATTTTATAAGTGAGAATCTAGGCAAAATTTTCATTGAAAGTCCTCCTGTTGCCTTGAATACGCTCTATGAAGACATCAACAAAATCATCCCATTGATATTTATTCTCAGTGCAGGCTCAGATCCCATGGGAGCTTTACTTAAATTTGCAAGTAGTAAAGATTATGCAAACAGGTGTGTCAGCAATCTTGTTTTTGTCAGGGAAAATTCAAAGGTTATCATCATTGTTATTATTATTAACCATCTCTGCAGCAAATAACAATAATACTAGTTGCTGTTAGGTCATCAATTACTATATTTACTGTTGATTGACAATATCACATTATGAAGCTTCTCAACAAATATAAAGCAGTATTAAAAACAGCAAATGCTGGGGATTAAGTAAGGTGACTTAATGATTATATCTAAATTTAATTCCTCATTAAACTAGAGAATCAATATCATGAATAATTATTAGATAAATGAATGGATTTGTGAATGAAGATTATTATATTCAAGTTATAGCTAATATAGATGAAGTATTGAAAGAAAACATTGAAAGGAAGAAAATGTGTTGCTGATAGGACAGTCAAATTATGACAAAAGTCAAAGTTATTAATGTACCTGACTGATACAAATATTCCATTCATTTTTGTTGGATTAACATTTGTGAATGAAATGTGTAACTGGAGTGTGTGCAGTGAATATACAAAACTTAATTCAATGAAAATTTGTTTTGAGGGAGCCTCTCAAAAATTGACTTCTGAATAATCAGTTGTAAAAAGTGTATATTTTCAGTTTCACTCTATCTTTAGAGACATAGTAACAGTTGGCTTGGCGCAATATAAAAACTTTTGTGTTTCTTTTCAAAATTAATATAGGTTGTGTAAATTAATTACACAACTTAAATACTCAAATCTTGACAAAAATTTGTCTTGATGTTAATTCTTATCAATGCAAGAATTTGAAAATTTTGCCGTCATCAAAAAAAGTATCCATAATAATGAATCAAAATTGTGATTAAAAAAATACCAGCATCAAAATAAATCTATGAAACTGAAAAAATTGTTTGTTGAAATAAAACTAAGAAAATAATCTTTTATTCCCCTTTTTAGTTATTTGCAATATAAATGTAACAAGAAATTTTGAATTTTATCTCAAATGTTAACTGGCAAAAAGTACTATAAATCATTAAATGTAAAATTATGAAGACGCATTTTTTGCCTTAATTTTCTCTTGTCAGTATATTATTAAAAGTTTTTGAAAATGTTCAATCAATTTGCTTTTGTTCTTTCTCAATTTAGAGAAAGTGATAGTAAACAAAATATATTGATTTGGTATTGTCTGGCTAATTAAAATGAGTATTTTGTACCTGACTACAACACACCTACAAACATATCAAGTATAAATTGATTTATACTCATTAATTTTTCCTATTAATGAAATTTGTTTTGTAATCAGTTTTCAAATTTTCAAATGACGTATTCATTATTATTTGGAACTTTATCCATATATTTTCTTCAATTAAGCTTTAAGGATTTGTTTTACTGAAGAGACATGAATGCTAAGCTTTTTTCTTCACTTACGACTTAGATTAACTAAAGTAAGCAAAATGCTGCATCTATTGTATCTTCTTTGTCAATTTGAAATTTGAAATATGTATTTGTAGGTATTTATTTCTTATATTCATGCAGGTTGAGGTTAACCAACAAGTATGTTTTTTAAAAGATCTTTTACATAAATTTTATTGAACAATGTATTTACTGATTTGTTCCACAATCTTCTGCTGTCTGTCAGACAACTTCATAATTCTACCCTTCTTCGCAAGAGCAGGGTTCTAATGATGGGCAGAGGGGGTTATACTGATGACATAGTTATTCATAATTGCTATCAGAATAATCTTGAACAAATCATCAACACCCTCTACCAAGTTTTCCAAGAAATAGGACTCGAGATAAAGCTTTACAAAACAGAAACTATCATCTGGAATGGGCATGAGATCAGTGATGGCACATATGCCCTGAATCTATCATAACAATTCACAATTAATAAATACTAAACATTTCAAATACCTTGGTGTATGGATCAATTATAACAAATTTAATATAGGAGATATGGAAACTGAACATTAGAATAGGCTGTGTTCAGGCTAGTTTCATCCAACACTGCAAATTGCTACAAACCATTAGCCTAAAAACTCAATTCATGTTCCTAAATAGTCTTATCATATCAAAACTTTTACATGGATGTCGGGCATAGGACCAAACTTATTTCGAAACATAAATGATAGCTTTGTAAGATCTCTGATTGTAAATGGGTTCAAGTGAATGAAGCCTGTAGGACTTATCCTTCTTCAAACCTTGTGGACTAGCACTACAGTATCACAAGCAGAAAACTCTACCAAATAACAGAAACCATATCACTTGATGGACTTCCAACAACAAGAATAGCTAAAATGGATAGCACATGTAACTTCAAGAGAAAATAATGACATAATCAAGATGTTGACATTCCACACTACTTCAAGCAAAAGGTTAGGAAGGAAACCATGAATATGAGAAAGAGTAATAAAAATAACTGAACTTGAGAAACCTATATTCCTGAAAGATTTTTACAAATTTCAACCAATCGTAGCACTGGCTGCTTGTTCAATGAATGCCATTGTTTCTTTATAAGGGAATGGGTAATATTACCATTACAGCCTTCCAAGTAATTGAATTGTATTTTTTTTTTGTTAACAGAATTCTCTAAGGACTGCAATAAATGGTAATCTGTAATATCTTGATAAAGTGGGTGAGTGAAAACTTCTCAGCCAACAATTTTTACCTGGTCATCAAAGAGATGGGTGGTGTTGCATTCTCCTAATGGACTATTACACTCACTCTTTTAATTAAACCCAGATATTTTTTGTCAAGTGTTTCCCACAATTTTTTTAATTTGTTGAATTCAATCATTTGTTTTATCTATATGGTTTATTGTATGCTGTTTGGTGGTTCATGTCTTTATTTCTGTAATCCTGAACGTTCCACATTGTTGCAAAATGTCCACTTTTTCTTGTCCTTTACAATTTATACAAAACTTGAACTTTATGCTTAAGAGTTATGCTTGTTTTTTCTGCTTTCTTCACTTGGAAGGCACACATTAAAGTGACTACCATAACTAAGCTGATAGAAATAATTTTCAATGCTTTATCTGGATATTTTGAGTATATCAGTTATACTTTTGTAATATAACATTGAATATTCTCAAATAATGTCTTGACTTGATCACAATTAACCTTAACTGGTTTACTCAACTTTGCAGTATTGTTCAGCAAGAAATCTATATCATGAAATTTTGCAAACCATTCTCCAGAAAATGCATTACTTGTTTTAAGTTACAATGTTACCTTTCTTAAAAGAAAAAAATATAATCTATCAAAAGTTTTGCTCATTTTCTATCTTCAATGTCAGAATCAATGAAGAAAAACATGATAATTCTGATAAATTTCTTAAAAAAACAGATGCTGATAAAACAGCTGCTAAAATATTCTTTAAACGTAATCTTTTCAAATGACATTAGGCAAAACTAAATGACATCTAAATTAAAAAAATTGAACCAAGATTTTAGCAAATTAATTGTAAATCTTTATAAGGGGTTTGTCTATTCAATTCCAAAGTTGTAATAACACAGCACCCAGTATGAATTGAAATCACTAACCATGCTTTATAAGACTAGCATCTAAACATGTGATAGCATGTACGTTTATTGTAAATATATTGAGCTTTACTTGATCAGTAAAATTGGAACATTCTAAGATGTTGAGAATATGAAAATATTTTTCTGAAAATCTTGTCATTCATTTTATGATTGATTACTATTTGATTTTCTTCTCAAATTCTGTCGAAACTATTTTCATCTAGTGACATTTTTTG
The DNA here is from genome assembly GCA_964036315.1 of Acanthosepion esculentum. Classification (NCBI taxonomy): domain Eukaryota; kingdom Metazoa; phylum Mollusca; class Cephalopoda; order Sepiida; family Sepiidae; genus Acanthosepion; species Acanthosepion esculentum. The sequence continues at coordinate 5,180,584 of OZ038497.1, forward strand.
TTGCTACAGACAAAAATATCACTGAATATTTTATTTCTGAAATTTAATGTCGTATAGACAAGTAGAAGATGATTTAATCTATTTTTTTCTTTTTACATTGAGAATAAATGGAAATCTTAGGCTATTGAAAACAGAAAATGCAATGCCGAAAAGTTGACCAAAATGTTTATTTTGTTTTCAAACCAGAGTGCAAGCAATCTCATTGGGCCAAGGACAAGGACCTATTGCTGAAAACCTTATTAAGACTGCAATGACAAATGGAGATTGGGTCTTCCTTCAGGTAAACCAATATATTTCAGTTTGTTTCAGTATATTTATAACAATGGGTTATTTTGGAATATCATCTCAATTTTGATTCCATTTAAATTAGTTTCTTTTATGGTCATTGTCAGAGTTTTGTGATGTCAATGAATACTCATTGCCACTTTTGTGATGGTCACATGGTCAACTTAATTCAATAATGGGATTTTGCCTGTGTTTGCTCATTGGCCATCTATGTTCAAACTCAAGTATATAAACTATATTTTTTCGTGCTCAAAGTGAAAACTAATTTGTTCATAGAAAAAAAAAAAAATATATATATATATATATATATATATATATATATATATATATATATATAGAGAGAGAGAGAAAGAGAGTTGTCTAAAATAAATACATTTTATATCTAAAGGAATGCTGAATAGTTGTCCTAACCAAGAAGGGAATACAGAAAAAAAATGATTTGTCATATTTTTGAAAAATGTGTCAAACTGAAAATTTTTTAACAGCCATTTGTCATTTTGTCATGGGGTTACATACTTAATGATGTACTCTTCATATATATATGTATATATATGAGAGATTTTATTTTGTTATTTTGTATTCTTTCAGAAAATGTTAACCATATCTATATCAATGTGTGAAATTAGGTATCTATAAAATTAGCAAATTTATGGAAAATATATATATATATATACACAATTGGTAATTGAACTATTTCAACTCAGCTTAATGAACCCAGCCCCCAGAGTTACTACATGCATACACACACACACACACATATAAAAACCCCTAAAAGGGTGTCAAGAATAACATCATTTTTTTTTTAATTTACTGTTTTACAGTTTTTTTAACTTTTTACTCTAAAATGTTGACTTTTGCTGATAGTGCTCCTAGTAATATTAGACAAAGAAAAATATTACTGTGGCTAGCAGTTGAGGAAAGTGATTACAGATTCCAATAATTCCAGTCTGACAAGGCCAAAAGGAACTTCTAATAGCCTGTAACTTTCGCTGGACAGATTTCTAGCTGAAATATCAAAAATAAACTTTAAAAATCTCAAAGAATTTTCATTCTGCTGTTAAATAATTTACCTTTTTGTTACAACTTCATAGTTTTAAATCTTGATATTGAATTTATTTCTCTGTTCATTATAATGTTAAATAAGTTAAAAACTCAGAAAAACAAAGTATACTATACAGAAGACTCTTTGTTGATGGCAAATTGAGAAAAATAAATGAAAGTCTGTTAGCAAAAGAGGCAGTTCAAGTTGTAAGTTATGTATCAGGGGGCATCAAAATCATGCTGGTATGGAAATACAAATACAAATATCTTCAGTGTAGTCTGAAGGTTCAATAAGAACAGCAAAAGATGCTTTTCAGAAACTAAGCAAGATATTAAGAGATTGAAAAGTGTTTGTAAAAAAGAGTGGTGCTCTATTATCCAATGTCTACTGTTCCATATGGCAGCAGATGTTAGACAATTTTCAAACAGATGAAGAAAAGACTTGAAGCAGCAAAGATTTACTTTTAGCAACAAATGTTGAACATACCATGATGAGAATATGTTGTGAGAAATGAAGTTATAAGGAGATAAAAAAAGTAGAATGAAACTGCTGTTAACAAAAAAAGAAATCAACTTCTCTGTAAAGTAGGCTTAGAGAATTTAATATTGACAGGGAATGTTGGATGCAAGTGAACCAAAATATGAAATAGTGAGAAACCTACTTGACAAGTTTGAGTAAATGGATGGCAGAACAAGTGTCACAAATTCAAAAGAGGCTTCTTAAAGAAGCAAACATTATTTATAGAAACAAAAGAAAGGAAGAGCCATGATTATCCATATCTTGAAGGTATATGGCACCTTGAGAGTCTACAAAAAATGTCTTGTTCATTAATTTCATTGTATATTGTAGAATAGCAATTATCAAGCTGATTGCCTATAATTAAAGTATTGATTTCGATATTAAATAATTACAGAAACATATTTATAATATAGAATAATTGATTCTGAAGAATCTGATTTTTATGTCAACTTGAATGTTAATGAGAGAAGGGGGAGCTAAATGGAAGAGACAAAGAGAGTTGTTGAAATGGTGGAAGTTTAGATATGCTTTCACTTTTCACTTTTTTAAGACAATAGTCAGTACAATTGTAGTCAAAAAGAAAGAAAATGAAAAGTATTCTTTAGATGCCTGATAACTTTATTATGAAAAGGACAGCTGTTTCATTTCTGAGGCTAATTTTTATCACTGCAAAACTTGCAATTTCTCATGGATTAAGGAATTCTCAGCCAATAATAAATATTGCATGGGTGCGATGGATAAATTGTCGCCATTTTATATTTCATGCCTGTGCATTGTTTCTTTTAGATTTTGTATACTGCACAGTATTGTAGGGTCAGTTGGGCACTGTGTGTGAGTGCCATGACACAATTCACTTCACCAGAAACTTGCTGTACTGCTTGGCATTTGTGCCAAAAGCTCCATTACATACATTTTAGAGTATTTGAATGTCAATCTGAGGACAGTGCAGGGGATTCCAGAAAGAGATGTATGATATATCCAATCAACATCATGGTTATGCCTTCATTCATCTTCCTAAAAACATGGTGAGCCTACATCAAGAAGGTGACTTCTGGAAGACTATATGTTTGCCAACAGGACACAAGCAGGAGAACCCAGACATGGCTGTCAGACATTTTCTGCAACCACATCAGCCTTTACATCTGGCCACCTATGCCCCAGACTGCAACTCTTTGATTTTCACATATGTGGCGTAGTTGACGAGTGACCAACAAAACTCCTTGTAACACTAATGATGAACTGAAGGCAAGAATTATATGGCAGCACATTCACCTACTTAAACAAGGAGACTGTCCAGAAGTGGAGCAGGAGATTCTGAAGTCATCTGTCTATATTTCTCAAGGACACATGGCACAGTGGATAAAGGCATTAGTTAGATCCAGTGACAGGACCCAAAGAGTGTTGAGTGGCAGTGGAGAACTTGGAGAGGGGAATTAACCGGAGATAACTGATAACTGACATCCATTAAACATGGCACATGGAACTAGAACAGTCTACTCCAGTGAGTGAAATAAAGGGTCCAGCTTGACATTCCAACCACCTGAAGAAGGCCGGAGCATACAACGGTTGAAATGTTGTGATAAATATGGCAACAAAGATGAGGACAATAGTCCGGGCAATGTAACTAGTGTTAAGATTGCAGTTTGGGGAATCATCCTTTTGGGATTCTGTTCCATAAAGTAGTTTTACTCTTTGGAAGAAGCTCTCCAAATGGACCTTTCTTCTTATCAATGGAATGGGGATTTTTGAACCCCGGTCCCCTATATATATGGCATGTCTTAGCTGTGAATCACTGAAATGATGGAACTAGGGAATGTAGCTTGTCAGAACACTTTCCATGGAAATAGTCAGAATAGTGAGAGGCTTGTGACAGTGTATCTGTGTTAAGATATATATATATATAGCTGTGGACAGAATTATTTGCCCCCAGTGAATATTTGCATATTTTCTAAAAAAAATGTGAATATTTGCAAGTACTTAATAAATTTAACATAAATAGTAGATTCTGTATTTAGTTTTGAATAATATGTGAAATTTTTAGAGTTTTCAATCTATTATATTCATAGTTATTGAAATAATATTGCTCTATAGTAATTGTAATGTTTGTTTTTTCTTAATTTGACATTTAATACAAACAGCCTTTGAAAATGGAATATTATTGACCTGATTCTATAACATTCTAAAAGGTAATGAAGAAGGCAATATGTGAGTGCCACATACTGCGATAACTCATTCATTCTACAACCATGCCAAAGACTGCTGAACTTGACTAGAAGATCTGAATGAAGTTGATGTGTATAAACAAAGTGATGGATATACAACACTTTCAAAGTGTTTAAATGTTCCTAGATTGACAATTTGTAGCATTATCAAGAAGTACAATGAAACTTATTTTGTTGAGAATAAATTAAGGACTGGCAGAAAATGGTTAATTTCTGATAGAATGGAAAGGAAAATTGTTAGAGATATCTCAAAGAATCCTCACTTTACAACGAGGGACATTGTCAATGATGTAAACACATCAAGGTTGAATGTATCGATGAAGACAGTCACTAAATGCTTTCATTGAGCAGGACTTTGAGCTTGTCACCTAAGAAAAATTCCCTTGTTTAAGGCTAAACTCCTAAAATGCAGATTAGCTTATGAAACTATCTGGAACATGGCATTTGAACTTTATTTTATGGTCAGATGAAACCAAAGTAGAATTGCATCTTAGGTATGCTGGGTAAGATGATAAACTACATCTGACAGCAAAGCCTCTGATCAGTAGGTTTTGAGGAGCATGTAACCACCTCTTAATTGTTGGTGTTTCCAGGTCCATCCTGACCCGTGGTGGTAGCACCTGTTAGGGTCCCAGCTATGGGCAAATAGTTGACCCCCAAACTGGGGTCAAAACACTATGAAAGTATAAAAATAGGTTTTAATACCAGCAATACATTTTTGTAAAAATTATTACCAGCAATGAATTTTTTAAGAAAAAATTATTAGCAGCAGTAAAAATCTTGTTGGCATTAAATAAACCATTGAGTTGGATATGCTGTAAAAGAAAATAAACCAAAAGCAAAGTAGAATTATTTGATCACATAAACTTCTGTTATGTATGGAAAATGAATGAAGCTCATAAACCAAAAAATACCCTCCTTACAGTTAAGCCTGGTGGTTGAAGCATTCTGCTCTGGGGAGGTTTTGCTGCTTCTGGACCAGGAGGAGTAAGGAGAGTCAAGGGTACCATGGATAAAGAGCAGTATTTGGCTATTCTTAAAAATAATATAAAACAAAATGCAGGAAAGCTGTCTTTGGGGCATTCTAACATGGCAATAACCTGAAATGCACAGCACAAATTGTTACAAAATAACACAAAATTAAGGTATTGGCATACTCCACCTAAAGTCCTGACCTAAATCCCAAATGACCTAGAAAAAATTTTCTAGGTCAAGTAATTTAGACATTTACTTCTTGTTCTCTTGTGATTTAATTTTAAAATAATATATTGTCTGGATAAATTTAAGCTATTTTGTAATTTCGGTCTGATGAGGCAGATATTAAAAACTTATCTATCAAAATAAATTTATTACCAAATTCTTTGATGATGTGTTAATTTATTTATTTTTTGAGATATATACATACATGAAAAATTTCTCAGAGTTAACCTGTAGAAAAAGATTGATTTTGTTTTTGGCTTGAAAAAGTCCACATTGGACAAAATGTGTCGGCCAATAATATAGTTTTCCTATTGTCTTTTTTACCTTTTTATATATATGTATATATATATATATATATATATATATGAGGAGGTGTTGAAATATTTTCTTGCTGGCCCTGTTCTGTTGACTATGAAGGGAATGCCTTGAAAACAAGTCGAGGTAGACCTGTTCTGTGGAACGGATAAGGCTGGGGTCAACTGTGATGGACATGTCTTGTAAAAGGGAGGTCACTGCATCAACTATGAAAGGAATGCCTTGTAAACGAGTCAAGGTAGATCTGTTCTGTTGAATGGAGGTTGCTGCATCGACTGTGAAGGGAATGCCTTGAAAACGTGTTGAGGTAGGTAGAGGTGACAGTGTGTGTTGGTATTGATGAAGGCTTGTAGCTGGGAGGGATCAAGGTTGAGCTGTTTCAAGTTGAAGGTGGATAGCTCAGCTGGGTAGAGTTGAGGTTGAGATGTGTGGTCATGTTGAGTGGTGGCCGTGACATTAGCAATAGTTGTGCTTTGTGTAACAGCTGGTGCACAACTCTGTTGTTATGGTGACGAGGTCATAGCAGTGGTAGCAGTGGCACCCTGTGGCTGTGCTAGGTCACAACTGTCCCTGGTCACCCTCAGAGCCTACTTTTAAGCTGGTCAGGTAGTCTCAAGGAGCGTCTCTTTTATTGGTGGGAATGTTTGTGATTGGCCACCGCAGGAGTTCACTTTGTAGACAGGACGTGGTGCATGGAGCCCAATGCACAGAAAACAACTTTTTTATTTCGTCTTCTGCCATTGTGGTGGTCATATCCAACCAGCATGCAGAATGAATTGGAATGAGGTCTAATTGTTATGGAGTATAATATATATATATATATATATACTTATATGTTGCTTTGTTTTTTCCTGAGTATATGCATTGCATGATAACCTATCATTGCACAGTTTCACCAGTGTGCAGCATGATTGTAGTTTTTGAGTCCAGCCACAGATTTAAAATTTGATGCAAACAATTTAGACGTGCTTACCTCCAACAATAGGCAATGTCACTCAGGATTTGCGAGTGATGCCAACCCACAAATAATTTAACATTACCTTTTACTTTCAGTACATGTAGTAGCATCCCACATGTCACAGTCCAGAACATCTCTCCTTCATGAGAACACTACTTTGTTGATGTTTTTAGTCCTGGCTTTTCTATTACAAACTCTATTGCACACATTGCATGTTTTTATCTATCTATATACACACACACACATACATTGTTATTTAAATTATTGAAAATATTTTTCATTTTTAAATTAATTTATAAAATATTTTATTACAATTTCTGTTTTAATGTATTTCTTTTTAGTTCATCTGAATGGAGTTCAATGATTCTAGTTAAGTACTGAGTAGGTTTTTTTTTTTTTATCTGCAATGTCTCTAACTTTTGCTGTACTAATTTTCTTCCTTGCAGTGGCAACATCTTCATTGTGGTGATGGCAGACTGTATCAAGGTGTTTACAAATCTAGTAGACAAAAACACTGAAAGACCAGAAAACTACAATTATAATTGTAAAAAATGTATTTAATGACTTACATGTGAAAAACCTTTTAATGATAGTAAAAACTTAACTTTATGATATTGACAGACTAGTATTAATATATAAGATCACACAGACATAAACTGAGGGATCGGTTTTTGATTGTTATTATATAATAAACTGATCACCCAAAAATACTACATATTAGAGAAATGTAAGATTCACATCCTTTGAATTATAGTAAAAACCTAACAAAATATGCTGTCATTTTTACTTAAATTACTACATATTAATAAGTAGAAGCCTTTTAAAAACAATTAAGGCAATTTTGATGGCATGAATAAACCAATATTTAGATAAGGTTCTACTATACACAAAGTGGGCAATTGATTTTCTTTTGTTATTAAGTAATAAACTGATCCTTCAAGAATTTAATGTATGTTAATATAGTAATTGGGGAGAAATAATTTGAAAGACTCACATGTGTAAACCTAATAATAATAATAGCAACAGCTTACCAAAGTTGCCTGCCATGGTAATAAATATCAATTCAGTATGTGGACAAATGACAGGAAATGGCTTTAGTTATAATTAAATGCTAAACCTGATTTATTTATTTTTACAGTCTGAATTTCTGGGATGAGGAGTTATCATTATTTACATGCTGATTAATTGTCCTTGTAATAGTGGTTGGTTAGTGCCACCATTAATTAGTATAGGTGTATGGTACTTGGACTGTAGAGCCAATACTGACTGCACACAACTGCAATTCCTACTTGGAATATCATAACAATGTGGCATCACCGATAAAGTGTTCATTGCATGTAGAAGACCCAGACTTTGTTGAAATTTGAATAAGGTACTTTGTTGCCCTTTTGCTAGAACAAAGAAACTAAGGGACAACGATAAATAGAGGTGAAAATGAAGCCTCAGATTTGTTTGTTTCTGGCAATAGCCGATTGTGAAACAGGAAGATTTCATTGAATTTCCAACAGAGGTGGAAGAATTAACATTCAATCAAATCAAAGAGATTCTAAAAAATACTCTACCAAGGAAAATGCTGGTTATTACTGGGATGTGTTTTATTTTGGTTGACTCTTTTTCTGGCTTGCCTGAAGTTGTTAATGTTTACAATAAGAAAACTAATACAATAAAACAAATATTACAGGTAATATTTGCTAAAATGGTTTACCAAAAACATTTGTGCCAGATAATGCCCCAGAATTTTGTGATGAAAGTCTGTCTAATCAAATGGAATTGTAGAAAGAATGGTAAAGACTATAAAAATGGGATTGAGGGCAATTTTCTCCTCAGATCAGATTGATAGTTTCTTACCAAGACTGTAACTTAGTTACAGAACTATATGCCACATTCTGACAGATTAGAAATGCCATCTGCATTAATGGGGGGGAGGCAGATGACAGCCATATTAACCATGTCATACTCTATTAATAAAAAAATGTGATACAATAAAAACAGAGACTCTGCATCTGAAAGGGCAAATTTTATAATGCAGAAGAGACACAATACAGCATTAAAATTTAAAAAGGGCTGTAATATTTTTGCCCATGCGGGTCAAATAAAATCCAGACTAGAATACGAAGGGGAGAGGAAGTGAGTCCAGTTCGGACCATAAAAACCATCAGGAAAGCTGGGGGGTTAATAAGATGTTCTTCAGGAATTTTTCCCTTTTAATACTTCATTAATCCTTCTCAAACAATCTTTGCATCAAAGGTTGTCTGAGTGCCAATTTAGGATGGAATCATATGAAGAAACTATTGGCTAAATGGCAGAAGCCGATTTGGAAAGCATCTGATGAAAAACAAGACATTTCTGGCAAAAAAAAGGCTTTTTGAACAGTTTTTCAGGTTTTTTCATTATAAACAGGGAAGCAAGCAGAACTAAAACCACACTATCTTATTTCTTGCATGATGGTAATTTTTTAACATGTTTGCAGAAAATTGGATAAAAAATGAGAAAATTATTCAAGTTTTTATTTTAAGTAGTATGAAAAACCTGATTTTTTTCAGTTTTTGGCAATGTTTTGTGTGAAGCCAATGTCAGAGGAAAACTATCCAGCAATCTGCACAAACCTCGTAAGATGAGCGCTGTTTTGCATTCAGTGCAAAGAACATCCACTCAATCCAGTAAAAGTTTTGTTCACATGTCACTTTGCCTGGGTTTTTGAAAAAACTCTTACCCACATTCAGTTTTATTGATTAACATACACAGACACACAGACACACACCCCTTTTGTTTTATAGATATAGATGAAGGAACTGGGAGTCATTTTGGATTAGAAGTTAATGAAGATAAGTGTCAGACAAAAATAAATATTGAAGTATAATACAAGTTATAAAATAAAGATTAGCAGAGAAAACTTCTTTCTTATGTTTATAAAATATTTCTCCTGTTTACTAAATTCTGCTACATTTATAGAAAACTGATTGTTCTTTTGCAGAACTGCCATTTAGCTCAGTCATGGATGCCATCCCTGGAGACTATGACCCGGTCGCTCATAGACAAACCTGAGAAGGTGCATACAGATTTCCGTTTGTACCTGAGTTCAATGCCAGCAAAGCATTTCCCTATCAGTGTTTTACAGAATAGTGTGAAAGTGACCAATGAACCACCCAAGGGATTGAGGGCCAATCTGCAGAGAGCATTTGCTAACCTTTCAGTTTCTTTCTTTGAATGCAACAGTAAGTAAGAGATTTCAAACAGATTTCGTAATGAGAGATAACATTTGTTGCTTTTTGGGGTTTTTTTGCATGGTACAAAATAATCGTCACATATTAGTCAACTTGCAGATTGTGGAGTAATTGGCCATGGTTAAGTGGAACTGACAAAGTTCTCCATAAACAAAGAGAAAAGGAGGAGAAAGAACAGGACAAAATAAAAGTAAGCAAAACAATATATATGCAAGACAATAACTAGGCAAAGCAACAGGAATAATGCAAAAAACTCACAAAGTAAGAATTATATTCACATGCAAAAATGATGCAATGGAATGGTTATGGCATTCTGACTTCAAGAAAGGAAAGAACAAAAAATATGGAGGATGAAACCAAGAATTGTCAAATTTTATTGGTAAGCAGAAATCCCAGCATGCATCTACAGTATTTGTCTATAAATTTGGTGATTGGGGAATGTTCTTAGCAGTCATTCCAGTAGATTGAGCATGTCAAATGAGAACAAAACAAATATCAAAACTCTTTAGTATATATAAAAAAAATTTGATAAAAATAAAAATTATCATTTTGAGCATTAAAGTGCTTTAAAGATCAACTGAATTCTGTTGACCACAAACATAAAATGCTGCACATTATTTCGATGTTAGTGCCTGATAAAATGTTAACATTATTTTAAACCACTTTTTAAATATGTATTTTCATTATATCACTTTTCTTCGTGATACAATCTGTTAGTTTAAAAAATGTAAACATAAACCAAAAATGTCTGTTTTTTTTCCAATGACCTATTTGATCATCATTTAATCACAAATAACAAAAATTCTGTTGATTTTATGATGATGGTACTTGTTATTCAGCATTAAAAGAGCATTCTAAAGATATACAACTTAACCATATTGGCAGATATCAAAATTTTGGCATATAGTGGCAGATGCCCAATCCACCATTTTGAATTGGGATCATTTCAGTAAAACACTTGTAATAAAAGTTCTACTCAGTTTTCCACTGTGAATTTTTTGTACATATCATGACATAAGACAGACAAATTATTTGGCAAGTTAAAAAAAAAAATACTATTTTTTTAGAAAATGAAAGTCAAAGGTCAAGGTCAACTTGCCTTATTTGACCTCTCAGATAAAAAATACATATGGTAAATTTTCGATCCAAGTACTTTAAAATGGTATATAAATAAGCATTTTAGATGCAAAAACACTGGATATATTAAATTTTAAACTTTATCACTATCATCAAAAATTGATATTTTTAGCAAAGATCATAACTCAAGAACTGTTCAACTTTGAGAGATAAGACTGGCGCCATTCAATCCGTATCATGAAGATCTATAAGTGTAGCAAATTTGAAAAAAATCTATGTCAGTCATGGTATATTTGCCAAAAAAATTTGTTGATTTGATAGAATCACTAAGTAGCACCAGACTATAAAATGTCATGAAGGATTATTGCCTTTGCAACTTAAATGTTTCATTTGCTTGAAGTCATTTTAATCATTGATCTAAGGAAGCAGTTGTATATGTCTGATAGTTTGAACCTTTCTGAATGAGTTGGATGCTATGCATGACATCCATATGAGAGTCTATGATGACGCTATTTGTGAACATGACTCAAATTCTTAGGTTAATATTTTAGATTTATGGCATCTTTGCAGCATTAATTATGACTAATTCATTCATAGCTACATGTTAAAGGTTAAAATATTCTTTATGATTATTATAATACTAACAGGACTTGGGGTATAAATTTTAAAGGAAAATATTCCATTGAAGATTAAATATATGCAAAATTTGTGGTTATTTTTCAGTTTTAAAAAAGGATTGGTGCAAAATGGTATTTGGCCTTTGTTTCTTCCATGCAATCATTCAAGAACGAAAGAAGTTTGGTTCACTCGGATGGAATATCAAGGTCACTTATTTACAAATTGATTTTCCAATCATTTCTATAAAGACTAATAATAATAATAATAATAATAAAAAAACTAAAAAATATGTGCGAAAATTATGAGAATTTAACATTTATGAAGATAGAACTTCTGCCAAAAGGTGCTTGAGAAAATTAGAGCTATAGTATTCAATAAATCATAACTTCAAGTGACTCACATCTGTTTGAGCAACTCAAGAGTTTTACATCGAAATGTACACCGGGGCTTATGATAGATCAATTGAACTTATTATCAGATCTCATATTTACACACTTTGGAATGAACATATGCTAATTCTAACTTTGAAAATTTAAATTTGAATTTCTTAACACACATCATCTAGCAACTGTTCAGGTCAAACAATAAATACTTTTAGGGTCATGGAATGTCAGAACACTAATTCAATGTGGCCAGTCATAATAAAAGCAGGAAATAAATAGACTAATTGTTAATATTTTAGACATAGGCAAAACTAGGTGGGCAAATAATGGAGATTTTGTAAGTGACACACAGGGTCATATATGCAGGTAAAAAGAAAAATGAGAGAGAAGTAGGACTTATACTAGATCAAGACATAAAGAAATGTATTCTAGAATACTATCAACTATCTAATAGAATTCTTGTAGTTAAACTGAAAGGGAAGCCTTTTAATATATCTGTTGTAGTTATGTGGGCACTGACAGCACAAAGGATGGAAGAAATTGAAAAATTTTACTGTACATTCAACAATGGGTGACATGAATAATGCGGGCAGCATTAAAAGTAGATGCAATGAGTTAAATGAGAATGGAAATTCAAAGTGGGGTACATTAAGAGAAGCTTTAGTAACATCAGCAAACAAGATTATCCCAACGAAAACTAGACAAAGAACAAAGGAGTGGATGGCAGATGAAATTCTCAACATGATTAAAAGGAGACTGCAAACAATGCCAGTGTAGGGTATAGAATATAGGACGCCACACAACAAAATTAGAAACAAATGCAGGCAGGAAAAAAGAAAAATGACTCAACGTAGAGTGTGCAGAATTACAAAGACTGAGCATCACAGATAAGGCAGATATGCATAAAAGAATAAAAGAAATAAGAAGATAAGACATACTTATCAACAGGTTGCATAAAATCAAGCGGCAATGCTGATAATAGAAAAAGATTAATACTTCAAAGATGGAATTAATACATCAGAGAACTCTTCAATAATGAGAAACTATATAAAATAAAATAATTAAAAAATAATAATAAATAATCCCAAAATCTTATGTGTACATATGTGTCATATATATATAGATATATATATATAAGAATCATTCTGAATGTAAATGTGATGTTTCTAATGAATCTAGCTTGTTAAGATTTTCAAATTTAAATAATGAAAGTTAAAATTAGTATTTGGTCATTCTGAACAATGTAAATATGAGGTCTGATACTAAATAAGTTCAATACATTTATCAACTATCTGAGTCTGATTGGAGTTTCAATTCAAAACTCTTAGTGAAATAAGTGACTTGAATTTTTCTTGATTTATTGAATAAACACTAACATTTTAAATTTTGACATTTGTGTAATACAACAGAAAAGACTATATTTTCTTTCAATTTTGCTTTTCTACGAATCTCTACATCATCAAAAACTTTGTTTAATAATTTTTAATTTTGTTAAGGCAAAGATACTACAAAATGCAGTTTTTTTTCAATTTTATAATAAATCTATTCATTATGGATAAAAAAAGCATTGAATTGATTGGAAAATTTACGGTTGAATTTTGCCAGAATTTTATGAATCAATATTAATATTGTTCATTATGAAATTTTCTTTTGATCACAATGTTGAAGTCTGCCATTTTTTCCCAAAAATGTATATATGTACAGAAAAAAGTCTTTGTCAAATATTTATTTACATTTTATGACTTGAAAAAGAAAGTCTACTCTCACTACTATTGTGATGTTACTTTCTTCCACTTCTGTTCAGTTGAGGGTTAAGATATGCAAATGGCAGCAGTTGAATCAAGTTAAAAGTGTCACATGATTTGTGCAGTTGAGAGCAGTAATACTTGATTTGCATTGTAGCACAGTCTGCTCCATTTACTTGCTTGAGTTTTTCAGTTGGTCATGAAATGGAAGACAAGTAAACTTCAGATTATGCAGAGAACAATTTATTACAACTTTCCTTACATTTTAACATTTGAAGACTGAAGAATAACAGGTTCCATATTTAACAGTTTGTCCCTGACAATGATTTTAAATTGATCACTCCAAAAATCTACTATGCCCAACAGAGTACTTCTCTATTATACACATTTCTGATGTCCCTCAGCTGCTGGATGTTTATATGTTGCTGGCTTTCAACTGTGCACAAGTGATAGTTGAAGATGTTGTTAGCCAAGAGAATTGTCTTCAATTATTTTAATGCAAATGTTGAATTTACTTTGTTTTAAGGCATAGAATACAAGTCTAAGGAAAAGGTTATGAATTGCATAAGAAAAATATTAATATTTATTGTTTCATTTAAATTTCTCTTTAGTATGATTTTGCAGAGAGTGACCGTGAGTGTGCATTACTTAATCTGGAAATGTTCTGCACAAGGACCATTCCTTGGGATGCTCTCATATACATCACTGGTGAGGTAAGATTTTTACGTTATACCATGCCAACTAAAATCTAAAAATGCCACACTCTTTTGTTTTACGATGTTTTGTTCAGCATATTAAATACTCTCCCTCTTACTCTTTTTTTAAAGACAATTGTGAAAACTTGTGACACTTGGCATTAGTGCGTTATGGCGTTTTTTTTTAATTTTTAAATTCATTTATTTTTACATTTTTTTTTTCATCTATAGCTTCTGACATGTAACAGAAGCATTTTTGTTTTTCAAAAGCATTTCTTCTACAATGTTCAATTTGTTTACTCTCAGAATCGGACTCTTTAAAAAACTAAAAAAACTTTGAGAATCTCACTAAAATCTTGGTTGATTTCTAAGTTGATTTTTTAAAAAATAATGGTAAACCAGAAAAAAAGCAAAGTAAGCACAACTTTTCGGCCATTAATTCTGGGTTACATCTTGTTACTATTCAACTGAAATGTAAATTCTTCACTTTGCAATTCCTGTAGTTATATATATATATATATATATATATATATATTATTTTTTTTCCTGAAAAGAATGAATTGTCTAAATAGCTCACAAATAGAACCTCCTCTGGTTGATAGCACAGCAGACTGGAAGCCAAGAGGTCTGATAGATTTTTCTCTTACATTCCTGGGGAAAAGAAAAAGTGACTTGAGAACTTGGGGAAAATCTTTTTCCAACATCATTCTTAAATTACTTCAATTTATCAAGACCAACACTTGCCAAGGTTAACAGTTGAGGCAGCAGCTTTTTCTGTGCTACTGCCTGGTCAGATAATCATTAAGAAGTTGTTTGTTCAAGAAGTCATTTACCTACTTTCCTATCTCCCGAAATGTGTTATATGCCAATGATGATAGTTTTGTTAAGATATCTGCAACTTGAACAATATTCAGGAAATAATGTATTCGTGGCTTCACCAAATGTGTTGATGTAGAGAGAATACGAATATGCTCATCTCAAATTTGATCACAAGTTGTCAATATTTTTCTGTGCAAAGTGACACACCTCCAAACGCCTTTAGATTTGTACTATTAGACTGAGTCATAAATAATTTCCGTTTCTAGGGAAAACTTGTAATGATGAATTCATCATCCTAAATACTAATCATAAGGCAATTAAGAATCAACTTGGACTCTGTTCTGAATATACATTAGTTTTTGCATGACTATGGCACCATACACAGTGGAATAAAAGAAAAAAAATTGATCTCCTCCATAACAAGGCCGCATATGCAGTAAGCATACCACAGGTAAGCATTTTGAAACTCAGTTGGTTTGTCCTACTCTAGCTACACCATGTTCCGCTGACCTTGCACCAACCGATTATTACCTATATTATTATTATTTTTTGATTACTGCAAAATGAATTGATGGGGAAAACTTTCTATAATGAAAACCAGATTTCATCAAAAACTTTTACACATCCAAACCTGTGGAATTCTACTTAAATAGTATCAAAGAGCTGCCTGATAAGCGGCAACAAGTCATTGCAAATAATGGTGAATATATGATTGAATAAAATATAATTGTACTTTATTTGTTGAAGAATAAAGTTAAAGAAGAATGGAATTTATTTATGACTCAACCTAAAACTTAAATGCTAATTATCACTAAGCTTAATTATTATTTTTTGCATAGTGTTGTTCGACAACATGTGATCAGTCGTCAACTTTCTCTTGATGGATTCTTTACTCTACACTTTATTTCTCCTATACACAACATATGCAAAACAGTAAAATCCTATTTGGTTGTTTTTGAACTTCTACAACCTCTTTCCTCCTCTTCCCCCTTCAGGTTTATGTCCTTTTCTTTTTAATGGAGATCTTGGTCTCATTTCGTCGTCTTCAGTCTCTGAGAACATTACAGGAAAGATTTCTCTTGTATCAGGTTGTTCTATGACACGTGATCAGTAGTCAACTTCTTGCTTCTTGTCCCTTAGTTTACTATACACTTTATATGCCTTCTACTTAACATATACAAATAGGTACAATCCTATTTACCAGTCCACTACACCTCCCTGAACCAAAAAATGGTTTCATGCCTTTTGTTATTCTTAAACTCCTTCTACAACCTCTTTCCTCCTCTTCCCCTTGAGATTTATGTCCTTTTCTTTTTAATGGAGATCTTGGTCTCATTTCATCTTCTTCAGTCTCTGAGAACATTACAGGAAAGATTTCTCTTGTATCAGGTTGTTCTATGACACGTGATCAGTAGTCAACTTCTTGCTTCTTGTCCCTTAGTTTACTATACACTTTATATGCTTTCTACTTAACATATACAAATAGGTACAATCCTATTTACCAGTCCACTACACCTCCCTGAACCAAAAAATGGTTTCATGCCTTTTGTTATTCTTAAACTCCTTCTACAACCTCTTTCCTCCTCTTCCCCTTGAGATTTATGTCCTTTTCTTTTTAATGGAGATCTTGGTCTCATTTCGTCGTCTTCAGTCTCTGAGAACATTACAGGAAAGATTTCTTTTGTATCAGGTTGTTCTATGACACGTGATCAGTAGTCAACTTCTTGCTTCTTGTCCCTTAGTTTACTATACACTTTATATGCCTTCTACTTAACATATACAAATAGGTACAATCCTATTTACCAGTCCACTACACCTCCCTGAACCAAAAAATGGTTTCATGCCTTTTGTTATTCTCAAACTCCTTCTACAACCTCTTTCCTCCTCTTCCCCCTTGAGATTTATGTCCTTTTCTTTTTAATGGAGATTTTGGTCTCATTTCATCTTCTTCAGTCTCTGAGAACATTACAGGAAAGATTTCTCTTGTATCAGGTTGTTCTACGACACATGATCAGTAGTCAACTTCTTGCTTCTTGTCCCTTAGTTTACTATACACTTTATATGCCTTCTACTTAACATATACAAATAGGTACAATCCTATTTAACAGTCCACTACACCTCCCTGAACCAAAAAATGGTTTCATGCCTTTTGTTATTCTCAAACTCCTTCTACAACCTCTTTCCTCCTCTTCCCCCTTGAGATTTATGTCCTTTTCTTTTTAATGGAGATTTTGGTCTCATTTCATCTTCTTCAGTCTCTGAGAACATTACAGGAAAGATTTCTCTTGTATCAGGTTGTTCTACGACACATGATCAGTAGTCAACTTCTTGCTTCTTGTCCCTTAGTTTACTATACACTTTATATGCCTTCTACTTAACATATACAAATAGGTACAATCCTATTTACCAGTCCACTACACCTCCCTGAACCAAAAAATGGTTTCATGCCTTTTGTTATTCTCAAACTCCTTCTACAACCTCTTTCCTCCTCTTCCCCCTTCAGGTTTATGTCCTTTTCTTTTTAATGGAGATCTTGGTCTCATTTCATCTTCTTCAGTCTCTGAGAACATTACAGGAAAGATTTCTCTTGTATCAGGTTGTTCTACGACACATGATCAGTAGTCAACTTCTTGCTTCTTGTCCCTTAGTTTACTATACACTTTATATGCCTTCTACTTAACATATACAAATAGGTACAATCCTATTTACCAGTCCACTACACCTCCCTGAACCAAAAAATGGTTTCATGCCTTTTGTTATTCTCAAACTCCTTCTACAACCTCTTTCCTCCTCTTCCCCCTTCAGGTTTATGTCCTTTTCTTTTTAATGGAGATTTTGGTCTCATTTCATCTTCTTCAGTCTCTGAGAACATTACAGGTAAGATTTCTCTTGTATCAGGTTGTTCTATGACACATGATCAGTAGTCAACTTCTTGCTTCTTGTCCCTTAGTTTACTATACACTTTATATGCCTTCTACTTAACATATACAAATAGGTACAATCCTATTTACCAGTCCACTACACCTCCCTGAACCAAAAAATGGTTTCATGCCTTTTGTTATTCTCAAACTCCTTCTACAACCTCTTTCCTCCTCTTTCCCCTTCAGGTTTATGTCCTGTTCTTTTTAATGGAGATCTTGGTCTCATTTCATCTTCTTCAGTCTCTGAGAACATTACAGGAAAGATTTCTCTTGTATCAGGTTGTTCTATGACACATGATCAGTAGTCAACTTCTTGCTTCTTGTGCCTTAGTTTACTATACACTTTATATGCCTTCTACTTAACATATACAAATAGGTACAATCCTATTTACCAGTCCACTAAACCTCCCTGAACCAAAAAATGGTTTCATGCCTTTTGTTATTCTGAAACTCCTTCTACAACCTCTTTCCTCCTCTTCCCCCTTGAGATTTATGTCCTTTTCTTTTTAATGGAGATTTTGGTCTCATTTCATCTTCTTCAGTCTCTGAGAACATTACAGGAAAGATTTCTCTTGTATCAGGTTGTTCTATGACACATGATCAGTAGTCAACTTCTTGCTTCTTGTGCCTTAGTTTACTATACACTTTATATGCCTTCTACTTAACATATACAAATAGGTACAATCCTATTTACCAGTCCACTACACCTCCCTGAACCAAAAAATGGTTTCATGCCTTTTGTTATTCTCAAACTCCTTCTACAACCTCTTTCCTCCTCTTTCCCCTTCAGGTTTATGTCCTGTTCTTTTTAATGGAGATTTTGGTCTCATTTCATCTTCTTCAGTCTCTGAGAACATTACAGGAAAGATTTCTCTTGTATCAGGTTGTTCTACGACACATGATCAGTAGTCAACTTCTTGCTTCTTGTCCCTTAGTTTACTATACACTTTATATGCCTTCTACTTAACATATACAAATAGGTACAATCCTATTTACCAGTCCACTACACCTCCCTGAACCAAAAAATGGTTTCATGCCTTTTGTTATTCTCAAACTCCTTCTACAACCTCTTTCCTCCTCTTCCCCCTTCAGGTTTATGTCCTTTTCTTTTTAATGGAGATTTTGGTCTCATTTCATCTTCTTCAGTCTCTGAGAACATTACAGGAAAGATTTCTCTTGTATCAGGTTGTTCTATGACACATGATCAGTAGTCAACTTCTTGCTTCTTGTCCCTTAGTTTACTATACACTTTATATGCCTTCTACTTAACATATACAAATAGGTACAATCCTATTTACCAGTCCACTACACCTCCCTGAACCAAAAAATGGTTTCATGCCTTTTGTTATTCTCAAACTCCTTCTACAACCTCTTTCCTCCTCTTCCCCCTTCAGGTTTATGTCCTTTTCTTTTTAATGGAGATTTTGGTCTCATTTCATCTTCTTCAGTCTCTGAGAACATTACAGGTAAGATTTCTCTTGTATCAGGTTGTTCTATGACACATGATCAGTAGTCAACTTCTTGCTTCTTGTCCCTTAGTTTACTATACACTTTATATGCCTTCTACTTAACATATACAAATAGGTACAATCCTATTTACCAGTCCACTACACCTCCCTGAACCAAAAAATGGTTTCATGCCTTTTGTTATTCTCAAACTCCTTCTACAACCTCTTTCCTCCTCTTCCCCCTTCAGGTTTATGTCCTTTTCTTTTTAATGGAGATTTTGGTCTCATTTCATCTTCTTCAGTCTCTGAGAACATTACAGGTAAGATTTCTCTTGTATCAGGTTGTTCTATGACACATGATCAGTAGTCAACTTCTTGCTTCTTGTCCCTTAGTTTACTATACACTTTATATGCCTTCTACTTAACATATACAAATAGGTACAATCCTATTTACCAGTCCACTACACCTCCCTGAACCAAAAAATGGTTTCATGCCTTTTGTTATTCTCAAACTCCTTCTACAACCTCTTTCCTCCTCTTTCCCCTTCAGGTTTATGTCCTGTTCTTTTTAATGGAGATCTTGGTCTCATTTCATCTTCTTCAGTCTCTGAGAACATTACAGGAAAGATTTCTCTTGTATCAGGTTGTTCTATGACTCATGATCAGTAGTCAACTTCTTGCTTCTTGTCCCTTAGTTTACTATACACTTTATATGCCTTCTACTTAACATATACAAATAGGTACAATCCTATTTACCAGTCCACTACACCTCCCTGAACCAAAAAATGGTTTCATGCCTTTTGTTATTCTTAAACTCCTTCTACAACCTCTTTCCTCCTCTTCCCCCTTCAGGTTTATGTCCTTTTCTTTTTAATGGAGATCTTGGTCTCATCTCATCTTCTTCAGTCTCTGAGAACATTACAGGAAAGATTTCTCTTGTATCAGGTTGTTCTATGACACATGATCAGTAGTCAACTTCTTGCTTCTTGTCCCTTAGTTTACTATACACTTTATATGCCTTCTACTTAACATATACAAATAGGTACAATCCTATTTACCAGTCCACTACACCTCCCTGAACCAAAAAATGGTTTCATGCCTTTTGTTATTCTTAAACTCCTTCTACAACCTCTTTCCTCCTCTTCCCCCTTGAGGTTTATGTCCTGTTCTTTTTAATGGAGATCTTGGTCTCATCTCATCTTCTTCAGTCTCTGAGAACATTACAGGAAAGATTTCTCTTGTATCAGGTTGTTCTATGACACATGATCAGTAGTCAACTTCTTGCTTCTTGTCTCTTAGTTTACTATACACTTTATATGCCTTCTACTTAACATATACAAATAGGTACAATCCTATTTACCAGTCCACTACACCTCCCTGAACCAAAAAATGGTTTCATGCCTTTTGTTATTCTTAAACTCCTTCTACAACCTCTTTCCTCCTCTTCCCCCTTGAGGTTTATGTCCTGTTCTTTTTAATGGAGATCTTGGTCTCATCTCATCTTCTTCAGTCTCTGAGTGACTAATGCTATCATCCATTTGCTCGTCTTCTATTGCATTGTCCTGATCAGAAGAACATTTCCTTTCCTCTCTGTCAAGATCTTCCATTCTAATGTCTTCCTTATCAATTCTGGGTCTTAATTCGTTAGAATCGGCCATTTGGCTTTTTCCTTTCTTTGATATAATGGCTACATTATGCCCCCTTTATCATAATGAAATTACATCTCTCCCTACTTACTCTACTTTGTCTTTCGTTTACTACACCATTTCATTTGTGAAATAAGACATTCTTAATGGAGGTCTCATTTGTCTTCCCATTAATGCAGATGGCCTTTGCAATCTCTATGCATGTGGAATCAATTCATAACTAATCAGTAACTTTGGTAAGGAACTGTCTATAGTATCTCTACTTGCAAAAAATACTTCTCATTCCATTTTTACTGTCTGCAACATTCTTTTCACAATTCCATTAGATTGTGGGTGATATGGTGGTGTTTTGTAAGGGAAACCACCAATCCGCCTCAACCAATTACATAGATCTTCATCACAAAATTCTGGTGGATTCTCTAATACAATAATATTTTAGGGATCCCATTTCTAGAAAATATCACTCATAATATTTGCTTTATTGTAACTGTTTTTAATGACTTCAGGCCATCCAGAAAAGGAGTCTACTAAAATTAAAAATAGTCCCATACCATTAATGTGTGCATGGTCCATATGGACATGAGACATGGTTTCGTTTCTTTAGGTCATGATTTTTTTTCTCCTTTATTGAAAATCTTTATTTTTGCACATTTTGGGCATTTATGTACATATCTTTATATACCATGATAATACCCTGGCCAGCATGGCTTCAATTTTAATCTCCTCTGTGTAGCCATTATCCCAGAATGTACATCATGTACACTTTTAAAAATATATTTTCTTACTATTTCTAATGGTACTATCACATTTGCATTACATATAACACTGTTTTCCATTAATTTATGCCTTATTTCTTTATAAGGTCTTTCAGCTTTGGAACAATTACACCACCTGTTTCTTCTTATTCTCTTAGCAATCTTGCTAAATATCAGATCATGTATAGTTTCCAATGCCAGTCTTTGTAGAGATATCTCTGTTTCAACCTAATGTAATATATCTTCATCTGGGATTTCCATTTTTTATTTTTGTTCCTTATTAAATTGTAACCTTGACAGCGCATCAACATGTGATATTGTATTTCCTTTTATGTGTTCAATGTCAAAATCATATGCCATTAATTTTATTGCCCACCTTAGAATTCTGGAATAAGTAACATTTGGTAATTCCTTTTTAGGGTAAAAAATAAACTCTAGAGGTTTATGGTCCAACTTTAATAGGAACTTACCTAATAAAAATTGTCAAACTCTGCCTGTGCTCCACACAATTGACTTGTTCAATATTTGAATAATTTATTTCTACTGCTATCAATCTTCTTGAAATTTACATTATTGTATGGTCTTCTTGCAATAAAATTGCTGACACAGCTCACTCACACTGGGATCTGTAGTTAATGTAACCTCCTTTCTGGGATCAAAGATTTTTTACATTAGGTTTTTCAGTGCAAATCTTTTTTAAATCCTTAAATGCTAAGCTTTGCCTTTGAGTCCATTTGAATTCCCTATTCTTTTTACACAGTTCAGCAAATCGTTCTATTAAGTTGCTGTATTTTGGTAGGTATCTATTGTAAAAATTAACCAATCCTAAAAAGGATTTTAATTCTTTTTCATTAGTAGATATAGATATTTCTGAAATTTTCTTAATTAACTTTGGATCTGGTACAGTATCAAGTTTTGAGATTTGTTACCCTAAATATGATATTAAATCAAATTCACATTTGTCTCTGTTTATTGTCATACCTGCATTTTTTAATTTAACACATGTTCTGTTTTTTGTCTTAATTTGTCTTTAGTGATGGAACATATTTAAAAAATCCCTCCTAACATTTTCTTTAACTTAGCAACCATCAAAGGCAGAAGGTGAATAAGTAATTTATGGGATTCAAAATAGGAGTGGGTGCTATTTTCACTTGTATGCTCGCTTTATAGCCCTTTAACACTGCTGTTTTTACTTTTTCTGATTTTAAATTACTGATTAATTTCAATGTATCCACCTTTAGAATATCTATACCTAGTAGTTTGATTTTTTTTTTACATTCCATTAATGTAATGGGAATAATTTCAAATCAGTCACAGCTTTCAAAAGTTCCATTGATGTATCCCAAAGTTTTTATAAACGATCCATCAAATTGTCTCAATTTCAGATGATTTTTTTTATCTAGTTTGGTTTACTCTTTTTGTTCTCATAATTTTCTTGGAATTAGTGACCTCATTCCCCATATCTACTTGCATTCGAAAAGACATGCTATTTCATTTACTTTTTTCAAAAGAATTCTATTCATTTGGTCTTTGTATTGAAAAGATGTCATCAATTTTTTCTCTGTCATAAACTTTTTTTTATAATTTCTGAAATTTCGACAAAAGTCATCTCCTCCAATTGTTTGGGGTATGACGTAACAGAAATTTTCATTATAGCTTCACAACCTGCCGAAGCTAAAAAGAGGTCAGTTATTTAATTTTTTTTCCTTTCTTGCCAATTTGTCTTTCAATTCTTTAGCTCTAACTTGGACTGCAAAACAATGCATCCAAGTCTTGACAAATTCTGGTTTGTTCAAGTGACTTAAATGCCTTATTGGTGACTGCATATTGTTGTATAGTGTTGTTCTACAACACGTGGTCAGTAGTCAACTTCCTCCTGTCTACACTCTATTTATCTGATGACCAACATTTACAAATAGGTAAATTCCTATTTGCCAAACCCACTACATTATTATTAATTATAATTGAAATATCATTGCTGCTATGCTACCATGGTTGATTGAGAAAAGGGCAGACAGGTCAAGGTTTCTTTTTTGCTTGTTCCTCTTATTTGATAATTAAGGGAAACAACCTTGTAATTAGTAGTTAATAAAGCTGGAGTTATATTCACCATTTTTTATCAGTTTATACCAAAGTGATAATTACATGGAAAATAGTGACTACTGGATTGGACTGGAAATTGCTTTATTTTAAAATGAGAATGTTTTAATATTACTATTCAAACATAAATTAAGCTATGTTGTGCATTTCTGTTTATAATATTAATTAAAGATAATTCTGTTGTTGTTTTATTATGAGAGATTATATTTATTGATATTTTTGGTCAGATGATTGGAGTATTGTTAACGTTTACACATGTTGCTTTGTCTTTACTGTCTGACAAATCTGACAAAGTAAAGCTGGCAACTGCTCTCAAAAAGGACCTCCAGTCAGTGCTTAACTTGGGCAAGGAATGGCTTGTAAATTTTATTGCTTCTAAAACAAAACTGCCTTCATTTAATGATCACAGAGAACCTTTTCTACCTGCAATCAGCATGGCTGATGCTGAACTCCAGCAGAGCAACACTTTGCACTTCTCTTAGACCGGCATTTTCCATAGACAGGAAATGGAGGGATTGAATCAATTGCTAGATCTACTGCTAGGGAAGATGGTTTATTGTGTTGTACCAGAAAATTCTTCTTCTCAGAAATCATCTTGTACATATATAAATTTATCATTCATCTGTGCATTGAATACTGCTGCAATGTCTGGTCTGGTGCTCCTGCTGTACATCTTGACAAAATTCAAAGAAGAGTCTGTAATGCAAACGATCCTAAAATGGCTCTAGACTTCAGTTCCTTTCTCACTTTTGTGATGTGTCTTCCCTCTGTCTTTTCTACAAATATTTTCATGGAAATTGTTTTATCCTTAGAGCCTTTCAACATGCTACTAGATTGGCAACTAGGTCTCAATGTTTTACTGTTGAACTAGCAACTGTAAGTTCTATTCTAAATGTTTCTTTTCTTGACTGTGGATCACTCTTCAAATATCTTGCTTCCTTGCCACCTATAATCTTCAAAAATTGAAATGCGATATCAATTACCATCTTTTTTCTTCCTGAATCTTATTTCTTTATTGTCCTTTTCCTCACTAAAGTATTCTCATTCTCTTTCCTTCCTTGTAACCCACTCTGCGCGCGCGTTCCTATCTTTTTTGCTTTGGGTGAAATTATTAAAAGAAAAAAATATATGCATTTATATGCGTGCATGCACCTGTCAACTCATTGATTCCAGATTTTCTTTCTATTTGTTTTCCTTTTTTATGTCAATGTAGATATTTTCTGTTGGGACTTTTCATTTCCAACATTTTATCAGGAATGTTGTATTTTAATCCGTTTAATATTTTTAACAAATTTTAAATCTTATGCTCTTTACTCAGATCCCTTTTTATAATTCTTGTCTCTAAATATCTTTGTTCTTGATCCTAAATTTTCAGAAACTCTCTTCAGAAAATGAGTCTTTGTAAATGGAAGCGAATTAATGATTTTTAGATGCCGTAAAACTACAGAAAGAATTCTGTCGGAATTGTTTGACTGAATTAAAATTAAATCCTTACTTTTAGATTACTTATGGTGGAAGAATTACTGACAATTGGGATCAAAGATGTCTGCGAACAGTGCTTCGGAATTTCTTTCAACCTGACACACTTAATTCTACTTATACCTATTCCCCATCACGTAAATATTTGTTTCATCATTTTTCTCTTTAACTGTTCAAGTGATGTTACCAATTTTTATTATCTGATCATTTGCATATAAACACAGGTGTTTTGGTTGGGAGGAAGACAATAAATATACATATATATCTAAAGCAGAAGATGTCTGTGTGTGTGTGTGTGTGTGTATGTATGCACATCCACATTTCTCAACTGATTTGGACACACATTTCAAATTTGCCAAGATAGGTCAAGACCAACTTTTCAATCTCCAGACCACGGGGTTGGCAGAAAAATTGATAAAACTGAATGTGGGTATGACGTTTTTCAAAAACCCAGGTGACATGTGACATGTGAACAAAACTTTTACTGGATTGAGCGGGTGTTCTTTGCACTGAATGCAAAACAGCGCTCATCTTACGAGGTTTGTGCAGAGGGCTGGATAGTTTTCTTGCAACACTGGCTTCACACAAAACATTGCCAAAAACTGAAAAAATCCGGCTTTTAATACTCCTACACCTATGGGAGTTGCATGCAATTGTTTGGAGGTACAGTTGTAATAGTACCCTTCATCATTACATCGAGAGGCCTCACTGGAAACTACTCTACAGTCCAGAACCCAATTGCAAAATGGCAATACAATGGATATTAAGATGAAAAAACATTTAACCAGTTTCAAACATCTACTCTTTACTCCTACCTGATTTGTGGGTAGATAATTCAGCTTATCTTAACAATTCACAAAATATATAAAACAAACGTTTGTTTGATATTTTAATATAACATGATTATCACTCTGGAGTAAGAAAAATTGTGTATTTTTCTTCTTGTAAAATGATTCTGATTTCTGATTGTGGATAATATAAAAAAAAAAACCCATTTCTACTCAAACAGGAATATACTATGCTCCTGATGCCAACACTCTTCAAGAATACAGAGCATATATAAATGATCTTCCTCTGAATGAAGAGCCAGAAATATTTGGGATGCATGAAAATGTCAACATAGTCTTTCAGGTAAGTTGGAATTCTCTTTTCAATTCTAATAGTTTTTCATTACTTTTTATATACAGTTTAAAGATATTTCTTTATGTAGGGAAATATGCTTACCCTATTTTGTATAAAGTCAAATGACGACAAATAAGACAGTCGTCAGTTGACAAATGGAGACAACATGGTATTGCTGATAGGATCTCTAACACTGTTGGACAAACCGTATTTTTTTAGAAATGTGGATTCATTATTTTGCAGCCAAGGCGATGGTCAAGATGTTTAAAGAGAGGACATTACAGATATATGGCTATTACAAAATTGGTGTAAACCACAAAATAGGCTCAATTCGTTCCCTAACATTAAAACTACTATTCACACATTGTTGGGAATTAAATACTTTGCCAAAATTGACCTCAAATCTGCCTATAACCAGATACAATTTGATAAAAAATTTAAAGAAATTGCTGCAATTAACTCTTCAATAAGTTTATTCAGATGGAATTGTATGCCTTATAGTGTAAAAACAGCAAGTGTTATTTTACAGAAAGCAATTGAAAATGTACTAACTGGTGATATTAAGAATATGATCATTTATCAAGATGATATATACATTGCTGCTTCTAGTAAAGAAGTGTTAAAAAAGGGATTGTTTTAAACAAATTGAAAAATGCTAGGATGGCCATAAACAAAAATAAATGTGTATTAAATTGCAACGCAATAACAAATCTGGGATATCAGATTTCTAAAGACAGAATTTCACCAGACACATATTTGAGAAAGAAAATATTGGAGGTATCTATACCCACAAATAAAAAAAGAATTGGAATCTTTTTTATAGTTAGCCAATTTTTATAGCAGATATTTGCCAAAATATAGTGAGTTAATAGAACCCTTTGTGGAAGTACGTAAAAAGAATAGCGAATTTAAATGGACTCAATGGCATAATATAGCATTTGAAAATTTAAAGAAAGCACTTACAAAAAAAAAAAACCCTAATTGTTTAACCCTAAAAAGGAAGTGACTTTAATTACAGACACAAGTGAGTGGTTTTGTCTCAAGAAAGTCACCCTATAATATATTTTTCTAAAAGAGTAATGTCAGCCAAAGCTAACAATTCAAACACTGAAAAAGAAGTGTTACCTATCATAGGGAGCACAGATAGGGTTCACCATTTTTTTATTAGGCAGGAAATTTCTGTTGATACCTGACCATAAATGTTTAGAGTTTATTTTTAACCCTAGAAAGGAGTTATCTATTAAGTCATATCTAGAATTATAAGATGGGCCATAAAGCTCATGATCTTTGTCTTTGACATCAAATATGTGAAAGAAAAAGCTATTCCATGTGTTGATGGTCTATCAAACTAAAATTTGACAATGAATGATTAGAAAGAACAGACAATTCAGAAGATAAAATGATTGCACCTTTTATTGAAACTGATGTATTAGTCCTAAATTGTCTTGCATTTGAAACCTTATGGGATCCAGTATTAAGCAAAATTGCATATAGATAAAAATAAATAAATGGAGTGATTGTTCTGGAGCAGAGAGACCCTCTCTATAAAGAGATAAGGCACAAGTTAACGATAGAGAAATGTCTCATATGCAATGGAGAAGTTTTAATATAACCAGGAAGATTAAGAAAAGACATTGATGTTCATTGTGAAATACAAACAACATAGAATTAAAATTAGAAGCGTAGAAAAATAGGTAGAAAATGTAGCAAAATCTAGGGAAATAAAAGAACTTTTACCAAAGCAAGATACACTCATGGCCCAAAGAAAGAAGAAGAGTTATGGGCCTGCATTCATGTGCATGTTAAAGGCATAGAACTGTTTTTAATTTTGGTCAATACATTCTATGGGTGGCCTGAAGTTGTCAGGGTTCAGGAAAGGAAGGTAGCATTGACAATACAACACTTTAAATAATGACAGAAGAAAAATTAAATGGACCATATTTGTTGTCATTTAATCATTTCTTTGTGTATATAAATTATCACCATATCTAGTATTTTAAGAAGGAAAAAAGTTTTAAAACTTTAACCATTTTTATAGTCAATTTTTAAAACTTCATATAAAAATTAAAAACAAATGTGTGTATATATATATATATATATATATATATAATATATATATATATATATATATATAAGGCTTATGAATACAAAAATTCATATATATTTTTCCTTTCACTGGTATTGGTTAATGTAGCAGTTTCTCAAGAATTTTATATTGCTTTCTCAATTGGAAAATTTTTTTATATATGACAAGAATTAAAATAAATATTAGAAAGGAAATCTCTTCTTTTCAACTTGAAATTGTCATCTTTGCCTGGGCTTATTTGACAATTCACAATCTCACTCAGTTTTCCCTGGTGGGTAAAAGAAATATTATTGCAAGTATTTCAATACTATATTCTAAGCTAACAGAATCTTGTTACATTTACAATAAAAATTCTATTTAAAAAAAAGACTGTATTCCAGATGTTGATTGTGCAACTGGACAGGAGAGTTTACTGCTTATAATTCAAGACAGTTGCATAGAAATTTTGTTTTGTATTTCCTCTCATTGAACCAAATTTCATGAACACTTCAGTAACAATTATTCCTTTTTAAATATCAAGTCAAAATCTAAGAATAATTTGCCCCAAATTACCCCAAAATTTAATCCCGTCCTGGCTATGACAATAGACTACATCCATGTCCTGGGTAAGACAATAAACTACGTCCAACAGCAAGGACTCTGATCAGGAGGTTTTGAGAAGCATGGAACCACCTCTTAATTGCTGGTGTTCCCAAGTCCACCCTGACCCGGGGTGGTAGCACCTGTTAGGGTCCCAGCTGTGGGCAAATAGTTAACCCCGAAACTGAGGTAAAAAAGCATGAAAGTGTAAAAATTAGGTTTTAATACCAGAAATGCTTTGTAAAAATTTATTACCAGAAATACATTTTTGAAGAAAAAAACTATTACCATTATTTGAAAAATAAATTACCAGCAATACATTTTTGAAAATAATATTACCAGTTATACATTTTTGAGGAAAAAAATATTACCAGAAATAGATTCTTGACAAAACAAAATATTAGCAACGAAAAAAAGTTGTCGGCATTAAATAACCCATTGAGGTTGATATAACAAACCAAACCAAACCAAACCAAAATTTAATTATTAATAAATTTTATCACATTCCAAGCAAAAATTTAAAATTGTAAGTAATAAATTGTGAAATGAATTTTATGCAAGTGTTAATTTATATTGCACTGACATCAATGAATAAATGTTCTTACAGATATTTAAAAAATAAATGGAATTTAGTATTGATTTCTTTCAGAATGTTAATTTTATTGTAGTTTAACAAAAAGTGAATTTGAAAAACACTTGTCAAAAGAAGAATTCTCAACATTTCTTTATTGACAGTATTTTAGTCATGCTTACTTCCATCAACAAACATTCTCTTCATCTTTTGGGGGAAATCCTTTTGAAATTAGAGCAAATGTAGAAAGTTATGATTGGTCAAACCTCTTGCCTACTGTTCTACACAGTGACCAATCATTTGAATATTTAATGAGTTCCTATGGGGGGGGATGTTTGTTTATCTGATATTACAAAGTTGTTTGATTCACTATGCTGTCTTGATAGATATTTGTTAATGTCTTTTTTCTGTATGAATGTAAATCTTGGAGATTGGTAAAGTGAAGAAATAGTTGTCATGTTTTTGTTTATTGAGAAACAAGAAACGTCCACATTGGTGAAAACAATTTTGAGCATCCAACCTCGAATTTCAAGTGAAGGAGGACTCAAATCCAATGATGATA
Organism: Acanthosepion esculentum; assembly: GCA_964036315.1. Lineage (NCBI taxonomy): Eukaryota > Metazoa > Mollusca > Cephalopoda > Sepiida > Sepiidae > Acanthosepion > Acanthosepion esculentum. The sequence goes on from OZ038497.1 coordinate 5,210,955, forward strand.
TTGTCACTGAACTTGCCACCAGCATCCAAGAGAGGCTGATTGATAAACTGGATATTGAGCAGTGCCACAAAAGTCTCTTTCATGTAAGTGGTTCCTCTTTGCTTTCAATCTTTTTTATATTACAAATCTGAAAATCTTTTTCTATGGCAGTCTTCGGATTGTAAGAGAGATGCTTTCAGCCTTAGATGATTTCAGGATTGATGAGATTAGCAAAATAATAAAGGAAATCTATGGCAGCAGTGAGATAATGTAAGACCTCATTTGATCTATCTTCATAGCAATACCAAGAATCCAGGTGCAAATCAATTCATTGGAAAGTCAGCTTAATGAGGATCAGAAAGATTCATGAAAATTTCACTGTTTTCCTTATTTTAATTTTCTGATGAAGTTTAATCCTTCAGTTAAGGATTGAATAAGCAAAAATGTATTTGATAACACATTATTCAAGGACCTACTTGAAATGCTATGAAAGTCTGATTTATATCAAGAAGATATTAGAATAAACAATCACATCTACGGGGAACCATAGAGGAAAGGTCATCAGATCAATTACAATGAAAGTATTTATAAAAAAAGTCACATGGAAGCTGCATTATGACAGATGGGAAAGTGACTGAAACAGAGACACCAGGCAGATTCTATTTTGGAGTTTAGCAAGGCTCTACAAATATATAACAGGTGCACTGGACCATATATGGCAGCAATATTTTAAGCATGGATGAATGGTAGACTTGTAAATATCTAAGATAGATTCAGACTAGAAAAATTGTCTAACATGATACAGAACCAAGTTTCCTAGCAGCAGAACTAGCAATTGATTCAGTATAATCTTTCCACTTCATGCCAGCTGAAAATGTTAACCCAAGAAGGCAAAATGAACCACTCTCTTGGGGGTTAGCATCTGCCATGCTAATGGAAGACAAAAAGGGGTTCTCTCAGATGAAGCATTAACAAGCCATTTTGTGCCCCAGTTAAGAACAGAATGCGAGTCATCTTTGAGATCAGCTGCCAATTTGACTTTATCGAACCGATCAGCCTTAACTATTAAAATAGGAGTAAATAGTTGTATGATCAGCATAGATACCAATTTGAGAAGTGATGACACCCGGAAGTTTGTTGATGAAAATTAGCAAGAATGTAGGTTCAAGGATAGAGCTGTGGGGGTGGGGAGACACTTGCATTAATGTGTGAAGATATGTAGAGAATGTTTCCAAGAGAATAGATTCTGTACTACAGGATCTGGAACGTATTCCATGAATATTGGAGAAAGAAAGAGAGGGTAGGTGAATTTTTTTTTTTTTTTTTTTTTTTTAAGGCATGATTGCTTTGATGAATCACAATGGTATTATAGACAATGGCAATAATGGCTCTGGTGCTGTACATGGTGAAAGAATCTGGCAGGTGTCTCAGGGTATTGCAGCCTGGGACCCATATGAAGATTCATTACAATCAAATGCCAAAAACCATACGACTGGTCATAGCTGCTAAGTCTGTGGAAAACAATGCAAATTACTGGCTGGGCTTAAAAGTCATGATTGTGCATGCTACTGGTGAATCTTTGTAGGATGTTGTGTGATGACCATGCACAACAATGGGAAGATAACACTTCAGGAATAGATAGGTTTGCCTATCGTCTGGTTCACTCTCCTTCCTTCGCTCATTTGAACAGGAGTGGAGGTTTATAAATTGTTTCCTGTTTATGAATGGGTTTCTGGTTATGTCTTGGATTCTCTTTCACTCTCAGTAGCCCCATGCATCTTAGTGGCATTATTGCTTTCCTTGGAGTGACTTGATTAAAATACACACACACACACACATACAGATGATGAAAAGTTCTTGACCCTATCAAGAAACCCTTCACCCACAAAATCTGCTTTTTAATGATCAGATTTTGGAGAAGTGAGTCATGCTTAGGACTTTTAAAACACCTCATATATACAGTGCTGCACAACAATGAACCCCTAAAATAATATTAAAAAAAAATTCTCTTTTTTCCAGATAATCGACAAATTTCAAACTATATTCATTAAGAAAAACATTTCAAAAATTTTCATCAAGCTGGAATTTATTGAATATTGCTGCCATATCTTTTCTGATGCTCCTGCTATATATCTAATAATTTCTTTTTGTGTTTCCCTGCCACCTACAATCTTCAAAAATTTAAATGCAATGTCAATCACCATCTTCTGAACCCTGTTCCTTTATTGTTCTTTTTCTCACCTCTTCTCGCTAAAGGCTTATTGTCTTTCACTCCCTTTAACCCTATGACATAGTGGCATTATTGCTTTGATTGGGGTGAAATGGTTTTATATATATATATATATATATATATATATATATATAATAAAGTTTTTTTTAAGACATTTTTATGTTTAACATTCTTTTTATAGATACAAATATTTAAGTAAATGCTCTGTTTATAATAAACAGTATTAAACAACATGTACCGGCCTGAATGTCCGAGAAATTTTCATAGAAAATATTCACCCTCCGAGAGGATTCGAACCTGTATCCTATACGGAACCGTCATATAGCCTGACGTGCCTTTTAACCGATTCTATGAAAATTTCTCATATATTATAAATAGAGCATTGTCGGACTTTGTCCATTTTATAATGTGTATATAATAAAGTAAAAAAAGTTCAAGTAATTTATCTGGTTAGTTCCCTTAAGAGTTTCACAACTAAATAGATATTTGATAAACATAAACTGGCTGGCCCTGATGAGCATTTCAATGCAAAACTCTTTAGGGGGCTAACCAGATAAGTCACTTGAACCTTTCTTACTTTATTGACTGTTACAGCTCTAGTTATCACTTGTGCACTTTTTGGTAGAATTCCTTTAACTTGAAATAACACGTAAAACCTCTTAATTTTCACAATATTTTCAGTCATATCATTTTTATTATTATTGTTATTATATAATAGTAAAGAAAGGTTTTCCATGTATGCATCTAATAATATGTAGATATAGTAGGCCAATGAGAAATAAAAAAAACAACCACAATATTTCTAATGATAATAAGAATATTTATTTTATATTAGTAAGACCTTTAAACCAAATAGAAAAACATCTACAAAAGTGAAACAAACCAGAATATTGAAAAAAGCTGTCTGCTTTGAAACCGTCTACAACTCTAATTTTGGCAAATTAACTTAAAACTACTTGATTTCAGCAGTAATATAACACACGTGGAGGAAAAAAAACCCTCCCCTCAAACTCCAACTTTATTTTATTTGTCATTAAAAAAGGACACAGGTGTGTCTGAAAATTTCAATTTTGAACATCTTTTCTCATCCTGCTTCTCTCTGGTCTAAAGACCTGAGAATATACAATAAATATTATTAGTCTTCTTATTATTGATTTTTATCTTTCAAATTTTTCATTAAGCCTACTATATATATATATATATATATATATATATATATATAAACAATTGGCAGGGGGGAAGGTAGCAATGAAGTGTTTCTCATATGAACTGTCTGCCAATTGTTTCAATGTATTTGTTACTGCAGCAAAAATATTTTGATTACTTGAACCGTAACACATTTCTATCACTATGTATACTCTCAATGTCTTCACCAAATTGAGGACTACTGATGTCACTCAAGTGTTGATTCTTTATACTCATTGGCCGTTGGTCAAAGAGAAGTGGCCAATGAGAATACCATTTATACAGCCAAAGTCAGGTGTTGAAAATGTCTTCACAATGCCATTCTCTGGCACTGTATGAATGTCTATTGTCTATTTTATAAGCTTTTCATTTTGAACTTTAATTTGGCTCAAAATAAAGATGTAACTTATTTTTATAATCTCTATGTAATGTGTTAACCAGATATTTTGTCCTTGATAAATTCAAAATGATTTCTTTCTGACTAAAATGTTTTCTTTTTACAGCTTGACGATAAAAACCGAGTAAATTCATTGACAACTGTTTTAAGTCAAGAAGTGGATCGCTTCAATAAACTGCTGAAAGTTATCAAGGTAGATTACAAGTCACTGCATTTATTTCTAAACGAATAAATCTCTTCATATAAGATTAGTGCCCACTCAATTCATTTCTTTTCTCTACTAGCTCATATTTTGCTGTTATTGCTTTTGCAATGCTCAATGATATTATGCATGGTCCTGGTCTTAGATTTATTGTGAGAATTGCAAGTATAATGCATTCTCATTTTAGTGAATCTTTTTCTCTCCCTACTCAGACAGGCATTTATTAAGTCAAAATTCTGGTTAGATTCTGTTTACTGTCAGTGCACTTAATGTGTTGTGATGCTCATATAGTCTTTTTTTTTTTTTTTTTTTTGAGGATTCTGGATGTTTTGCTGATGAAGTCATTCTAAACTGAAAAAGCCAAACCTAATAAAAGTCATGGTGTTGAAGTGCATTGTTGAAAATCTTTTCACTTTGTTTCCCATACACTCTCAATAGGGAGGCATGGGAGATTATTTTGCTGGAATAAACCATCACTGCTGGGAAATATGGCAAGCATGAAAAGGTGTGCAAAGAGTCTGCAACATTATCTTGATGAAAGAAACCATCACCATTAGGAAACATGATGAGGAATTGAGGATTGCAAATAATCTGCAACAAGATCTGTTTATGTTGCACCTATCAAAAAGTGATTCCAATTTCATTAGGGGTCCTTGTGCACTCCAACTGATAACACATCATACAAGTAACAGGGGGGCCATCATCAGCTTGACAGGGACTAGATACATAGCCTCATGCCCTCCTCTCCACACATGAGCTTCATCATCTGCCTGAAAGTGCTGGAAATGGGACTAAAATCGGACTAGGAAATATAGCACCAGTCTTCCAAGTTCCTGTAATAATTTTCTCTGGCCCAGCTGAGCTAATGACAAGTAATGCCATTTTGTCAATTATGGTAATTTTGTTGGTTGGCAACTACAACGAAACCATATGTGATACATAGGACAGTCATCGAATGTGATTCTACGCAATGTTCCCATGTTAAACATAGATTACTCAATCATTCCACTGTCAAGTGATGTTAAATCTGGCCCATGACCCATGAATGCCACAGCTAGACTACTTCTTTAGCTGATATATTACACTGAAAAAAAAATGTAACAAAATATTTGACTTTAAGTTTAACAAGATATTAATATGGAAAAAAATCAAATTGCAGTTTATTATGTTTTCAATTCAAATTTGTTGCTGGGGCAAAAGTGTTTAATTTTTGAAGATAATCACTTCAACAAAATTAATGCAGCAGTGACAAAGCTGTGGTGGTTGGCACAGAATGTTAAAAAATAAAATCTTAACATGTAACTGTACACAGACATATTTAAACACACAGCAAGTATTATGTATTATATAAGTCAACAATTTTGCTTACATCATGTCTGATTGAATGGCAATAAATCTGTGAGAAAAATATAAAAATTAATTTTTTTAATTGCTCTTTGCATTAATCTTTTATCTCTCTCTCCCCTCCTCCACACACACACACACACACACACACACACACATATATATATATATATATATATATATATATATATATATATATATATATAATAATGAAAACAATGTCCTTAGAAATCCATAGGTAATAGTTTATTTCATGGGATCGGGCACTTATCTCTTCAGACCAAAAAATTTTACAATAAATGGATTTTAAATTTATCCAGAGAAAAAAAGGGAAAAGAAAAAGAGTGGAAGAAAGAGAAAAACGAAAAGGAAAAAGTTTTAAAAATAAGAGGGGAAGACAGAGATTTCAAAATAAGGTTTTTTTATGGGGAGAGAGAGAGAGATAGACATGGGGGAAGGAAAAGAGAGTAAGTGTAAGAAAAGTGTTAAGCAGTCAGTCGATGGGTTGACCTAGAACATACTTCCTTCCCCCGCCAAATAGATATATACATACATAGGTACACATACATACACACAAACACATATATGTGTATACACACACATACATGTACATATAAGAATATACACATAAATGTACACATATAAATATACATATATATCCACATACACATATACAAAAAGCACAAACAACTATACATAAATACATATGCATATCCATGCATACATACACATACGTATATGTTGATAATAATGGTTAATTGTAAAATTAATAAAACAATAATATAAAGGGGAACACAGTGAAGACATTTTCTTGTTTTTGAAATCATTCCCATATACAGGGTTGTAGGTTGCACCTTCCTGCTGGAAGGTGCCACTTGCCAAAGTATGTTTCCATCCAGGGATGTTTATATTTTTCAAGGATGTTGAAGAAGGTGGCCCAGAGTATCTGCTATATGAACGATACAACCCTACATTTCTCCGCAAAATATTGGCCAAATCATGACACAGCCTCTAAATGTTTGTTACTTTTCCACAATTGACCCTGGTGCCATCACTTGTTTAGCATAATGATACACACACACACTTTACCATACATCTTATTCAGGCAAAAACCAAACTCACTGAAATATATGATCCAATTGTTAATTGAAAACCCTTTCAGCAATGCCCATTGGTTAGCATGAGTAATCTGACTCTAGAGTCACATATGCAACAAGTATCGGTGTGCACTGTCTATTGAGATACATTCCTTCCTTCACATTACTTTGAACCCTAACAAATGTATTTCTGATCTGAGATTTGTTGATATTTTCGTCAAATGTTTGAACTGCTACTGTAAGAAATGTTTTTGTTTTGTTTCCTTTTAGAATTCAGTATATCAACTGAAACAGGCTATCAAAGGTAATGTGGTGATGAGCTTGGAACTCGAGATGATGTATCAGTCTTTTCTTGATAATGAAGTGCCCCAGATGTGGGCCAATGTTGCTTATCCATCTATGAAGGCCCTGGGCAGCTGGATTCAAGATCTTATCACACGCTGTTCATTTCTGGATACATGGATCAAGAAAGGGCAACCGGAATCCTTTTGGTTACCAGGATTCTTCTTTCCACAAGGTTAATCTGCCTCTTTTTGATAGCTTTTTAATTTCGTTTTTTTCCATTATTTCTTTTTCAACATCTTTAGAGAAGACAAAACAGGAAATACTTAAATGTCTGGAATCTACGGTTGAAACAATAATTTGAAGTTTCTCCCTAAATGATTGTAGAAGAATGACTTGCGAAACATTTTAATCAGATACCAAAATCAGTTAATTTGACAATGAAGAAAAGGTTTGGGAAAGAGCTAAGTATATATAGACAGTGATATGATGCCGGCAACTCAAGTTTGAGTAATGCCAGTGTTCTGTGATTTTTTTACTCCTGCTAGAGCCTTAAATTTTCATGTGCTGATGTGACAGTTTTGCTTATCTTTTACAGTAGGTTTTACACTAATATTTTGATATACTTTCATATAATGTTTTAGGCCACCAGCTGAGTCACATTCTTTTCCACACTCGCTGTAAGTAGAAATGCTATGTAGCATATAGTAAATGACTTCTTTCCATTTGTGGTATCTTTGATGATTTCTGATGCCTGCCCCACTTAAATATGGCCACATTTATTACATTTAATATAAAATTTTGTGCCTACATTTTCAAGGTGATTAATATCAAGACCTGTATGAACATCTCTCTTGGGTTTTTCATGCTCCACACAATTCTGTTCTAAGTCTCACTTGCCATTATGCTATTGTTTTCCTCCAGGATGAACAATCTAGAGTTATGTTTTCCCAGTCATTTTACAAGATGTTGGTCTTCTCTGGTGTGTTCACGATTTACTCGGTATACCTCAATTTCAGTTTGTGCACTGTTTTTTGTTTTTTTTGTCCCTTTCCCAGGTTATCATTAGAAACTGCTTAAAGATCCTATCGTTGTTCATCCTGACCACTTCGTAACTGGTGCTGAAATACTGGAAACTTTATATTGATTCGGATGGAAATTTCATCATCAAGATTATCAAAGCTACACAATTGCTTCAATAAACTTTTCTATAACCTACAATTCTGGCCATACACATATACATATATGCTTGGCTCAGAGCAGAGGCTTTACAAGGGTGAGCTGAAAACTTCATAGGTTCCCTATGAAGGAGTCATGCTAGAGCTGTGAAATTTTGCATGCATTAATTTCAACTCTTCTTATTAATAACTACATTGTTTCTTTTGAGGTCAACTGACATTTGACTATTCAAAGACTTCAAAAGTAATTAGTAGGACTTCTCTTGAAAACAGACAAAATTTGGCATTTTAGTGTTATCAAGTACCTGCAGATAAAGAGTTTAGTTCATAAGGACATTCATGCTGATATCGTTACGACATTAGGAGCTGACACTCCAGGTTTATCAGATTGTTCAAATGTGGGCTGCTGAATTTAGAAGGAGAAATGAGTCTTGAAGATGACCCAAGTGTGGATTATTAGTTATCTCCCTTGAACAATTTCTAGAAAAGAAACTTTTCAGTGAGGACAAGTGCTTAGGTTGTTTAATGTTTATTGTCTAGGCAAGTTAACAAATGGCAGTACAGCGTAGTTTTGCTTTGGGAACGACAAACATTATTAGGAACAGAAGATTAAGTGGACATTGCAAGATTGAGAGAAATGATGTTAGAGGGGGAAAATAAAGGTGTTTTGGTGGATGAGAAATTACAATTGGCAGATTCCTTGACAAAAAAGGTGCTTCTATACTTAAAGTGTTAGAAGTACTTGATACGTTTCAACTTTGAAAAAGAAAAAAAAGTGTGCTAAATGAAGGGAGCTGCAATGTGGATCATCAGTTACTTCCCTTGAACTCATTCTATAAAAGTAACTCTTCAGTGAGGACAAATGCTTAGGTTGTTTAATGTTTATCGTCTAAGCAAGTTGATACCAATGTCTGGACGTTGTTCAATTGCCATCACTAAGGAAAACCTTGATCATGTTCACTACATGGTAGTGGATGTCAGGCGATTGACTATAAATCAAATAGCCAATGCTATTGGCATATCATGTGTAAAAGTTGAGAATATTCTGCAAAATGCAGACACTGATCACTTCACGGGGCCACCTGACATTGTTTAAGGCAGATCCAGCTGGTTTCCTTGAATGTTTTCTAACTCAAGATGAGTGTTGGATTCATCACTTTGAGCCAATGATAATCCATGCAGTGGAAACACCTGACCTCACCTGCACAAAAGAAGGCCAAGGAAGATGATGGCCTCAGTTTTTTGGGATATATTTATTGACCATCTTCATAAAGCCCACACCATCAATGGAGAGTACTTGCTGAGGCAGTTATGAAAGGTGATCAAGACTAAATACCCAGAAAAAACTGAAGAAGGGTTTTTGTTTCATCTGTACAATACTCCAGCACAAAAGTCCTTGGCTTCCATGGCTGATATACATGCCTGTAGCTTTGAAATGGTTGATCATCTTCCCTATTCTCCTGATTCAATTTGATTTATTCTCAAACATGAAAATAAATTGGCTGGAAACAAGTATCGCAGAGATGATAACATATTTGCTGTTGATAATTTTTTAGACCAGCAGATTGAAGTCTTCTTTGAACAATCAAATGTCAATTTATCTGCCATAAGAATAAACATTTGATTAAAAACACACATCCAGTGTAAGAGTTACCTGACATCCCTGGAGTATATATTAAACAATAGCTTGTTTATGTAGTTCCACCTGATAATTGTTCTTACATGAAACTCTGAGTAGCGGATTTTGGTATTGATAATATTATTATAAAATATTTAGTCTCTGTTGACTTTGGTATTGAGCCCTCAGTTTATTTTGTATATTAAGCTTTTAGCTTATTTTAAGCTTTAGCTTTTATTTTTACTATTTGTGTGTGTGTGTATGTGTGTATATATATATATATATATATATATATATATATATATATATATATATATATACATGCACACACACACAAACTGGCTGCATTTCCTGTAGAAAGGTAAGACATCCATCTAACAAGTCAATGCTTAAAGACTCAAATATAAATGACCAATTTAACCCACCGAAAGGAATATCTATCTATCTATCTATCTATATTAATAAAAAGAGACAAGAGGAGAGTCTATTGTTAGCCAGTGTGCGTGTCATCCTCCGAGGGACTTTATCAAAGCAATGTAGGATTTATTTTTTTGCACATAAAAATATACAAACATGAGGATGTCATTAGTTTATTGGTTTAGCTTTTAAATTTGAGGACATTCATAAATGTTCATCAGATGCTTGAAATGTAAACAAATGACGTCACACATTGTGAAATGGACAAAGTCCGACAATTATTTTAAGACATTTTTATGTTTATACATTCTTTTTATAGATACAAATATTTAAGTAAATGTTCTGTTAATAATAAACAGATAATTTATAATAATTTTATAATAAACAAATAATTGTTGGACTTTGTCCATTTTATAATGTTTGACGTTATTTGATCACATTTGGATACAGATATGAATGTATGTGAGAGAATCATGGAAAATTGTAGTTTAAAGACAGTAAAATCGACCTTGCTAATCAAATGCTCCTCTGTGGCCCAATCGCTTAAAGGCACGTCATGCTATATGACAGTTCCGTCTCGGATACAGGTTCGATTCTTGTCAGAGGACGAATATTTTGTATGAAAATTTCTCGGACATTCAGGCCGGTAAATGTTGTTTAATACTGTTTATTATAAACAGAGCATTTACTTAAATATTTGTATCCATAAAAAAGAATGTATAAACATGAAAATGTCTTAAAATAATTGTCGGACTTTGTCCATTTCATAATACATACATACATACATACATACATATATATATATATACACACACACACACAAAAGAAAAACTTTTTTTTAACAATGTATTTAGTCTCCTGAGAGACTTTATCAAAATATTGTCTTTTTGCAGATCTATTTTATTTATTTATATCTAAATATATATTATCTTGATATTTGGTCAGATTTTGGGAAGTGGCTTGAGTCAATAATTTTTCAGTACCACCTTAAGGTCTTCAAGAGTGTGACTTACTGCTTGATGGACTGATCTCTGGCTAGCACAATAGAGGGACACCATAAAAGAGATACAAGGATTCCCTCAAAAAGACTTGTTTCCTGAAGTGTCAACCTGCACAAAGGGCTAATGTAAGTTACTGATGAGCCTTCTTAGTGTTACGAGATTTTCCAGGTGGGTGCTCACTCCAAATTAATATGTAGTCTCGGGGTAAATGACATACACCCTGCATATTAAGTTATTTCCAGCTTAGTACTGATCATAATTTGTGTAATGTCTAGCAAAATGACTTTTTCTTTTTTTTTTTGCTAATGGGGCCTGCATTGCAGGGACATACTCTGCCACATTGATCAGATGTAAATTGATGGATTGCTGAATCAATGATTTCCTGCACTTGCCCAACTCATTACATGTTCTTGGAAGATCTTAGTGCCTTCTTGAGTTGTCTGCCTCCACTTGTTTTGATCATCAGCTGCAGTTTTCCACTCAGGATCCTTTATATGGCAGGCTGAAAGAGACTCTTTTAAACTGTCCAATGTTGGTAGTTCGATGAAAGGTGAACTTGAAGCAGGGTCACTCTCTTTTCCAGGCTGAGAGTGATGTCAAAAGCTTTGCAGGAACAGGAGATATTTTTTCATCAGAGCCTTCATTTCCTGGTCTGTTTGGGTGCTTAAGTCACAGTCCTTGGCATCCTGAAGATCTAAACTAAGCGTTTAGAATGCCTGAGACTTAGCATGGATGCATCAAATGTTGAATAGCTTTCACCCGTTGTACAATATTGAATACATATTGCCCGGAGACAGTCCTTAAAGGCAAGGAGAACCTGTTTATCTTCCTTGTCAACATTTCATACCTTGATGGATACTAAAAGTAAAGCACCAAATCTTAACAAATATATCCATATCATCATGAAATGATATCTAGCAAATGGTGAAGACAGTGTCAATGGCCTTTGGTAAGATCTACAAAGGCTTGAAACAGGCCTGGTTTTTGTTCATATGACTTCTCTTGGATTTGTTGTGCTGGGAAAATCATATCCATTTTTCTACTATTAATCTGGAGGGCACATTATGATGATGGCAGTATCGAATCCACCGAGTGAGCATTCAGAAAAATCAGCATTAGGATTTTATCTGTTGGCAAAACTAAGGCTATACAACAATAATGCCTAAAATACTCCCTTATAAATTTGCCTTTGTACAGTTGTATCGCAATCACTTCTCTTCAGTCCTTTGGAACTCTGCCAGCATGGTGGCCATTCAGGATGATTCAATGCATGATATCAGCCAAGAGATCACCTCTATACATAAGTGTTGTGGTAGGATCCACCTAATCTGCATAGGTGACTACCGACTATATAAATAATGGTTGGTACCGGAAGACGGGGAGCGAATACAGAGATCCAGCTAGAGACTCTGCCCGACTGCGACTTAGTCAACACATTCTCCAGGAACGTCTTCCCAGAAATATACAGAAATACTATATGTAAATATTGTGTACATTTTCTTGTTATAATACATTCTTGTTCTAAGTACATTTTGAGTTGCATTATTATTCCATGCATTAGTCGAGATTCAACAATGAGTCAAGACTCAACAATAAGGATGCCCGCATATTGTACTATGGTATCACAATCACCACTCTTCAGTCCTTTGGAACTCTGCCAGCATGGTGGCCAGTCAGGATGATTCAATGCATGATATCAGCCAAGACATCACCTCTATACATAGGGATGCCCACATAATGTACTATGGTATCACAATCACCTCTCTTCAGTCCTTTGGAACTCTGCCAGCATGGTGGGCATTCAGGATGATTCAATGCATGATATCAGCCAAGAGATCACCTCTATACATAAGGATGCCCACATAATGTACTATGGTAACACAATCACCTCTCTTCAGTCCTTTGGAACTCTGCCAGCATGGTGGGCATTCAGGATGATTCAATGCATGATATCAGCCAAGAGATCACCTCTATACATAGGGATGCCCACATAATGTACTATGGTATCACAATCACCTCTCTTCAGTCCTTTGGAACTCTGTCAGCATGGTGGGCATTCAGGATGATTCAATGCATGATATCAGCCAAGAGATCACCTCTATACATAGGGATGCCCACATAATGTACTATGGTATCACAATCACCTCTCTTCAGTCCTTTGGAACTCTGTCAGCATGGTGGGCATTCAGGATGATTCAATGCATGATATCAGCCAAGAGATCACCTCTATACATAAGTGTTGTGGTAAGATCCACCTAATCTGCATAGGTGACTACCGACTATATAAATAATGGTTGGTACCGGAAGACGGGGAGCGAATACAGAGATCCAGCTAGAGACTCTGCCCGACTGCGACTGAGTCAACACATTCTCCAGGAACGTCTTCCCAGAAATATACAGAAATACTATATGTAAATATTGTGTACATTTTCTTGTTATAATACATTCTTGTTCTAAGTACATTTTGTGTTGCATTATTATTCCATGCATTAGTCGAGATTCAACAATGAGTCAAGACTCAACAATAAGGATGCCCGCATATTGTACTATGGTAACACGATCACCTCTCTTCAGACCTTTGTAACTCTGCCAGCATGGTGGGCATTCAGGATGATTCAATGCATGATATCAGCCAAGAGATCACCTCTATACATAAGGATGCCCACATAATGTACTATGGTAACACAATCAGCTCTCTTCAGTCCTTTGGAACTCTGCCAGCATGGTGGGCATTCAGGATGATTCAATGCATGATATCAGCCAAGAGATCACCTCTATACATAAGGATGCCCACATATTGTACTATGGTATCACAATCAGCTCTCTTCAGTCCTTTGGAACTCTGCCAGCATGGTGGGCATTCAGGATGATTCAATGCATGATATCAGCCAAGAGATCACCTCTATACATAAGGATGCCCACATAATGTACTATGGTAACACAATCAGCTCTCTTCAGTCCTTTGTAACTCTGCCAGCATGGTGGGCATTCAGGATGATTCAATGCATGATATCAGCCAAGAGATCACCTCTATACATAAGGATGCCCACATAATGTACAATGGTAACACAATCAGCTCTCTTCAGTCCTTTGTAACTCTGCCAGCATGGTGGGCATTCAGGATGATTCAATGCATGATATCAGCCAAGAGATCACCTCTATACATAAGGATGCCCACATATTGTACTATGGTATCACAATCAGCTCTCTTCAGTCCTTTGGAACTCTGCCAGCATGGTGGGCATTCAGGATGATTCAATGCATGATATCAGCCAAGAGATCACCTCTGTACATAAGGATGCCCACATAATGTACAATGGTAACACAATCACCTCTCTTCACTCCTTTGGAACTCTGCCAGTATGGTGGGCATTCAGGATGATTCAATGCATGATATCAGCCAAGAGATCACCTCTATACATAAGGATGCCCACATAATGTACAATGGTAACACAATCAGCTCTCTTCAGTCCTTTGGAACTCTGCCAGCATGGTGGGCATTCAGGATGATTCAAAGCATGATATCAGCCAAGAGATCACCTCGATACATAAGGATGCCCACATATTGTACTATGGTATCACAATCAGCTCTCTTCAGTCCTTTGGAACTCTGCCAGCATGGTGGGCATTCAGGATGATTCAATGCATGATATCAGCCAAGAGATCACCTCTGTACATAAGGATGCCCACATAATGTACAATGGTAACACAATCACCTCTCTTCACTCCTTTGGAACTCTGCCAGTATGGTGGGCATTCAGGATGATTCAATGCATGATATCAGCCAAGAGATCACCTCTATACATAAGGATGCCCACATAATGTACAATGGTAACACAATCAGCTCTCTTCAGTCCTTTGGAACTCTGCCAGCATGGTGGGCATTCAGGATGATTCAAAGCATGATATCAGCCAAGAGATCACCTCTATACATAAGGATGCCCACATATTGTACTATGGTATCACAATCAGCTCTCTTCAGTCCTTTGGAACTCTGCCAGCATGGTGGGCATTCAGGATGATTCAATGCATGATATCAGCCAAGAGATCACCTCTGTACATAAGGATGCCCACATAATGTACAATGGTAACACAATCACCTCTCTTCACTCCTTTGGAACTCTGCCAGTATGGTGGGCATTCAGGATGATTCAATGCATGATATCAGCCAAGAGATCACCTCTATACATAAGGATGCCCACATAATGTACAATGGTAACACAATCAGCTCTCTTCAGTCCTTTGTAACTCTGCCAGCATGGTGGGCATTCAGGATGATTCAAAGCATGATATCAGCCAAGAGATCACCTCTATACATAAGGATGCCCACATAATGTACAATGGTAACACAATCAGCTCTCTTCAGTCCTTTGTAACTCTGCCAGCATGGTGGGCATTCAGGATGATTCAATGCATGATATCAGCCAAGAGATCACCTCTATACATAAGGATGCCCACATAATGTACAATGGTAACACAATCAGCTCTCTTCAGTCCTTTGTAACTCTGCCAGCATGGTGGGCATTCAGGATGATTCAAAGCATGATATCAGCCAAGAGATCACCTCTATACATAAGGATGCCCACATAATGTACAATGGTAACACAATCAGCTCTCTTCAGTCCTTTGTAACTCTGCCAGCATGGTGGGCATTCAGGATGATTCAATGCATGATATCAGCCAAGAGATCACCTCTATACATAAGGATGCCCACATAATGTACAATGGTAACACAATCACCTCTCTTCAGTCCTTTGGAACTCTGCCAGCATGGTGGGCATTCAGGATGATTCAATGCATGATATCAGCCAAGAGATCACCTTTATACATAGGGATGCCCACATAATGTACTATGGTATCATAATCACCTCTCTTCAGTCCTTTGGAACTCTTTCAGCATGGTGGGCATTCAGGATGATTCAATGCATGATATCAGCCAAGAGATCACCTCTATACATAAGGATGCCCACATAATGTACTATGGTATCACAATCACCTCTCTTCAGTCCTTTGGAACTCTGCCAGCATGGTGGGCATTCAGGATGATTCAATGCATGATATCAGCCAAGAGATCACCTCTATACATAAGGATGCCCACATAATGTACAATGGTAACACAATCACCTCTCTTCAGTCCTTTGGAACTCTGCCAGCATGGTGGGCATTCAGGATGATTCAATGCATGATATCAGCCAAGAGATCACCTCTATACATAAGGATGCCCACATAATGTACTATGGTATCACAATCACCTCTCTTCAGTCCTTTGGAACTCTGCCAGCATGGTGGGCATTCAGGATGATTCAATGCATGATATCAGCCAAGAGATCACCTCTATACATAAGGATGCCCACATATTGTACTATGGTATCACAATCACCTCTCATTATAGAAATTAATATATGTAACATATTAATTAATATATGTAACATATTAATTTCTATAATAAAGCTCTAAAAGATAGTGGCTACAAAAACCTAAAACTAACTTATATTAAAAATGAAAACGGTAAACATAGGAAAAACAGAAGCAGGAAAATAATTTGGTATACACCCCCATACAACCAAATGGTAAAAAACAAATTGGGACAAAAATTCCTTGAATTAATACTCAAGCATTTTCCCGGTGGAAGTAAACTTAGTACTATTTTCAATAGAAATACACTAAAATTAAGTTATAGCTGTACTGATAACCTAGAAAAGATAATTAAGAAACATAATACTAATATCTTAAATAAACACTTATACCAGAACCAAAAAATTGTAGACAAGGGAAAAATACAAACAACAACTAATGAGGGTGAACAAAAATTATGTAATTGTAGAAACCCTCAAAACTGTCCTTTACAAAATAAATGTTGCATAGAATCAGTAGTATACCAATGTAATATATCTTCTGTTGAAAACCCTGAAAACATAAAAATTTATATAGGTTGCACTAGCCATGAGTTCAAAAAGAGGTTCAACCAACATCAATCCTCGTTTAGGATAAATAAGTATAAAAGTCAAACATCTCTTTCGAAGTACTTTTGGCACCTAAAAGAATCCAATAAAACACCTACAGTGAAATGGAAGTTAATAAGAAGAGCTAGAATATGTAGGTCATTAAATGACCCATGTCCTTTATGCATACATGAGAAACTATATATTACTAAGTTTATAAAAAATAAAAATTTACTGAATCAGAGAAATGAAATAGCTATTTTTTGTCGTCATTGCCAAAAGTTTTCTTTAAATAATCTTTAAATAATCTATAAAAAAAAAAAAAAAAAAAAAAATTTACCTGATTATTATACATACTCATATTTGATGGGTATAAATAATTTTAAATAATGTAGATAATTATATTACATTTACTTGGTTTATAAAGAAATATAGCCGATTAAAATTAAAAAGTTAAATTTGAAAGTAAATTTTAAAAATGTTTTAAAATTGAAATTAAATAAAACAGATTCTAACCTAAATATCTTTTAAAATTGTAATTAAATAAAACGTACTCTAACCATAACACCTCTCTCAAAGCAATTCAAACACTGGAAAGAATCCAAGTGAACACCGAAAGTCATGTGAAATTAATAAGTTAGAATATAATATTGAACATTAAATGTCCTTTATACATACATATATACATTTATAATACTAAATTTATAAATAAAAGTTTATTGAATTAGTGAAATAATTTAACCACCTTTGCCGTCATTGTCATAAAGTTTACATAAAATAAAATAAAATAAAATAATATTTACTTATACTCGATAAGAATAAATAATTTTAAATACTGTAAGTAATCCTAATACATTTACTTGGTTTTTAACTAGGAGTATAGTATATTAAATATTAAAAATAACTTTTTAGAAAGGTGGATAAAACATATTCTAACCTAAACAGTCCCTCAAAATCTTTAAATATACAAATAGAAATAATACCATAAGAATTTTTGCCGTTAGAAATAAACCCAGATGACATGAATTTAGCGGATGTCAGAATTTGTTAAAAGATACATCCCTACCCATCCCTAAACATAACCCCGCTTTCAAATGTAACTATTAACTGAGACAACGAAAATTAAAAATTGAACCCTCTACCACCCCTTGTCTAGATGAATGGATTTATCGGTAACCTTGGAAACCCTCAAACTATGAATCTTTCCTGTGCCGTTAACAACCGTAAATTTTAAAAAGTAAGTTACTCCAAAATTTGCTTGATGAGGAAATGGAACTAATGTCTTTGGTTTAATAACAAAATTAAATTCAGGGGCTTTAGCTTCCATTTCTGAAACATGGTCATCACTGTGTAGCGGTAAAACCATATTTTAAATCTATTAATTTATAATATATACATATATATATATATATATAACATATATATATAATATATATATATATATATATAATATATACATATATATATATATATATTATATATATATATATATATTATATATATATATATATAATATATATATATATATATATAATATATATATATATATATAATATATATGTGATATATATATATATAATACATATATATATATATAATATATATATATAATACATATATATATATATATATATAATATATATATAATATATATATATAATATATATATATAATATATATATATATATATATAATATATATATAATATATATATATATATATATAATATATATATATAATATATATATATATATATAATATATATATAATATATATATAATATATATATATAATATATATATAATATATATATATAATATATATATAATATATATATAATATATATATATAATATATATATATATATATATATATAATATATATATATATAATACATATATATATATATAATATATATATATATATAATATATATATATAGATAATACATATATATATAATA
>OZ038497.1:5234788-5257288 GCA_964036315.1 Acanthosepion esculentum
ACATCAGTGGTCAGTCTTTAGTTGCTTTTTTAACATGGGCAAAACAAGTCCTCTGCCTGGACCAGCATACAAATTCCTCATGTCATTTTCCTGTTGGGAAACATGTCCTTACCAAAGCCCTAGAAAAGATAGATCTGACTTGTTTGAATTATAGAAACTATATCTGGCTTGCAATCTTCTTGGGAAATAGCCATGGCCCTCTGTTTTTCCATTGGGAAATAAGTCCTCACCAGAGACATAGAAGATAAATCTGGTCTGCTTCAGACTCCCATTGGGAAATATAAATATAGCTTTTCCAGAAACCTAGAAGAATCTTCCAGCAGCTCAAATACCCATTGGAAATTATACCAAGTAAAACCCTGTATCTTTTTGTCATTTTCACACTGTTGTTGTATACATGTGTAAATAAATGTTGTTGTTTATGATTACTATGTATACTAATAGCATGAGTAAATTCATATTAAAATTGTGTTCATCTTATCTAGTTTTTGTATGTCGAGAGTGTCTCTACTGACTGAGAAAAACACTGGTGTTATATAGCTCTCCCAAACTCATCCTAACTATTGGCTAATACCTGCTCAGTATCGTTCATATGCAAATAGTCAGCACCACCTACTCTAAGTAGAAGGTCTTCTCTCGACAGCCCATTGTGGAAGGGGATGCAACTCTTGGTGCTTACAGTACCACATACAACCAACTCTGAGTCTTTTATTGGACCGACCCAATGCTCTGTTACAAGGATGCTATTGAACATAGTGAGGGATCAGTTTTTATCATTATTAAGTAATAAACTACTCACTGCAGAATGACTATTAATATTGTAATTGGAAAATATATTCATGTGTGAGAACACAATAATTGTAAAGACGTAATAAAATAAGCCCTCATTTTTTATTGACTTGGCAAACCTGTTTCTTTATATAATTGGTAGGAGCTAGTTTTATAGTAACAATTACAGTTTGTAACTGTTCAGACTAAGATTATAATTTCTTTTTTATCATTAATTTCCAGACCAGATTACTTTCGGAAACTTTCTCTCAAAATATCTGTTCTATTTTTCCTTGGAAATTTATCAGGAACAGATGGAATCAATTTTGTTTTTCGTTTTGGTACTTATTGTATTATCCTGTTACTATAATTTAACTCAATTCGCCCAAGCAAGGTGATAATGCCACTAAGATGCAAGGAGCTACTGGGAGTGAAAGAGAATGAAAACATTTTAGAAGGAACCAGAAACCCAATCCTAAACAAGAAATTAGGAATAGACCTCTACTCCTGTTCAACAGACTGGGGAGGATCTTGAACCAGACAATAGGTAAACTATCTACTCATATATATTTGTCACCCCCAAGCAAGGCAGTCCAGCCACCACTATCATGCAAAAGGTTACAGGGTGTGGAGGAATTAGGAAGAGAAACATTAGTAATGAGTAGAAAGAGAAAAGAGCAATCAGGAGGACAGTAGATAGTGATAGTGATTTTAAATTCTTGCAGATTGAAGTTGGCTGGAAAGTATGCAGCTGGAAGGGAATTCCACAAGTGAAAAGTGCAAGAAAAGAAACTGTTAGTGTAGAAGTTATGCCTACATCTAGTTATGCCTAGCTCAGCTGTAAATTGACGTGATCTCTCCAACATTTTAGTTTTAATTTGCACTCAAATTCATACAGTCTAGATAACATAGCAAAGAGCTCATTTGAACAATTACCATGAAAGTATTTATAAAAAAGGCACATGCAGGCAACTGTATGGTTAGAGATAATAGCAGAGACCATGGAAGGGGTTATATGCAGATCATGCAACAGAGAATCACTTCTAAGTGGGAAGTCAGGCAGGGATGCTCCAGATGAGTCAAGAGTAGAGTTTGAGGAGAATTTTACAGGTAAAGCATTCAGCTTTATCAGCCGGGGATGTTAACACCTCAAATCGATTGAAGTGAGGGCGAATAGAGACTTTGCACTTATTTAGTACCCTATTACAGAGGTGCCAGTAATCACAAGAGCCAAAGTTTTTAGAGGCTATGTGGTACCTCATTGTCTCAGCAAACAGAGACTTGCTTACATTGGTTATGAGCAGTAGCAAATAGCCTATTTGCTACTCTGTTTAAGGACAAGTGCTGTCTTTTGCTGGTACAGCCAGAAAGAGTGGGTCCTTCTGTGCTATGGCAGCCGAGCATGCTGGTTTGAAGCATGGAGAGGATTTTGTCGTTTCACCTGGTATTTTCAAGAAGGGATGAAAGTATCCATGCTGACCCAAGAAGAAACCTCAGTCACACAATATTCAGTTGGGAGGTTGAGGATGTCAAACCAAAGGACATCATGAAGAAGATCCTAGAATGAGTCCCAATCAGCATGCTGGTAATGGAAAAAGGTCTTATGGATAGGGGGTTCCTGTTTAACAGATGCTTGGAAGGAGATATCAGCAGCTACCACAGAGTAGTCCAAATTACCAAGTGGGCAGTATTGTGAAGCTTCGCAAGAGCAGGGAGAGGAGCTAAGAAATACATCCAGTAGAGAAGCCTATTGCTTGATTTGGCTTGGTAAACATGTAGGGAAGTCCATGATATCAGTAAGGGATTGGGCAATGGAAAAATTTAATGTCTATATACTGGCAACATCAGTACCTTTGGAATGTTTCAGCCACATGTCGTGGTGAGCATTAAAGTCACTGAAGAGAAAGATGTTCAGAGATGGATGGAAAGAAAATGCCTTTTCTATGGATGTCAGCTATTGTGTCTAATATACTGCAGTCTTGGGAAGATGGGGAGTGATAAAGGAAAAAGAGACAGATGACAGAGTTTAGTAGCAAAAGACAGAAATCCATGAAAGATTAGTTGGTGGCCTCAAGAGACAGTTCCCTGGCCATTGGAAGATTATCCCAAGGGCTGAGCCTCAGTTCCCGTTCAATAGTCATGAAAGGAGTGTGGACCAGACAATTGGTGAGCCTATCTACTCCAGTTAACTTGTGGTAATAAAAGAAATGTGAAAGAAATATGAAAGAATTTGTATTAAGTTATGAATTTGTATAAGTTCTGATGTCTACTAGCAACTAAAAAATGGTGTGGTAAGACTTAGTGAACTCTTGTTGCATGAATTTTTCAGCATTGATAAGCAACACTGTAAACACATTCAACATTAAAGAGGTTGTAGGGAGGAGGGGCTGAAGTAATGAGTTTGATAATTAATAGCCAAATGGGGAGAACAAAATACATACAACAAAATGAAGGACAGGTGCAAAGATCACATTCTAGAGTAACAAACAAGAAAACATTCACAAATGAAATAAAATTCAAAGACTAACACAGGCATTTAAACATCTACAATAATGAAATGGCACAAGGCAGGCTATTGACATATAGGCTCTACAAATGCTTTCTCCCAATCTTGAACTACAAACAAACTTATCATTGGTGTTTGGAGAAAAATTAAGCTAGCAGTTGAGCATAACTTGACTCTGAGAGAATCTTACCATCTCATCATTACAGCACTAGTTCTTAGCTGTTTTCTTATGAGGATACATTCAGTATTCATCCAGTTGAAATTTATAATATCCTTCTCTTAAAACAATTTTTCATGAAAATAGGTTCCTCAAGTCCAGTAGCTGTTTTTCTTCTTCTTAGTATTAATGGGAATTTCCTTCCTAATCTTCTAGTGGGGAATGTCAACGTCTTGATTTATATCATTATCTTCTCTTCAAGTTAGGCTGACAGCCATATCATATTCAACAGTAGATTTTGGAAAATTGATAGCAATATTAGCCATTTCCTTATAAAGAAACACTTGGCATTCATTGACCAACTAGCTCTGCTGTTGGTTGGTGATCTTCACCAAGACACATGGGCTTCACTCACTCGAACCCATGTTTAGCCATCGATCTTAGAAAACAGCTGTAAGTTGTTTAGATATTTCTGACCGATTTTGATGCTATGCCTGCCATATATAAAAAAAAAAGTCTTCATCTGACAAGGCTCTTTAAGAACATGACTCAACTTTTCAGGTTAATGTTTTGGTTTTGTAACAATTTGCAGTGTTGAGTGAAACGACTTCTAGTGCAGCCTATTTTATGTTCAATTTCATTATCTCTTATGCTAAATTTGTAATTATTTAAAATTTATATTTTATAGCTGATTTATACACTGAGGTATTTGAAGTATTTGGTGTTTACTAATTCCACATGCTTAACTTTTATGCTAGTTTGAAAGATATGTGACATCACTGCTTTCATACCGATTCCAGATCATAGTTTCTGTTTTGGAAAGGTTTATCTTGGGTCCTATTTCAAGGAACACTTGATGGTGGATGCTAATTTTTTTTATTCAAGATCATTCTTATCCCAACTTGAATACCTAATTTTACTGTCATTATAACCAACTGCAATCTATGTCTTGAGAGATTATTCTGTATAGATATATAATTTAACTGTCATATATATATAAATATATATATATGTGTGTGTGTGTGTGTGTGTGTGTGTGTATTTTGGCAGCATGTCATTATTGAGGCATGTGTTATGAAAGACTATGGAAGTTTTCCATTTAATAATCTTTATTTCAGTTTTTTCTTGCTTTCTTGCAAGTTTCTTTTTTTCTTTTAATGCCCAGATAAATATAAAATAGGCCTAATTAAAAACTTAATCAATAGAGCTTTTCACATCTCCTCATCCAAAACAGTATTTTGCAAAGAACTCACCAATATAAAACAAACACTGATAAACAACAATTTGCCCAATAAATTAATCGACCAACATATGAAACATTACCCTTCAAATGTCCATAATAATAACAAAGAACAAAAGACAGACACTAACACTCTTTACCTTTTCTATATGAATCAGATGCACATCAACTATAAACGTGATGAACTAGCAATAAATGACACTATCCACAGATACATTAAACTCGTCCAACAACACAAACAAATAAAATGAATAATATAATACAGTAAATCTAAAACCTCAAATTTAATTGTCCAAAATAATACTACTCCCCTCAAACCGTTCCTCAATAAGATTAATGTAGTGTACAGTTTATATACCTATTTTGAGTGTGTTTCTCACATAATAACCTTAGCACATACATTGGACACACAACCTTAACTCTCTCACGTTGTCTTACATACCATCTCAATGACACCAGTGCCATAAAAAATCACCTCATAACAACACACTATACCACTAATAACAGATACAAATCCTCTGAAATAAGAAAAATCCTAATCAGCAATACCAAAATCCTCTACAAAAACATTTACAAATTCTTGAAGCCATCACAATTAAAAACTAAAAACCCAACATTAATGAGATAGAATTTAATACTGGCAGAAACATCTTAAACATATTTAATGACTAATCCTTCGAATAATAAATACCAACCCCCTCCCAATTTCTAATGAACTAAACCAAAAACATTGTGTGAATCCCCAAAAATATCTCTAAAAAATAAAAATAAAAAAGCAACCTAATTCAAACCAAAACATACAGCCATGATGACGGTTGACAACAACCAAAAGAACTTCGACCCCCCCCCCAAAAAAAAGAAAACAAGGACTGGGGTCTTTCTTCAACAACTTAGACCCAAATATAAAGAAACTGAAAGAAAGATTATTAAATGGAAAAGTTCCATAGTCTTTAATAACACATGCCTCAATATGTATGTATATATATGTATGTATGTATATATATATATATATATATATATATATATATATATATATATATATATATATATAATTATTTGAAAATTATAACATAAATATGTTATAAAATCACTACAAAAATAGCCATTTTGTTTCAACACCTCTGGTGTCTTATCAAGTGATGATGTTGAATGTAGAATGAAGGGTTTTAAAAGATTCAAATTAATTAACCACCCCTCGCAAAGGGAAACGCTGTTACATAAGCTGGAATGACCAATCAAAATACAAGTATACGGGAATTCAAAAAACTTGACAACAAAGTAAGGTTATAATAACTATTAAATGCTTTAAAGTTGGGGTTATACCAAAATAGAATTTATTCTAACTAATAAGTATTAAATTATATGATAAAATTTGAAATTAAAATTAAAAATTACCCATTTTAAAATCTAAATTTAATGTCTATTAAGTTTAAAATTATAAAATTACTGAGGAAAAAAGAAAAATACATGTTATTCTATTTATTTTGTTTTATTGAAATTAAGTTGGAATAAACGTTAAGATCGACTGCTCTTGACTTCATGACAACATGGATACATTTGAATTCTAAGCAGAGGCAGGCGATGATGACATCTTGCAAAAGACAACACCTACACAATCAGATTATAATACAGAAGCAGGCAGACTTATTTAGATATATGCACACACAAAAAAGTGACGAGATAGGAAATATCTTCACGACCCTTTACAAAAAAAAACAAAAAAATCCCATACATACACAATTAAATGTGCATGCAAGTTACCATACACATAGACACCGATAAAGACACGTACATACACCCACATACATTGACATATACACTCCGATACAACAACCAAGAAATATTCAAGATTAAAAGCATTATTAAACAAACTCTAACCACTTATTAAAATATAACTTATACGGGCAAATATACAGATAAAAATGGTCAAATAGAACAGAGAAACAATGGGGAAAGAAAGGACATTAAAACAGATATATACGTATAAAAATAACACCATCTAATATATAAAAACGAAAATTCCAAACACACAAATATATATAAATATATACATTTCATATATGTCTATATACGCTTTACTGTATATTAGTTGAAAGAAAAGAAAAACTACCTACAGATATATGTGTACAGTGTACACACATTCTTCACTACAGACAGAAGCACAGAAAAGCCTACCAAAAGACAACCATATACACACATATATACATATACAAGCATACACACACATATATATATATATATCTACACATATACACACATACATATACGCATACGCATATATACATATACAGAAGCAAGCATAAATATATCAACAAACGCTGTAATGTACAAAAGTAATCAAACCAAATATAAATATATATACATACATATACACACATACATTCATATATATATATATGTATACATATATAAACTTAAACATATATACAAACACATATTCAAACACACTCATATATTTAAAAAAACCATACAAACGGAGACTTAAACATACACACATATATACACACATACACATCCATATATATATATATATATATATATATATACTCACACATAAATAGGTATATGCATACGTAAACCTACACATATTCTAACAATATTATCTTATTGATGATAAAGTACCGTAAAAAAATCCATAATAATTTTAAAATGTAACAAGACACAATTGTTGATTTAGTCTATAAGCAATTAAAAAACCCTTATCAAACAAAAGTAGATTTTAGTTAGTATTGATGATACATTCCAAGACACTAAGATATACAAACATATACACATACGAAGACATAAACTACGGATAAGTGATCGGGTCAGTAAACTGAAAACAAAGGAGGTGTATGTTTTGTTAAAGACCATAAACCCGAATTCAGAACTAAGCCATCTACTAGGCTTATAAACTCTACTAGACCAGAAATCAGTAGAATCAGTAAAACTATCTTGGAAAGAGCCAACCACTCCATAAAAAACACTCTTACAGTGGATTAATACAGCTGATGTTATCAACTGGTTTACTAACATCCGATATAAAGACAACTGTACTTTCATACAGTTTGATATTATTGACTATTATCCCTCTATATCGAAGGATCTGTTCACTTTGGCCTTGGAGTTTGCTTGGGAATACTCCAATCTTTCTGAGAGTGAAGTGGATATTATCATGAAATGCCGAAATTCTGTTCCTGTCTACAATCAAGAACAGTGGAACAAAAAGTCTTGCAGCGATAATTTTGACATTTCAATGGGTTCCTTGGATTCTGAAGAAGCGTCTGATTTGGTTGGATTATTTCCTTTATATAATTTAAGAGCCTTTGAATGTCTAGATTCTGATAGTGTAGGATTATATAGAGATGATGGCTTATTAGTTGTTAAAAGCTCTACTAAAATTAAGGTATACCATATTAGGAAAATGATCCATAGGGAATTTAAGGATTTAGGTCTTAGGACTATAGTTACAACTAATGTTAAACAAGTAGATTTTCTGGACATCACCCTAGACCTTACTAGCAACACTTTCCAACCATATGTGAAGGTTAATTCCAACCCAGTATACGTGCATCCAAATTCCAACCACCACCCCTTCGGTTATCATACACATACCCTCCTCCATTGGATTTAGGATTAGTACTAACTCTTCTAACAATGATGTTTTTAATAAACATCATGATTTTTACAATTCTGCCCTTAAAAATAGTGGATACAAAGATATCACTATTCAATATAGAAACCTGGTTAATTACAACCATAATAAGAAAAGATCTAGAAAGATCATTTGGTTTACTCCCCTTTTCAATATAATGGTTAAAACTAAAT
This sequence comes from Acanthosepion esculentum, assembly GCA_964036315.1. Lineage (NCBI taxonomy): Eukaryota > Metazoa > Mollusca > Cephalopoda > Sepiida > Sepiidae > Acanthosepion > Acanthosepion esculentum. Next base: position 5,243,267 of record OZ038497.1, read on the forward strand.
TAGGACATATATTTCTAAACCTCATCAAGAAACATTTCCCTAACCCAGAAACTAACCCACTTAGTAAAATATTTAATCCTAATACCCTTAAATTAAGCTATAGTTGTGCGGATAACCTAGAGAAAATAATTAAAAAACATAACATTAGAGTCTTTAACAAGTATAGGGACTCAAAAAACTTGACTACTCACCAGGTTGCAAGCAGCACTACTAAGTATAATGACATGAATGACAACTTGTGCAATTGTAGGAATTCAAATAATTGTCCACTACAGAATAATTGTTTGACTAGTTCTGTAGTTTATCTTAGTACAATCTCTACACTAGAAAACCCAAACATAAAAATTTTTTACATTGGTAGCACCATGAATCCATTCAAGGAACATATGCAATCTTTTAATAGCAGTAATTATAAGCCCGAACATGTAACTCCCTATATGCCCTGCATTATCTATGTCTTAATGAAAAATTTGAAATAATTAGATTTAAAAATAAGAACCATCTCTTAGATCAAAGATATGAAATAACCGTTAACTGTAAACACTGTTATAAATTTAACTTATTATAGGGGTTGTAATACTTTCAATGATAATGACATGTCACTGTAAATTTAATAAGTTATTACTTTTATTACCTGATGGTCCTCCTGTTGATGTGAGTGTGTGTTGGTGTACGTATACTGTGTTGTATGTGTGTGTATGTATGTGTAGATGTGTTTGTACTGCTGGATGTATCTATGTATATATATGTAAGTAGTTTTTTTTAATAAAAAGTAAAAGGTAAAAAGGAGGAGAAAAGGAGAGAAGGGTAATATATATATATATATATATATATATATATATATATATATATAATTTCATTGAATAAAGCTGCTTTAATGAATGAGAATGTTTTCAAATCAGCCCTTTCTGAACTTCAAAGATATTTTTGCAAAATTTTCTATTGTTGTTAATGATTACATGTCTTATTAAATCCTGGATACAAAAATTTTATTCTGGAATTTCTTTGACTTCTTTGTGCTTTGCTTTTCAGGTTACTGATGGTGTGCTTGTTTATGGTTTGTATATGGATGGATTTTGCTTTGACCTGGAGACTATGTATGTTGCTGATTGCCTCCCGGGCCAAATGAACCCAATGTTACCCTTGCTGCACATGCTGCCAGAGATGGATCTCCAGAGAAAGGAAGAAGACTACTGTTGTCCTTTGTATAAGACACCCATGCGAGCAGGCACTCTGTCAACCACAGGTAAAAGAAAAATAAGAACTTTTCATTTTATTCAACTTATCTTTTTGATTTACTGCATTTAATCAGGAATCATTTTTGAAAAGAAAACTGTCTTGTGCCATTCACTTCAATGATGGATGCTAAGAACAGCATGCAATTCAATGCCTGAAATGGGTTATTCACAGAGAGAACCGAAATTTTGATTTCAACTTTAGCTGGACCTGTGAAATTTTCATAGATATTTAAACCTCTTGCTGTGATATAAGCACACAAATACCATATTTGTTCGGCCACCATTTTATGGTTTGACTAGAGACTGAAATTATCTTGGAAATATTGAATTAAAAATTTGTTCTTTTTAAGTTTTCTAATTATTTAAATGAGTTACTTATATTTTTCAAATAAAATTAAATCAGTAATCTCATTAAAAACCACGACAAAAGATTTTCATTAAATTTTTTCAGATTTTAACAAAAGACAATCATTTAAATTTTTTATCCCCTGCTCTTTGTAATCTTGCATCCGAACTTTTCGGTTTGTCTCGGTCCTTCTGCTCAGAAATCATAAAATAAATCAACTAATTCAAGGAATTACAAACATTAAAAGAAAAAAATCTTCACTTTATATTTCCAAGTTATTCAGTAGAATGGTTATTTTCTAAGCGTAGCTTAGATGTGGCACAAGGCCGAGAGTAGTGGGCACCTAGTGAGGATTGAACTTACATTTCAGTCATAATTGATCTAGCGAGACAAACTTGCTAACCATTACACCATGCCTAGGTGCCCAGGCAGTTAGTCAGTCAGTAGAATGTTAACCTGATGAATATGTCATTTGCCTGCCTATTTCTAGGTTGGAGGTTTGAATCCTCACATGATTCACTTAATGAATTTTCAGTGGCCAAGCAGGTCTTCAGTTTGAATTGCATAACACATACACATACGACTGAGCAGAGAATACTTTCCCTTCTGTCCTTAATGAAAGGCTAACATTCAATTTGAGGACCAATCAAAATAGAACAATAATCTTTTATTCTCAAAATGCTGACATGATTTGTTTTTGGATTTGTTCATTTAAAGGAAATTGCATTCACAAAATTATTGATAGTCAATTCCAAAAAGATGTCAGAAATTTCTGCTTCTGCACTGTATCCACTAATTTGAATTCTGCAAGTCACACTTGCTGCAGCTTTTAGCATTTAACAAGATGTAAATTGTACAAAATAAAAAGCACTTGAAAATATTTTACATGTATTGCACATATTTTTTTTAGCTCTTGTCCTGAGTGTAAAATGATGTGATATTCTTAAATGCCCAGTCAAGATGCGCCTTTATCTCGTGGCTGAAAGAAATCATTGTGTATTGCTGTCAACATTCCACAAAAGGATGATGAGTTAAAGTAAGACATTGAAAAAATACAAAACCAAAATATGATAAAAATCTCTTATCAAAATTAAAAAATAATTTTTTAGAGAGTAAAAGAAATGGAAGAAAGAATCGGTTGCATTTTTTTTTCTTATTTTTCAAAGTCTTTTTCTCATTCTCTGTTATTGATTAGCTACATTTTTCTTTTGTAAAATCTTTGTTAAACTATATGGGAATTTTCATCTCCGTAAAATGTTTTTGGATTCAGGCAAATATTTTATTTATATTCGTATTTTTTCTGCTAAGATCATCAAAATTAAATGCTTGAAAAACTGAGAAATATTTTTACCCATTTAAGTGCCTCTGCCAAGTAATTTGCTTTGCCAGAAATCTCTTCTTAAATATGTATTTATTTGTGGGCCATAAAATTGACCCATTCAAAACAACATTCCTAAAAACTTAGACGATATAAAAGTGAAGAGTAAAATGCAGGAAATTTTTACTCTTCAATTAAAAACAAATGAGACGTTTTTTGAGTAGATTTAAACTTTAGTAAAACATTCTTAAAATTTTGGATTGTCAATGTGAAATAGACTTAGGAAATTCAACAAAACAATTGTAAAAAAAAAATTGCTTATTCATGGTTGATAGATTTCCTGTACATATGAACCATATATACTGGGTGGGGGGATATTCAAATATTTTTACTGGGAAACCATCATAAAAACATCATCAAAATTTCAATGCTTTCTGATTCATTCATTTGCCATCAATTTAACAAATTTTCTCTTCCTTTTCAGTGAAGGTGAAAAGCACAAATTAATAAAGTTAACTCCAGCTTTGATGACATTTAAATTGATTAATTATTTTTTTTTAATATTTTCAAAATATTATCATTATGAAATCCTAATGTCTGTCATGTTTTTCTTTTACTATTTTACTACTTTAAAATATTATTTTACTACTTTAAAATATTATTTTACTATTTTAAAATATTATTTTACTACTTTAAAATATTATTTTACTACTTTAAAATCTATTTTGAAAAGTTTTAATCAAAAAATACATTTTGAACATAAAAATTTGCTCATTTGGCCAGCAGCAGATAAATGATGCTACAAGTAAATTTTCCTCCAATGGTTAAATCTGACCATACATTTTTCTGCAAAAAAAAATTGTACACCCCCCCACCCTGCTTTACATACACACAATAAAATTTTTCACAGAATGCATGTTTTATTTATGCAGTGGTTACTTTGAACATTTGTAATGTACATATTTGATGTTTTTTCCAGAAAGTACTTAAAGTATTTAAAATGGAAAAAATACCTAGGGAAATGGTGCCTTAGGACATCACGCACTTTCATATTTGAAAATCATTTACTAAGTCCGATTTTGGAATCACCATCAACTGCCTCAGCTGTATTTTTCTTCATAGTTTGTCCACAGTGTTTCACCAGTGATTTTAGATTTGTGAAAAAGCCAGAAGTAATGGGGGGACTAAATGTGGTAGTATTTTTGTGTGTGTGGTGGAAGTAGATGAAAGTGATGCAGTGTTTGGCCAAAATGTCCTGTAATAAAATTCACTGATCTACTTACTGAGTGATTGTTAATGCAACACGCCTATAGTACAAGAGCTTTATTCAGTGGCATTCAAAATTGATTGAGTAATCTGTTCATATATATCCAGTAAGGTCTTCTCTGGCTGTTTGCTACGTTACTTCAAAGGTATACAGCCATTTCTCATGATATTCAAAATGGTTGGACATGTCCCAAACTGACCAATGTACATTGTATCCTGTAAGCATGAGTATTGTAATGTATGAACATGTCATATCTCAAATGTTTACCTGATCTCAACTTCTTCCTTTTAATCTCTTTTGCCAAGAATTCCGTGGCATTTACTAAACTTATTTCTGATGTTTCTTACTAAAGTTTCGTTTATCATTCATCACTAAAATTCTATTTTTGCTTTTTAGGACATTCAACCAATTTTGTTGTTTCTGTTGAGTTGCCATCTGATATGCCCGGGGATTACTGGATTGCTCGTGGAGCGGCTCTTCTTTGCCAATTGGCAGATTTGTAAACAACAGGCAGCAGCGACTTTTTTTCTTTTTCAATAATCAAAAATATTTGCCAAGTTAGTTTTCTTTCTTATTGAATAAATATTTTCAACCTGTTAAAATTGTTAGCTTTTTTGATGTAAGTCTTTTCAGGTTTGTGCTCAAATTAAGGCCAATAATTATAGAGGATTGTGCCATCCACAACTTTGTATCCTTTGTATCTTTGAGGAAGGTTTATCTTTATGCTATCCTGATGAGTCATATACACAAGCTCGTTGGGTAGGTTATTTGCTACTTTCCTCTGTCACTCTTGCCTTCAATATGTCCTGTGGTCATTAAATGCTCCAAACCTTCTTTCCCCATTATATGTCATAGAAATTTCAATTATCTCTTTCTGATTCTAAGTATAAGCATCCTTTTTGTTTCCATTTCCCCTAAAAATTTGTGATTGCTCACATGTTCAGTCCATGGTATTCTCAGTATCCTTCTGTAGAACAACATTTCTGTTATTTCAAGTCTCTTCTTCATGTTTGACAAGATTGTCCAGCAATTTCTAAAAATTCCCTGATTGAAAATGATGAAATTGTAATGATAAACTCTACAAGAAAAATTTGGCAACTTTTTCATTAACAGAAGCTAAAAACTCTTTTAGTTTACTTAGGTCATAAAAAATGGTGGATATTTTGTTGAGTCCTTACTATTAATAGGTTTTTATGTTATTATATGAATAGGTAGTAATTCTCGGAAGAATCAGTTTATTACTTAATAAGAATAGAAAACCGAACCCTTACTTTATATCCAGTAAAATCTTACATTAATACTAGTTTAGTCATGCAACCAGATATGTGTTTAAAATAGTTGTTATTGGCACAGAAACTAGGATTAGTGTGTCAAGTTCAAATTGCAGCCAAGACGGTTGCATTCACGTTCATGCAGGTACCGTTGGAAAAATATGAGTCTATCACGTCTTTTTCAAGGTAGAAAATAGATAGCAGGACAGACTGGGCTCTCTAGCTATGTTTCATTAGCAGCCTACAAGAAGGGCAACTTTGGATTCAAAACGGGATACTATGAAAACCACAACAGCAGCATCTAGTGTGGAAGGCTATGGTCCTCTTTTTCTCTACAGCAGGGAATTTACAAGACTTAACACTCATGAATGACAGCACATTTCATCTTTTCTATTAAGTGAGTGTTTAAATATATTTTTTTCCAATTATTATTTTGGGGGATCTGTTTATTATCTAATAAAAAAAATCTATCTCCAACTTTATGTCCAGTAGAATTTTATCTTAAAACTAGTTTACCTATGCAATCAGAAATGACAGCTTATTTTGTCAAGTCATTATTTGAAGCATTTCACATGTGAGTATTAGGTTTTTCATCTTCCAGCTTCATAAACATCTTGGAAAAGTTCAATATTGTCAAGGCATAGACACTGCCACTTGGCATGGGCTATTGTGAGGGAGACAACTTTTATGGCAAAAAGTTATAGACAAAAAATATGCAAATACACTTGGCACATATCATATAATAAGATTGTTTGGTTCAAGAGAATTAAAAAGGCTTTTTTCTTTTCCAACAAGATAATTAAATTTTTATTCATCCATTACTTTCTGATTTAATCACTAATCTGTGATGATGGAAACCAACTTCAGTTATTTATTCTCTTTTGTTTCTCTCTTTCTCTCTTTTGTTATCACTCTCTCTATGCTTTATTTCACTCTTTTCTTATATTGCCTCCCTTTTCTTTTCTAGTTTCTCACTCTCAATTCTCTGCTCTATTTTTTACCCACTCCCTTGCATTTCTGTTTCTCTCCTCTTTATCTTATTCCTTCCATTAATCATTCACTGCCCACAATCACTCTTTCTTTCACTCCCTGTCTTCTTCCCACTTTCTCATCTAATTCGTCCTCCTCTTCTCTCCTTCTATTTCTCTTATTCACTTTCTCTTACCTCTTTATTTCTCTCTCCCTCATCTACTCTTCCAATCTCTAATCCTTTCTCTCTCGTCATCCTTTTCCTCATACTTATCATTCTCTTCATCTCTCTCTTGTCTTTTCTGTTCATTTGATCAAGAGAAAGTCAAGTGAACAGAATCCACTTCAATTTTTAAAGAAGGTCAAAGTGAAAATCAATCTCCTCATCTTTTGCATAGAATTTTTGTCAGATCAATTACTTTGACTGTGTAGAGAAAACCCACTACTCTACATTTCAAAAATACTGACCACTTGATGTGAACTTTGTCATATCATAGCAATTGTAATGTCACCTGATTGTTTGCATATTGGAAAGGAAGACCACAGAAGGGCCAGAAATAAAGTAGATATTGTACAAGTTGAGAAATATAAATAAAATATTAAAAAAAAAACCCCTTAGTATTATTATTTATTTTATCCCTACCTATCTGACCATGGAGTCCATAACTCTGTGCTACTGTTAATTGTAAACTCCATAATTTTAATCTATGGCTGTATAATATGTGCTTTGTCATGGCTACATTGTTTGTCTAGACTGGTTGCAAACATTGGCTAGAAAGCCAAGTCTGCTCTGCTATTTAATCAATAGCTGGTAGTAGCAGAAATGGGTTCATGCCTTTCACAAGGGTATTTGTGCAAAAGTGAATGTAACAAACTGTAAGATTATCTTCGTATTGGTTGGGTATTTGCCAATGAAAAATCGATAAAATCATCAGCACCAGAATCAAAGACTAAAAGAGCTGAACACGGGATCATGATGAGCAGGACACAAAGAAGACTTCCACATGGGAACATCACATTTACTAGCCAACTGCTAAAGTTCTAGGCTCCATAAAAGCAGGCACATCTTCTGGGAAGAAGCAGTCTGGCAATTTGCTGTGTTGACCATATAATGGGATTGCTGTGTGTTACCAAGGATTTCTGTTCATGTTCCCCAGCATTGTTTAAAATTTGTTCATCCTTGTTTGTGTTTCCAGTGTCTCAGCAATGTTCATCCTGTACATGTGATATTCCCTTGTGGAAGTCTTGTTTGTGTCTTGCTTGTCATGATCACACAGCTGAGACACTGGAAACACAAACAAGGATGAACAAATTTTAAACAATGCTGGGGAACATGAACAGAAATCCTTGGTAACACACAGCAATCCCATTATATGGTCAACACAGCAAACTGCCAGACTGCTTCTTCCCAGAAGATGTGCCTGCTTTTATGGAGCCTAGAACTTTAGTAGTTGGTTAGTAAAGGTATCATTTGCATAGCTAATTCTACTCAGCTCACTGTCCTGACTATCTTGTGGGAAAGCTGGTAGACATTTTTTCTTCATAAGCAGATGTTCTGGGGTTTGCATCAGCTCTGTACTGGCAGGGCAGCCATGTGCTATATTTCTGCAGAGACAACATACTAAACGTTGTCTCTATGACCGACAGGGGTGAGTACCATTGTCATTAGTGAATGGTTGCTCCATCTGCATTTTGTTTCTGCTACACAAGCACAACTGGTATTCAAACTCGTCTTAGCAAATATTTCATTAATGCTAACCATTACACCACCTGCATTTCCATTTAGTCACAAAGAAGCCTTAAAACGATGTAACACAAAAAGAACACCATGCCCAAATTTATTGACTTAACCTCTGATGCCTAAGGTCAGGCTCCTATTGACTGAGCAGTCCATGACCTGGGCAAATAAATGGCCAGAGAATTCAGGGAGCATTGTTGCCAAATTACATACCACACATACATGTAACCCAAAAAGTTTTCTTTTCAAAATAATAGTTAATAACAGAATTAGGTGGCACCTGTAGGGTCAATCAATTTTGGGTGGAAAGGATTGTAAAATGGGTTTTCCCACACTTCCTATTTCCCAATAGAATGGACTCCAAGGCAGGGGGAGGTGGAGTGCAGTGATGGTGAAATATTTGAAAAAGAAAAAAAAAACTAATAGCAAACAAATCAACCAAGAAACTAAATATTGAATTTTTGACCCTTACACAGACCTAGAACAGAACGGAAGAAATTTTACAAGATTTATCATCTAAGAATTGGAAGATGAGATCCCATTGCCAAAATTGTTCCCTTTCCTAATTCAAAAGGTCATTTCTTCTGACCTAACACTAGAAAATGTCAAAAATATGAATGAAATATTGTAGTGAAGCTTGAAAAAAAACAAAAAAAACATGCAGACATTTTAAGGAAGAAGTACTCTCAAAAAACTGAATATATCAAGGTGGGGGGTGTGTGTATGAAATAGGGAACAATCCCTCTGTACAATAGAAGAGCGATAAAGACTGAATTAAAGAAACAAGGATTGATTGATGTTAGAAGAGTATCAGCTAAAAAGAGCAGCCAAATTATATTAACAATTACTTATATGACGACATTAAACAGGCCTAAAATCCCACCGAAACTAAAAATTGGTTACAACATAGAGTAGAATAATTTATTTTAAACCCTCACAGGGGGTCCATGAAGAGAAATTTAATGGACATTGTGTATGTGGAAAATTTGGAGATTAAGAACCCAACCATTCCATAGATGAATGGCAAAATTCCTAAAGATGTGTAAAATGTAGTGGAAACCACCCAGTATATACAAAAACTTGTGTAAAATATAAAAGAAACATCTTTTTTCCCCCTAGAAGCACAAAAGATGGTGGGGTCTACAAAGAAAGAAAGAAAGAAACATGAGATCCTAAATAACAAATATACAACAAAAAATACAAAACTCTAGCCTAAAAATTGCTACAACTGGAACTAAGGGATTGACCAAATATTTTAAAACCAGAACTGGAAGAGCTAAGACCTAAAATAATGATGCCAAATACAGAAACACGAGAGAAGAAAAATACAACACACATTGTACCCCTTACGAAGAGAAAACATAAATGAAATCCTCCAAGCCAAACAATGGAAAAACAAGAACACATCCCTCAGTGGATAAAAGCATTGTTTGGATCCAGTGACTTGACTCAGAGATTTATGAGTTCAAACCTGGCTACTGCAGTGGTGGACAAAAACTTGGAGAGTTTAGTTAAAGGGAGCTAACCCGAAACATTTGGAAGAGGCATGGCCCGTGGAACTAGAACAGTCTACCCCGGTGGATGAAATAAAGGGTTTGGTTTGAAATTCCAATCACCCGTAGAAGGCCAGAGTGTACAATGGCTGAAAAGTTGTGAATATAGTAACAAAGACATGGACAGCAATCCGAACAATGTAAATAATTACAATACCTCATCTCATAAATATAGACAGAGAATGGAAAAGCGGTTCAGGATACAAAATCACAAACTGTTCCTAATGAGCCCACAAGATAGTGTTGTGTCAATTCTAACGAGACAAAGAAGACTCAGGAAAGCAAATTACTGCCATACATGACCAACCTGAAAGAAAAGAAAAGGACAGAATGGTAAATAAAAATAAAATGAAACCATATTTGAAAGACTAGAAGAAACGGGCATTGAGGAAGAAATCCCTGAAATGATTAAAACTCCTGAACAAAAACTTCCCTTTTCTTACCCCCCCCCCAAAAAAAAACTTGTAGCAAAAATTAAATAAAATTCAATAGAATATCAGGCTTTTGATATTTTTCTCCAGAAATGATCTGCTTGCAAGAGACACAGTTCTTCAAAGCAAACAAAATATAAAACATTACACCTTCTATAATTATACTTAGATTGATAGAACTTCCGATCACTCGTCCATAATAGTAAATAAGAAGATAGCAGAGAGTCAGATTCAATTTCTATATTAGTAACCCTACATAAACAGTAACCATATACTCCATATACACACTGCTAAATGACAAAATAACTGAACTCGAATGTGGTAATACAATTCAACAACTCCGAAACCATTTATAATACCAAGAGGTTTTAATGGATACAATGAGGAAATAAACAGAAAAGATAAAATTATAGAATGTCTGATATGGAAAAGAAACCTATGAGTGTATAATAATAAAGACCAAATATACTTTCATCCAGCAACAGGTACATACTCAGCCATAGATTGAACCCCTATCTGATCCTACCATACTCAATTGGCTACTACTGGATAGTGCATAATGACACCTGTGGAAGTGACTATTTTCTTTTTGGAAAATTTAAGCCTCAAACTTGACCAAAAAGCATCACAGTGAATACTACAAAATGCTGAGAACGACTCAAAAAACAGTGCCAAGACAAATAAACTCCAGAATCACATAATAAACAGTGAGGACCACCTCACCTATTTTGCAAAAACCCTTATCTAGCTGAGGAAACATACCAAAATCTTCCACCTCAACTAGATTTAACAGACTTTGGTTTGACACAAAAATGCTATCAGAGCATATACTGCTGTCAGGAAATAGCAAATTGAACCTGGCAAATGAAAACTTAAACAACTTCAAAAACAGTCAAGCCAAAACACAGAGAAATATAAAAGAAGACAAATGAACCTCATGGAAGAACTATGTATCTAAAATAAATACAAACACTAAAACTATATATGAGACATGATCAAAAAAATAAAAGGTCAAAATAACAGCACCTGACTAAAACATTTCAATCAAAATAACAAACCAATCACAGGTCAAAAGATATAGTAAATTGTAATGCTTTTGATTTATGGAAGAGTGCCACAGTAATACCAATACCTAAACCCTCAAACATCCTGATGCTGAAAACTTCCAATAATGACCCATTAAATTATAGAGGAGTTGCCCTCACCAGTTGCGTTTGAAAAGTGATGGAAAGAATGTTAAAGAGAGGGTTGATGTGGTAATTAGAATCCAGCAGGTTAATAAGAGAATTTCAATCAGGCTTCAGGAATAAAAGAAGTGCACTTGACCATCTGGTATGATTAGAAACTTTTATAAAAGAATCTATTATGAAAAAGAAACACATGATTGTTAGTTTCTTTTGATTTGGAGAAAGTGTATGGCACAGCCTGGAAACATGAAATAATTAAAGACCTGAAGGACCTCAGATTAAAAGGCAGAATGCCAGTCTTTTTCTGAAATTTCTTAGAAAAGCAAAACTTCAAATACAAATAGAGAAAATATAGGCTCTTTTAGATTTAAAAAGAGTAGGAAAACGGGGCACTGCAACAAAGTATTTTGTTGGTCATTTTTTTTAATATCAAAATAAATAAGAGTAAAAAAGCCAATGATGCCTGAATAGAGTAGAGAGTCAAATGGAACAGAACAGACTTGTACTCTCCAAAACTGAATCTCTCAGCTAAAATGAGATAATAACAAAATATCTGTAGTTGAACAATATAAATATCCGGGCATAAAATATGTGATAAAAAGTTGTCCTTCATTCCACACATCAAGTATTGGAGAAGAAAATGCAGCAAAGTGATCCAGCTATTCAGATTAATAGCACATTACAGATTAGGGAGTGGCGGACTAAAAACATGGTTAACAAAACGACTAATCAATAGTAAGATCAAAATTATATTAAAGATGTTTTATTTACAGGTCATCAAGAAAATCATACTTTTAAAAGAATTAGAAAGACTACACCATCAAGATCTCAGACTAACATTGGGACCTTTTCATACTTCTGTCAAAATTCTTTATGCTGAAGCAAAGAAGTCCCCATTATCATTAAAGCAACATAAACTAGCATTTAGCATATATAAGAGCTTACCACTGAAGTCCAATTGAAGACACAATGCATAAAGCATCGTCAGAAAATCACCACCATGTCTTCTAATACAAGCATAAATCATACTAGAAGTTGCCAAGATCTGAAAAACAAATCAGTCATTCGGTTAAGTGCCATACATGATACACACTTGGGTGATCATGTCCCTTTTGCTTCATGGCTGGCGAGGCAGAAGATTTTCCCATAGTAGTTGTCATTTCTTTCTGCGGTAGACTGGTTGCCAACAAAGGCTATAGAACCCAGTCTGTCTTGCTATTCAACCCATAGCTGGGGGAAAGAGATGGATTCATATCTTTCTCAAGGGTATTTGTGCATAAGTGAATTTAATGAACTCTACTGGAATTTGAACTTGGATCTCCAAGTCCTCACTTTGAGCTGATATCCATTACACTACAATACCACTGCAATATCCTCTACCAAAAGATTATTATTAAAAATACAAACCCTAACTACTTGTACCTCTTGATAGATAGAGACAGGTAGGATGTACAGCCATATTAAAGAATATCAAATTTATGAACTGACTACCAGGTAAATGTTCAACCTACTTAGAAGTCTTAGCTCAAAATTTAGACTAAAAATCATTTCAGTGAACCAACTTAATAAAACCATGATATGTTTTCCGACTCTGAATCTGTATTTATATTTCTACAAAATAAAAATAATAAATTCAATCCTCATTAAACTCATAAAGAAGAAAAATCTTTTCTTTTTTTTAAAAAAAAAGAAGATATCCAATGCTGGATACTGGGCCTTGTTGGTATCCAGGGGGAAATAAAAAAGAGGAACAAACAGAGCAGCAAAAGACTCTTTAAACATAACAGACTCCAATAGGAAAATTCCTTACTTACATCCAACAATGAGTTTATGAAAGACAAATTGAAAAAACTGTTTGGGCAACAAATTGCATTAGATCAAAAGCCAAAGCTCAGGGAATGGCATTCAAGCCAGAAAGAAATGAAGACAGTAGGTGGTCCAGGCCAGATTTAAATATGCCATTGACAAACACTTAATAAAATGAGCATCAACATTGTGTATATCATATCTACAACCTGCGTAGTGACTTTCATCCTCACAGGATGTGGCATACTTTCAGCCTTGGGTTACATCTAAGCTACACTTAGCCAATTGCCATGCCATGCCATACCATGTCAGGAACCATGCACCATATATATATATATATATATATATATATATATACACACACACACAAACACACACTGGGAGATGTCCCTCAATATTAACTTTTAAATCAGATGTACGATGAATTTAATAAGATACATGCTGTCTTTGTGTTTCTCCTCCTCCTCCTTTTTTATTTTACTCCCTATCTGGACTGAGTTGTATTTCAGCTAAGAGAGGGAAGGAAAGCAATTTGGGATCATTTGGCAACAAACAGATTGACCCCTTAAGAAATTTAGTAAGATTCGGCCGCCTATGCTCACATGACATACATGACCAAGTGGGATTTTGGTATTTGTAACTTTAGTTTCCTGATGACTTCCGACGACAACAGCTTGGGAGAAAAAATACTCTCTCATCATGTGATCATGACGGATGTGAAATACACTCACAAACCTTGTTGTGTAAGGAATAAGAGATCCCAGAGATCTTGGATGTATTTGACTAATGAGTAAAGGATAAAGCAAAATTGTGCCCCAAGAAATACAAAAAAGTCATTGGACTTTCATCTCAGAGGCAATTCAAGTAACCAAGGGGAAATGGAACAAATATTATTTCA
>OZ038497.1:5262288-5299788 GCA_964036315.1 Acanthosepion esculentum
ACAAATAGAAATAATACCATAAGAATTTTTGCCGTTAGAAATAAACCCAGATGACATGAATTTAGCGGATGTCAGAATTTGTTAAAAGATACATCCCTACCCATCCCTAAACATAACCCCGCTTTCAAATGTAACTATTAACTGAGACAACGAAAATTAAAAATTGAACCCTCTACCACCCCTTGTCTAGATGAATGGATTTATCGGTAACCTTGGAAACCCTCAAACTATGAATCTTTCCTGTGCCGTTAACAACCGTAAATTTTAAAAAGTAAGTTACTCCAAAATTCGCTTGATGAGGAAATGGAACTAATGTCTTTGGTTTAATAACAAAATTAAATTCAGGGGCTTTAGCTTCCATTTCTGAAACATGGCCATCACTGTGTAGCGGTAAAACCATATTTTAAATCTATTAATATATATATATATATATATATATATATATATATATATATATATATATATATATATATATATATATATATATATATATATATATATATATATATATATATATATATATATATATATATATATATATATATATATATATATATATATATATATATATATATAGCACCTCGACGCGGTGTAATGGTTAGCAAGCTTGGCTTGCTAAAACAATTACGACTGAGTAATGAGTTCGATCCTCACTGGGTACCCCATAATTTCGGCCTTGTGCCACATCTAAGCTACGCTTGGAAAATATATATATATATATATGTATGTATAAGAAGTGTGTGGAAAGAGAATGTTGGTTTTTGCGTGACCTCTTAATATCCTGTTATAATCTTTGAGAACAATTTAACCGTTCTCTTCCATGAATCTCCCTTTGTAAGACACATGAATCGTTTTCTATAGGCATGTGTCAAGATTTGAAATTTTTCACTGATTTCCAATGGACATGATTATCAATCAAAATATGAATTAGTCTTGCTGCCCATCTCTGTTTCACTCAACATGGCCCAGCAATTCTCAAATGTTGTTTTTTTTTTGAGTTTTGCCATGTCAAGAAATTTTATGCTCTTTGCTTTGGAGCAATTTGATTAGTTCATGTTAATTGTTATTCGGTTCTGGAAGGAAAATTAGAGAGATGCTTGAAATAAGAGCCAAACACAGAACCAATATTTAAAGAAAGAAACGACATTGCTTGGCAAATAAAACAAATAAATTAAACAACTGAAGTATTTTGTAAGTGCAGTTTTCATCATAATTATCTGGATGTGCAGGATGTGTGACAGTTATCAGCATCCAAAGTGGAATCATTGAGCTGTGTCCAAATTTTGGTCTGGTCTGTTGCATTTACTTCACACTAATGCTCTTGGCAAATTGATGAGTGTATTCTTTCTTCCCTCAGAGATTATTTAAGTATTAGAATAGACTCATCTCTTCAGGTGATAGTGAAAGTCAAAGTTGATAATTCTGAATTCAAAACCATGATGAAGGCAACATCACTGATTTTTCCCATTAGTTGTTGCAATTCATGTATATTAAATGAAGGAAGAAGTTTGAGAGGCCAAAAATGGCTCAACTAAAAGGCATGTGACATTTAAAAAAATATTTAACCAGATTGGGTACAAATTTTATCCATTAAAACCTTTTTTATAGGATAATATAAATCCCAATAAAAATCTTCTGTTGAAAGTCATTTTTGTATTTTGTGTTCACTATTTTGACCAATCTATGTTACAGTGTCTTTTAGGTCCACGATTCCCGATTAAGCCATGAAAATCACTTTGCACTGAACTTCTATCTGGTCTGACTGAGGCATCAAACTGTTTTTCTTTAATTATGGCTTTGCTTAGCAACTACTCATGGCCAGTAAATTATTTATTAGGTTAATGCAAAGGTTTCTAACATATCTAAGATATTTCTATGCATTTCAATGCGCTTAGGATTACGACTCAGTTATCAATGTATTTTCTTTGATTTCTATGATCTTTGCACCATGTTTCAGTTAAATCGTCTCTTCTATCATAAAAGAATGTTTCTAGTTTTGATTTGATGAATTCTAAAAGATGTTGAGATTGCTGGCACCATCATCCTTGAGATGTATTTGTTGACTAATGCCTCACTGATTCTCTGAGTAATGGCAGTTAGGATATCAGCAGTGGACCAGGCTGGTCAAAACCTGTATTGTTTTTCACTTAAGAAGTTGTTTCCATTGAGGGGATCAACAAACTTCTTGTTTATTATAGCTTCAAAAAGTTTGCTAATGATATTGAGGAGGCTGATGAAGAGGCTGAGTGCTTATCCGCATTCTTGGATGAATTCCTGATGTTGAGATTGCTGGCAGCACAGATCAAACAAAGAGTATTGCATAGAAACAACTGATAATCTCAAAATTATTAATCTGGAGAATATAGGTCATGTCAAAGAATTTGCCATCACAATTCTATTACTGCTTTGTCTTATTTGTAATATCCCCCCTAATTCCCAGTTGATTTATTTACCCAGAAAAAAAAAAGTTTTTTTTTCCAGTGCATCATTTAAACAAGTTGCTTGCTGTGCTATTGGGCAGTCAAGGTTTTTCCAGATTCTAGCAATTTGTCATTAAAAAACAATTTCCTGATGAATCCAAACCAGACATAGAAAATATCATTTTTTTTTTATTCTCCATTAGGTTCCATTTTGATTGAGACATTGATGTCTGTTCCTGGATTTAAACATGAATTATGTTTTGAATTCTTCTTTCTTGCCTCAAATTGACCTTTTCTTGTTACCAGTCACAAGAGAAAGACAGATATTTCAAGGCTAAATGATATTCGTTTCCATAAGCTCATGTGGAACCCATTTTTATAGGATCTGAAATTTTCAAAAGGCTTTTAAACAAATTGCTGGATATAAAAAAAAACGAGTAATCTTATAAGACATATTGAATTGATTCCGCTAACGGCCAGGAGATCTCTGAGATGGTTAGCCATACCATTTTTAATCGAACCTGTATCCTGTATTTATAGTTTAAAAGCAGTAAAATCAGCCTTGCTAACCAGACGCTCCTATGTAGGTAAACTGTTATAAGACGTCAGGCTATATGACAGTTCTGTGTAGGATACAGGTTCGATTCCTGTCGGAGGACGCATATTTTCTATGAAATTTCTCGGACGTTCCGGCCGTTAAATGTTATTAATACTGTTTATTATAAACAGAGCTTTTACTTAAATATTTGTGTATATATAAACAACTTATAACAATAAAATATATTAAAATAGTTGTTGGACTTATTCCATTTCGTGGTGTGTAATATATAAAGTCCTAAAGGGTGAAACGCTTCACACGAGCAATGTTTTCCACTTTGTCATTAATTTTTCTAACAGCCTTATTTGACGGACAATCACTGAAGGTAAGCAACGTTGCGTCTGGTCAGTACTTAGATGAGTGACTGCTAGTGAATGCCATGTGCTGTAAGCTTGGATGTACGGGCGGTTTAATTCATAATGGCTCGGAATTGTTAATAGGAGAGCCGAGTTCTAATTTCACTTGTGTTCGTTATATTCACTTACGCGCAAAATACCCTTGCAAATGATGTGGATCCTCCTCTTCTCCCTCAGCTATGGGTTAATTAGTAAAACTTGTATCACTAAACTATTACTATCTAAAAAATTCTTTAAAATATTTTCTGGCTTTAAATAACTTGCAAAGGGTTGATAAGCTGTAAAAAACGAATCAAAGGCGTATTCCTCTGTTTTTCTTTTCGAACCTGTAGACAAACCATGTTAGGTAAGCCTTTCTATGGTTTCAATAGTAAGTTATTTTTTATGAATTGAAATTACTCATCTCCCTCACCACACACACACACACACCCAACCAGTTTTGAATTCGGAATTGTCCGTCTTCTAGAATGGTTGCTCAGCAAAGGCTTTCTGTTAGTCCTCCTTCCTTGCTTAAGATACGAAGATGAGGGGGAAGAGACAGATACATCCTTTTTCCGAGGACATTTAAGTGTGAATGAAAAAGCTACAGCCTTTGTTTGAATTTGAACTCGGCTCTACCATCCTACATTCCGTGCTGAAAACCACTCCACGGGAATGTTATTTTGTCGATCAGCAGAAACACAGCTTGCAGTGATAATTTAAGATAAGAGAATGCAAAGTAAAGATTGCCAATATGTATTTATTAACGATAGAAGAATCATAAATATGTTGCCGTTGGTGTACTGCCTGCTATTGTCATTTATTTCGATGACGGCTTGATGCAAACAAACAAGCTTTACATTACGCATGCGCAAGACGTTTGCGGGTGATGATCCGTGATAAGAAACTCGGGAATGGCAGTGTTTGGACATTTCGATTGCAAGTAACTTTGATTAGAAATTATTAAAGAAACAAGTTCCACCGGGGCACAAACACCAATTAGTATAACCCAATTGTAATTAGCTACGCGAGTTTGGTCCTTGTTGATAGAGCGCAAAGCCATTGGCTGAATATGGATGACGTCTGCGTGTATATTATTTTATTATTACATACATGGAAGATGCATATTGACTAATGCAGTCGTACAACAATCACAAATATTCCCAAATGTACAAAAAGCAGTCATATACATTTCTAGATAAATAGTAACTTCAGATAGACTTAGATCAGAGTAACGATAGCAAAATAACATATGTTTATAAAAATGGTTTCTTTTGCATGCATGTCAAATGTGTGTCATTCCTCAGTAAAATTATATACTGATGCACATAGACATAAATACGCTCACCAATTTATATAATATAAAAATACGTGAATGCGCGTTAGTACAGTTGCAAGGAGGCCCGTATCTGAACATGTCAAGTGTCCTGCTGCTAATGGAAAAACACGGATGTAACTGGTTTTGACTGACATTTTCACATGCGATCCGGGGCCTCTTTTTCGTCTGTACTGACGCGTGTTCACCACAAATATCTACCGTATTCGTTTAAAGTAATCCACAACTCTGAAGAATTTTGTATTTTGCGAGATTTGTTTTTTACATTGAATTAAAGCTATGTCCCAAATGACTCTCTTGCCACGTTTCAAGACTATGAATGAATGATTGTCAAGACAATCAGCTTGACATCTTTGGGAGCATTGCTTACCAATTAAAAAGCCATTGATGGGCTTTTTAATTGGTGGGTGGGGATAAGAACTTTTTAACACTGGACAAAGACATTTGCTCTTAACACTAACTTGACTAACCTCAAAATTTCAACAACTCAAATGCAGTCATGTGTCGAGGCTAGTGATTCCCAAATAGCGCGGCCCGCCTCATAGGTGCGGCGGAAGAAGGTAGCAGATGGGAGCGGGAATGATTGAAAGACTTCGATTGTCTTTCAATCATTCCGGTCCACCTGCAAATTTAGAAACAGTTTTAAAAAATTCATATGCCAAAAATAAATATGATATCAAAATTTAAGATATTATCATGGATTACTTATAATTGCATACATAAGTCTTAATATAAATAGTTATAATTATTGATCAATTTTATCATTGTGATATTTTTGCATTATATCAAGTATCAAGAATATGGTAACTAGGGTCCACAAATTGGAAGAGAGAGTTATCAATGATAATGTTCTGACTTCGACTCCAGTTACTTCCCTCTAAGCCTCTCCATGCTTTTTATTCTTAAATGTACTTTTTTTATCACAGAATTTGGTGAGATACGAGCAAATTTTAATTCCGAAAATGCGGCCCAGAGAAAAAAATGTTTGAGAACCACTAGTCTACATGAATATTAGATTGGAGATTGTTGAATCGGTTTGATTGAGTGATTTGCTTTTTTAAGGCTTATCAACCTTTTGCAGGTTATTTAAAGCCAGAAAATATTTTTAGATTCTATGATTTTTTTGGAAATAAGGATTTACTGACACAATTCTTACTAATTAACCTATAGCTGGAGGAGAAGAAATGGATTCCTACCTTACCCAAGGGTAATTGCGTGTATGTGAATATAACGAACCTAATGGGAATTGGAGCTCAGCTATCCGATTTCCAATTCCATCACACCACCCACGCATCCAAATTGACAGCACCTGATATTCCCAAGCGATCACTCATCTAGGTACTGACCAGACTCTATGTTGCTTAATTTCAGTAATCGTACAGGAACCGGTCTTTCAACGTGATATGGGCGTGAATCTGTCTAATTGGGATTTTTCAATCTAGAAGTTGTGCAAAAAACTTCTTAAATTTAAAAAATGTCACGGACTTCGTTATTCAATCATAAACATAGTTTCCTTTATTTTCTATCACATGTTAGTCCACCTTTCAGTTAAATGGCGTATTTTCATTATAAAAGAAAAAGTCTGGTTTTGATTCGATAAAGTCTTGAAAGAAGTTTTTCTATATCCTCAACTTGATCGAGTAATGATAAACAATCTTCTCTGGTCCACCGTTTTTCATGAGAAGCGTGTTCGATCCTCCCTAGTTCCCTGGTACTTGTGGCCTTGTGCCAAAACAAAGCTTATTGGAACACCTGACCAAACACTAAGTCGTATATGGAGTTTGCAAATAGAGAGATGTGAACACATTTATATGCCTCGATATAAAGAGAAGCAGCAGCAGCAGCAGCAGGAATAAATATTGACAAAAGACGACTATACAGTCGTGTAGTTATTGACCGTGAATTTAAAATATTATTTGGTAAAAAAATCAATCTTTAGGGCTGATTTGATGAGTGCTATATGTTGTTGATTTCTGATATTTTTTCACTTCCGCATTCCCATATCCTCGGGGTCCCTCATTCAACTGATGTTATTAATTCCAATCAAGATGCAGTTGACGTTATGGTTATCGGTGCAGAAAATAAAATCGGAGAGTCAAGTTCAAATCCCTGCCAAGGCTGCTTGCCTTTACTAATGCCATTGGAAAAGGCAGGATTCTATCTTGACCTACCCGAGCAGCTATGGGTCAAACGGCAAACAAACCGGGCCGTATACCGTTTGTAGGGCAACTAGACTATAAGAAAAAGACGGAATTTAAAGAAGGCTTGATGGGTTTGACCAAAATACACCCATTACATGGAGTGCCACAATGCAATACATGGAGTGCCACAATGACCCTTACAATAGGTGAAAATAATACGATGAAATATTTAGGGGTATATATATATATATATATATATATATATATATATATATATATATATATATATATAAAACTTCCGTTAAGTTAACCGATTTAATGTGTCAATGTCTGGATTTCCTCAAACAATTTAAATTTGATAGAATAGAAATGTTACATCTAACTCAATCATATCATGTCTTTCTACCCCTTCACTTCCTCACTTCGTTAATTTACATATACTTAGTACTGCCCGTCAAAAATGTGTAAATTTCTTTTCATTTTTGGTTTCAACCTTTGGAAATAAAATCTGATGATCCGCGGTCCTTTAAAAGAGCTGTGGTGAAATAATTTATTATATGGAACTTTAAAGTGGTCTGTTTTTATTTAATATATATATATATATATATATATATATATATATATATATATATATATATATATTAAAAAGAAGACATACACTTTTCTCTCTTGGAACAACCTTAACCTCTTCCCTTTATATATATATATATATATATATATATATATATATATTATAATATTTTTTGTTTTTAAAAATATGATTCCTTCGCTACATAAGAGTTCTCATGTTTCAAAAGCGAGAGCCGAGACCCCTAACATAATTTCTTAAAGTTATGTCGAGTTAAGGTGCCTGGACCCGCTTCCTCGTCAAGCGAGAATTTGGGTCTCGGCTCTCGCTTTTGAAACATGAGAACTCTTATGTAGCGAAGGAATCATATTTTTAAATACAAAAAATATAATATAAGCTCTACTTCTGTATGGAGCACTGTCTTTTTGAAAATAAAAGCAAAAATACTAAGGAACACCGGATTATTTACCTAACGTGTTCTTTCCTATTTTTCTGCATACCTGCATATATATATATATATATATATATATATATATATATATATATATATATATATATATATATATATGATGCCCCATTTTTCAAATTTAGTATTCCAGTGTTTGGTCATTAAAATATTGATTTTGAAAAGTGAATTTCACTGAGAACTTTTTAGCACTTTTTCTACATACGTGTATACATAGCCATACATACATTTACTTTATAAATTTCAGTATTACATTGATATACATATGTTTGAGAATTTCTGAAAGAAAAAGGCAATTATAAAAAATGATGTCCCCAAAGATAGGTCGCAAATAATTGCAATTTCAAAGTGGACAAACTAATATCTATCTATCTATCTATCTATCTATCTATCTATATATATATATATATATATATATATATATGTATGTGTGTGTGTGCGCATTTGGATAGCAATCCTCTTTTATCCAAGTTTCATTAAAGACGACTGCGATTAAACCTTTTTATCCAATTTTTCCTTTGTTCGTATAAATGTTTCCTTCTTTGGGCATAAAAAGTGCGTAAAAACTGTGTGTATGTTCTGTATACCGGAGCGCGCTGTGTACTTAGGCAGCGCATCCTTTCTACATGTCACAGCTTGAAGATAAAACTGTTGGTATTATTGAAACACCGAGCATATACCTCCGTTATGTTGATGGTATCCTTATACTTGCTAAAAACTTTGATGAATTAACCTTTCTACAACAGTCTTCCAAAAATAATTCTGTCCTTAATTTTAAACATGAACTAACTAAAGATAATAAGATTCCTTTTCTGCATGTTTTAATAGGTACTAGTAATGACCATTTTAACACTTCGGTATACAAAAAACCTACAAGTGATAACAAATGCAACCTCAACTATCTTAGTGAATTCCCCATTAAATATAAACGGTCAATTATTTCTAACCTAGTTACTAGAGCAAAACTTATCTCTTCTACTAATAAAATATTTTATACGCAATTGACTAACATCAAGCAAACCCTTATTAATAACGGTTTTCCTAACTATCTAGTTGATAATGAATTTGATAGATACTTCTCAGACCTAACAAGAGATACACCCAGAAAATTATCCTCAATTAACCTCTTTTACAGAGGACAAATGCACAGACAATACAGCATGGATGAAAAGGCCCTTAAGTCTATAATACACCATAATGTGTTCCCTGTTGATTCTAACAAAGCCTTAAAACTTAATATATATTATAGTAAATTTAAAACCTCTAACCTGGTAATGAGTAATAACCATTCTCCAGTTGCTGCTGTGGTTGATAGAACTAATGTTGTGTATGAGTTTAAATGTCCTTTGGAAGAATGCTCTTCTAATCCACATACATACATTGGATTTACAACCACCCAGCTCTCCAGACGATTAACTATGCATTTAAATAATTCTAGTGCTATTAAACAACATCTTATGTCACATACTGTTTCCCTTCTGCATTCTGACATTCGTAAAATCCTTATAGACAATACTAAAATTATTGATCAACATACAGACATTAGACGCCTTAAAATTTTAGAGGCACTACATATTAAAAGCAATAGACCTCTTATATTTCTGGAAACATCCTTCAATGTCTATAATATATTTCTACGTAAATAGATAATCACATAATCATTTCCCTTGAATTTAAAAAAAAAAATTCCATAACGTATTTTTGATCTTTAGGTATTTACAATAAAAAATCTTTTTCACCCCTTCATACGATCACATGACTTCGCCTGCACATGATAACATTAACGCGTCTCTGGAATTAAAAATAATTCGTAACGTTTATTTGGTTCTTATAAATGTAGCAATACGATTCCGCTGCAAGGCAATTGGCTAAAGTTAAAAAATTTGACCCTGATGATGAACGATGACGTTCGAAAGTACTCGGTTGTCTTTTGGAAAATATATATATATCAATATAATTTTGAAATAAAAAGTCTCATTCGAAAATATGAGAAAATACAAAAGAAAATCAGCAGGTCTAAGTTGTCTTTGGCGTTTAATACAACGTGTTTAAATATATATATATATATATATATATATATATATATATATATATATATATATATGTATTAATAACAAAATAAAAATGGTAATCCGTATGGAATTTCCAAGTAGATAAACATCCAAAGTGAGCTCTATGTGTGAGACAGAGCAAAATTATGAATTAAAGAATATCAAACACTTCAAATACCATAGGTAATCATTATTTCATGAAAGCTATAAAAATAGCTTTCAGTCTTTCAAACCTGCAAACCACGATATTTGGTTTGCAGGTCTGAGAGATTGAAGACAATTTTTATAGCTTTCATGAAATAAAGATGATTACCTATGGTATTTGAAGTGTTTGATATTATTTAATTAATACACACGCCCACACACATTTTTAAATTCGCATTTGCGCGTTTTTTTTTTTTTGATTTTGTCGACTGCAAAGTATAGTAGGATTAGTTGAGCACCATTTGTGAGAAAAAGAGCACCATGATGCAATTAACTTCACAAGAAATTTGGAAACGGCATGCTGTCCTGCTTGGCATTAGCGCCGGAGCTCCTATACGAACATTTCAGAGTATTCGGGTGTCAATCTGAGGTCAGTGCAGAGGATTCAAAAAGTGCTGGATGAGTCTAATGGTGATTACGAAGGTGTTTGGAGTGATGACTAGTGATAGCAAAATTATGTTTCCATTCACTTTCCCACAGGGCCTCAGACTCAACACAGGGGCTTACATCAAGTGCCTTGAGGAGGTATTGCTGTCCTGGGTCAAGAGGGTGGCTGCTGGAAGACCATATATCTGGCAACAGGACTCTGCACCATGCCACACAAGCAGGAGAACCCGATCATGGCTGTCAGACAATTTCTGCGACTACGTGTCACCTCTTACATCTGGCCACCGAAATCCCCAGACCATAACCCCCTTGATTATTATATGTGGGGCATATCTGAACCAGAGACCAACAAAACTCCTTGTAACACCAAAAATGAACTGAAGGCAAGAATTATGGCAGCATTCACCAACTTAAACATGTAGTCTGTCCAGAAGAGTTGCAGGAGATTCTGAAGTTGCTCGGAGGTTGTGATTGAAGCCAATGGTGATTTTATTGAAAAAATTTACTCTTTAGTATTTGAAAATATTTTTGTGTTATTTTGGTAAATACGTCTGTTAAGAGGTATCAGTGTTATTTTCATTTTTGCTTAATTTAGACGCGTTTAATTTACCCATCGCGCTCTTATGTACACATTACAGGCAAAAGGTTGGCTGCCACTTTGCATTTCTTTGAAAAACATCTTAAAATGAGATATTTTTGTATTTTTTAAAGTAAAAGAAAAAAATTCAACACCCGCAGTATATTTGCTTTTAGTTTTCAACCAAAAAGTTATTTGGATTCATCTGTACGCAATACATTTTATGAATATTTTGTTTGAGAAACATTATATTTTGTTGTTTTACCGTTAAACCCTCAGTAAACTTTTCAAATGTTAATACAGGTTCTACATGTTAATTCAGCACTGACTCACGTTGTAAACAAAACAAAAAAAGATTGTGTGCCATTACGACAGTATTTTCATAGTCTTTTTTTTTTTTTAGTTTTGCACAAAATGACAAAATCAAAGAAGCTAAGCATTGAGGTGAGGGCACAAATTGACATTTTATTCAAAGACGCCTCCTCTCAAAGACAAATTAGCAAGAAGTTGAAAATGTTTAAACATGAGGGTCAATATTCGTTACAAAGGCAGTTAGACACTGGCACAAATGTTGATAGAAAAAGAGCTGCAAAAGTGACAACTGTTGCTGAAGAGAAACACTTGATTATTGAAAGCAAAAGAAATAAATAGAAGGAAAACTGCTCCAGAGTTGACAGCTGAACTTAATTTCTCTCGACAGCAACCAGTGTCGCTCTCAACTGTGGAAAATCAACTTAGATCAGCTGGGTTCAAGAGGTGCATAGACATCAAGAAATTCCTGTTATAAGAGGTGAGTAAGCAGAAAAGACTTATGGGCCAAAAAATGTATGAGAACATTGCAAGAGTGGCAAAAAGTATTGCGGACAGATGAGTCCACATTTGAAGAGTATGTGAGAAGAAAGGAGAAAGACGAGATAATGAATTCCAATAGTTAAGCAATGGTGATGGCTCTGTTATGGTGTGGGGGTGTTTTTTTGAGGCGGAGGGGGAGAGGGCTGTAGATTTGATTCGGGTCAAAGAAATCATGAAGAAAAAACAATATCATTCGATTTTTCTATACCATCTCATTTACGCATAATTAGAAAAAATTTACCTTTCAACAAAGAGAACATTCCAAAATGCTCTTCTAAATTATGTCAAAATAACCACGAATAAAAAAAAAGTAACAAAGTTTTGGAAATTATGACTTGGGCCACCTCAGTCTCTTGATTTCTCTCGCATTGAATTAGTATAGCAGAGTTTGATGAGAATACCAAAAGAGTGAGAGTAAGCTTTTTCAGTGCTTGAAGAATGCTTGGGAAGGTCTGACATTAACTTTCTTTCAAAATCTGTTGGAAAGAATGCCAAGAATTTGTAAAGCAGTCATTAAGGCTGGTGGTGGTTTTATTTCTTGAATCAAAACAAAATATGATGTTGTTGTAGGATCATTTTTTATAGTTAGGGTCTTCCTTTTTGTTAAATTCAAAGTAAAAGCACTGTAGTTATTGAAAATGTATCTTGTACTTTAAAAAATACAAAATATTTAATTTTAAGTTGT
The DNA here is from genome assembly GCA_964036315.1 of Acanthosepion esculentum. NCBI lineage: Eukaryota > Metazoa > Mollusca > Cephalopoda > Sepiida > Sepiidae > Acanthosepion > Acanthosepion esculentum. Next base: position 5,274,909 of record OZ038497.1, read on the forward strand.
TTTTTTTTTAAAGAAACGTAGGGTGGCCCGAAACTTTTTGCCAGTAGTGTAATACATATGTGTGTGTGTGTGTGAGGACATTAAAAACAAAAATGTCTTAATATCCTAGCCGCTACTACTGTTTCACGTTGCCGATCATCAGGCTGGTGCAGATGTTGCATATCATGTTATTTTCAAAGAGAAAATGCGAAATAGTATGATATGCAATAACAGAATTAGTCTGATGAGCGAAATGCGAAACTGTAGTAACGGGTACGTGTTATTCGTATCTTAAAAAACGTTTATATTCTTGTTTTGCAACTCTTCTTTTTTTCTTTTTTTTTTTTAACTCTGCGACGATTTGTGACAGTTTCCGATAAGATTTATACCACTTTATTTGATTTAAGTTGAAAATTTATTTATATATATATATATATATATATATATATATATATATATATATATATATATATAATGGACGCAACGGTCCAGGCTAGTGGTAGTGGTCTAATGGTATGGAGGAGTATTTTCTTGGTATATATTGGGGCCCTTCGTACCAATAAAAGGTCGTTTAAATGGACAAGTGAGATTGCCTGAAATTAACCAGCAGCTAAAATTAACATTGTTCATCGTGTGTGCATTTCACACCAAACAAATCTGTCTTGAAAAGTCATCTTCGTTCTGGCAGTAGAATCGAGCTGTGCCTTGGGATAACACTGAACCTGAAAGTCACCCTTGCCCAATACACGCTTTTCAAACAAATGCCTGTGTAGCAATTCATTTGAAATCTTATGAAATAACAAACTAATAGCTAAGAAAGTGGGCATGCTCGTAATTGTGTAGATAGCTACTGTATATATATATATATATTAAAATAAAGAGAAAGAACAGTAAAATTTTACAATTCTGCAGAGCATAAACATTACAAATTTAAAAATATGATTCTATCGCTACATCGGAATTACTATGTTTCAAAAACAGAAACTAATAACTTTAAATTTAATTATAGAATTAAAATCCTTAGTATTGTTTCATTTTCCAGCGATTTTTGAAAGAATTCTACAAACTTTAAAATTGATAAAATTAGAAAACTATTATACAGGGAATTTAAATGCCTGAACTTGAAAATTACTGCAAGAACTAAATTGAAAAAGGTGAACTTCTTTCATATAAAATTAGATTTAATGAATAATGTATACATACTTTATAAAAACCCAATACTAATCCTTTGTATATACACCCGAAATCTAATTAGCCTCCATCTATAATTAAACATATACCTTTTTTATCGAAAAGAGGAAAAGTACAAATTCAGCAAATGATGAACATAGTAATTTCTATAATAATGCTCTAAAGAATAGTGGCTACAAAAGCCCCAAAACATAATTATATAAAAAATGTAAGTGGAAATCATAAAAAGCAAGTGGAAAAATCATTTGGTATATAGCCACAGACAACCAAATGGTAAGAAAATAAATTAGGACAAAAATTCCTTGCATTAATCGTTAAACATTTTCCTAGAGATAGTAAACTCAGTACAATTCTTAATAAAAAATACCTTAAAATTAAGTTACAACTATACTGAAAACTTAGAAATGATTATTAAGAAACATAATGTTAATATCTTAAGTAAACACTTAAACCAAAATCAAAAAAAATTAGAGAGTATAAGGAAAAGAAATGAAGATAAAGAAAAATTATGTAAGTGCAGAGATCCTCAAAACTGTCCTCTCAATAATAAATTTCGTACTGAATCATTAGTGTACCAATGCAATAATCTCATCCATTGAGGATCCAGACAAAGTAAAAGTCTACAATGAATGCACAAGACATGAATTCAAAAGACGTTGGAACCAACATTTAAGTTCTTTTAAAATAAGTAAATACCGAAATCAGACGTCCCTAGCTAAATATTTATGGTACTTAAAGGAAACCAACAAAACACCTACTATAAAATGGAAATTAATAAGAAAAGCTAGTTTGTTTTCATTAAATGACCCATGTCCTTTGTGCATACATGAGAAATTATACATTATTAAGTTTATGAAAAATAAAAATTTACTAAATCAAAGAAATGAAATAGCTATTTTTCGCAGACTTTTCTTAAATAGTGATAAAAAAGAAAGATGAAATATGAAATATAGATATTTATACTTCATCTTTGAATAATAATTTTTAAATAAGAAAATAATTCTAATATATTTCTTTCTTCTAAAAGAAGTATAGTCTATTATTAATTAAAAATAATAATTAAAAATTGTATTTTGATACGACGTACTCATATTCAAACGACCCTTTTGAAAAAAAAATTGTGTATACAATTATAAATTTAACTGAAAAATAAAAGTACCGAAAAACTTTTTGTCATTGAAAAAAAAACCCAAAAAACAGACGACGTGCGATAAACGGATGTCATCATTTGTTGAACAGGCACCCCTACCCTACCTTAACTTAACCTCATTTGTAAAGTAACTCATATTTTGATACACAGGTTCTCAGTGAAAATAAATATCCTAACACCCCTTGTCAAAATGATTGAATTTCTAATATCAAGAATGTATGTGCTTAAAGTAAATTTCAAAATAAGTTATTCTAAAAATCGCTTGAAAATGAAACAGCACTAAGGATTTTAATTTATTTTTTAAAGTTTTTAGTTTCTGTTTTTGAAACATGGTAATTTTTGTGTAGCGATGGAACCATATTTTTAAATTAGTAAATTTATAATATATATTTTTCTATAAACGTTAATTTTAGTTGGTACACGTGTTTGAGTTGCTCTCCTTGTTTTTTTTATTTTCTTAAACAGTGAAATTAATGACAACCGGCCTAGATTTAGAAAGTCCTACTAAGAAAAAATCGTGCTTCCGACGGTTTACCCCATGAAAACAAAGTGATATAGGTTCGATTCCTCTCGGAGGTACAATTTCTATTTAATAAAACTTCTCAATCCATGCCTGATTGTGATTAATTTCAGTGTTATGAAAAAAAAACAAAAAAAAACAAAACAAGGGTATCAATTTAAATACATGTAGTCAATTAAAAATTAACATTCATATGTATGAGAAATAATTAATTATATAATATATATAGTTTACGGCAATATATCATTGGAACACTGGTACTTATCCGATCACCAAAGCTGCCCAAAGTTGTGCTTGATCAATAGAGAGATGGGTGAACACTTGGGAATATCAAGCGCTGTAAGGTTGGGTGTGCGGGTGATGTAATGAATAACGGCTCGGAATGAGAAATCGAATTCCAGTCAAGTTGTTTTAGTCACTTATCGTTGAGTAAATACTAGCTCAGGCTGGGTTGGTTGGCAACCCGTCTAGAAAGAAAAATTCTGAGTTCAAACCAGACTGAAGAAGCTTGGCATAGGGTGGATGGAATTTCATTTCATTATTATTATTATTATTATTATTTCTTGTAAACTAGTTATCGCTGATGGGTCCGAATTTACCACCAGTCACGACCAATGGATGGCCCTTCGTGGAGGCTACGGGCCTTGGGAGACTACTGGCACTTAAACTCACCTCTGACCTCAAGTAGAACTCGTACATAAAATCCATCGCTAAAGATGCAGGAAAAATGATCGGTTCACTGTACCGCTCCAGTAAGTACCTGACTCCTCGTGCTATCTTCTACCTTTGCAGGAGTCTGGTCAGGCCTAAAATGGGGTACTGTTGGTATATTTGGACAGAAGCTGCTCAATTCTCGCTTTCTAGTCTTGATAGGGTCCAAAAGTGTCTCCGCGTCCTTGTAGGTGATGAATTACTTTCTTCCCTCCAACCTCTCTCTCTCTCTCGCCTGTGAGATGTAGCAAGCGTCTCACCGCTCTATTACTATTTCCATGGAAAGTGCTCAAACGAGCTGAAGTCCTTGGTTCTGCAAGTTCTAACCTTCACGGTTTGGGCCTGTCATGTCACCCACATTGTAGCTAACCGCCCACATTCCTCCGTATTCCATCGGTGAGAAGTTCAAATCGAACAGCTTCTTCCCGCGAACTACTGCTTTGTGGAACCGATTCCGAAGAGGATGTTTCCCCAATCACTACAATCTTAGCTAGTTCAAGTCTAGGATTAACCGTTATCTCCCCTGCTATCCGCATAAACGAACTCTTACTGTAGCCCTCTACCTCGAGTGGCCCCGGGCCTTGTAAACTCACTGTAAAAAAAAAGAAAGATGTTATTTCAATTTTGAGATGATAAAAACCCTCTTTGATTTCTCTTTTCCCGCTTTTCTTCATAGCCGCTTCCAATTTGCTATTGTCTGTATCGTGACGTTCCTTTCCAAATATAAACCAATTTCTTTGACTTAATTTTCCTTATTTACTTACCCAACGTACTTTTAAAGTTATTTGTTTTTCTGGTAATAATATTTAAGGCGACTATTTAATTTACTTTCAAAATCTTAAATATTTACTAGTCTTTACAAACGTATTGATAACTAAATCGTTATGGAGGACGTTCCATTCGAAAAGGTTCTTTCCCCCAAATCTTACGTTGTGGAACAGACACCCGAGAGGATGCTTCCCTGATGACTACAATCTTAACCTCTTCAAGTTTAGGGTCAACCGTTATCTATCCTACATATCCTCATAATATGCACTTCTTACTCCTTCTGTGTTTTCTCTTACAACCTCATTCGGTAACCCTCTACCTGGTGTGGCTCTTGGTGTTTATATCGGATGAACAATAGTATAAAAAAGAACTAAAATGCGTCAGACATGGTAGTGTTGTATTTACTACATCCTCTTCATGTATTATATTAGAAGCAGCAATAAAATGATCATTGTCTTTTAAGAACTGCTGTGTATTCAATGCTTTTCCGTGTTACTGTCTATGTTATAAACTAAACTCGTAACTATTATTGGACACAGACTAATGAATAAATCAAAGAATTGAAAGCTGGTTGGCTGCTATTGATTCTGGGATTTTGATCCAACGCAGATTTCCGACTCAAGTATCAGGAAGAGAGAAATAGAAGGCGGTTTAAAAAGATATAGCTTTAAATATTTATTAAGCCGAAACAATTTAAGATCATGACTCTGGCGATGAACAGTTGTGTAGAGATTAGAATTTTGTGTACGATGAGTGCAACGGTTATTGGCGAAACAACTTGGAGAATTTCAGCCATAATACCGTTGGGAAAGCCGTAAATCATTTCTTTTCTCCAAAGCCCGGTATGAGTCAAAATCACAGGGTAAAGTAGGCTTTACTTTGGTTGGCAGTCACTCTAGGAGATGGAACATTCTGGATTCAAATCCGTGGCGAAGGCAACAGGAAACCATTCCACTATCTTTGATAAGAATCTTTGCCAATTCAGAGATAATAAAGAAAAAGAATCTGTGGAGAGCCATGATCACCCACATCCTGAAAGGACATGGCATTTATTCAAACGTTCATCCTGAGCTATGGGTTAAATAACAGGCAGAATTAGCTCTCTACTCTCGGCAGTGTGTCTAGAACAAAAATTTCAAATACAAAAGTGGGGAACCACCCCATTATCTTTTCCTAGAAGCCATTTCAATTAAATCCAGAGACGGATATGCAATGTGATAGGTTTTGATCTGGCATCTCGTCTACAGCCATTCTCTCACAGACGTGATGTGGCTTCTCTCTGTCTTTTCTACAAATATTTTCATGGCAACTGCTCTGACGAGCTACTTTCACTGGTACCTCGACTGCGTGAATTTAAACGTACCACTAGGTCGGCATCTCGGTTCCACCCTTTCACTGTCGAAACAGTTAAATGTAACCGCCCCTTCTACTCCAACAGCTTCTTCGCTCGCACTTCCCGACAATGGAACCTCCTTCCTCCTACTTGCTTTCCTGATAACTATAATCGTCAAATATTCAAATATAATGTCAATCGACATCTTCTGACGCATTGATCTTGATCCCCGTCCTTCTCTATATCCTTTCCTCAAGCACCCCTCTTTACTCTTGCTCCCACTCTTTGTAACCCCTTGCGTGCTAGTGGCACTCCTGCCTTCCTTGGGGTGAAATGCTTAAAAAAACGCTATGATGACTATGTTCTGATTGTTTGATTTATTTTTTTCGACTTATCAACCTCTTGTGGGTATTTAAAGCCGAAACATATTTTAGATAGTAAGAATAATTCTTTTTTTTTGTCAGTGAATATTACATTAACTATTTTGGAGATAATGATTTTTCCAGATACAGGTCATACTATTTAACCCATAGCGTTTGGGTATAGGAGATGGATTCATCTTTTTCTCAAGGTTATTTGCGTGTAAGTGAATGTAACTTGGCTGGAATTCGAACATAGCTCTCCGATTTCTTATTCCGAGTCGCTATCCATTACAACCACCCGCACATCCGCCTACATCTTGAAATAGATGCAATTATAAAAAGAAACACAAAAACTTTAATTAAAAGACAAATGATATTAAATACTGGCACACACTTAGTCACGTGAACAATTTATTTGTGAGTTACCAATTGTCTCCCAGGGCTTTTACACAAACACAATTTATTTCACGTTTCTTGTACCAATTGTAGACGTAGTGGCTTGTTAGTGGTGAAATGCTCTTGAAGTAAAGTAAGAGAATTCCTTTTAAGAAAGCCACCTCAACTGCAGATCACTGAAAATGGAATTCTTGCTGCTGATAAAAGCCTTATCAGCTCACTGCCAAACGCTTTCTTTTTCTTCAATGCATCGTACCCTCTCAGATCGTAGTCGATCGTGGCCATCCACAGCCTCCTATTCTTTATATCTCTAAGCAATGTTTATCCTCTTACTCTGCCTTCTAGTCCCTGTTCTGCTAATCCATTTAGAAAATCTCCTTAGGTAGTTTTCTCTGTGTATCCCTCGGCTTCTCTTTCAACTCAATATATCCTATGAGTGTCAAATTCTCCAAGCCCTCTTTCTTCATTATATATCCCATTTTTTTCCGATACCATGTATAAGTGTTCATTTTCCTTAAAACTTCCTGGTTGTTCATATGTCATGTTTATGGCATATTCAGCTTCCTTCTATAGAACCACATATCTGTTGCCTCAAGTTCAATTGTCTAGCATTCACTGCCATACAGGCAGATTTATATTACACAGCAGTTCAGCGCCCTTTTCTTTGTTTATGAGTCTGTAATGGAACAAAGTCTTTCTCTATAAATTTTGCATCGTGATAAATTAAAATCTGAAATAGTTTTGGTCTAATTAATTTTTGAAATGTCTATTTCTTTAGTAATCATTGTATGGTGTTCACTGCTAGCATGATTGAGTACTTGCCACGGTGCTATGGTTAACGAGCCAATCTCTCAAGACATAGTGGCTTCGTACGTAAATAGCTGGTGTATGAATATAGTCGTGTGCTGAAGCTGGTTCAACTAATACTCGCCACTTCAAGGTCGATGCGAACAGCCTGGATAGTATCGGTTAACAAATAAAAAGACGCTTAGAATTATGGGCTTTTTTCCGTCTAGCGATGCTCGGCAAGGGGTCATAAGCAAAATGAAATAAATATTCAAAATGAAATAAATCTAAAGTCGTGTCATCTTTTGGTGGATCATTTATTTTCTCCTTTTGTATATGTAAAATTCTGAAGTTGGGATTAACCATTATAGCGGAATAAGAAGATCGACAATAAAGAATTAAAAAAATAGGAACAATGTGTTCTTGTGAAGTAGGGAAAAAGAATGGGACAGTTGCATTAATTTATAGCCAACTTTAATTGAACTTTGTAACAATTTAAATATAGTTTATGGTGTTAGTGAGAGTTTACTCAGAGGTCAGCATAGTGTGGTATAGTAGTTGTGTACTGAGGAAACCGAGATGGAAAGAACTGCCGCAGAAGACTGATAAAGATGAAATGGAGCCATCCATTGTTTGGCGGAAATACGTGTTTGCGTTAATATATAGATTTTAGTCTTTTTTTTTTATGCTGTAGAAACCGAAAAGCTCATGGGAATAGGCGAGGGTTGGTGCTCAGAAACTAAGCAAAGTATTAAATAATCGGAAAACGAACTTTGCTGAAGTATTTCATCACAGAGGAAGAATGGATTTAAAGCAACAGAGATCTGGTTTTGCTGATCACTAATGAGAATGCCATGGATGATATCAGTGATAAAGAAAGGAATCGTAAAGATAACAAAAACTTCAAGAAAACTGTTCTTAAGAATAAGAAAGAGACACAGTTGAAATTTTGGGGCAACTAGTGAGGCTTGGAGAATTTAACACTCACAATGCAAAAGAAAGTGAGGAAAGCGGCGTGTAAAATAATTTAACCAATTGATAGGAGAACTAGTAACACAAAGACAACGAGGAGAAAGAATTTATTTTTAATGGATGAAAAACATTGTCAATGTTTATTATTGAGTCATTACTTAAATTGCGATAAAAGACAAAATACAAATGAAGGTGACATTAAATAAAGATAAGAGCCTGCAAATATGATTCATATTATGGGACATAAGTACTACAATTTTACTGCTTCTGTCCCATAATAATTGTTACATTTAGTCTACAAAATATCTGTCTACATGTAACAATTCTTATGATACAAAGGGCGTACTGTTTTTCAGCTTCTGTCCCATAATAATTGTTATACTTATCATAAGAAATATCTGTCTACACGTAACCATTCTTATGGGACAGAGGTTGTACTGTTTTACTGCTTCTGTCTCATAATAAATGTTACATTTAGCCTACAAAATATCTGTCTACATGTAACAGTTCTTATGATACAAAGGGCGTACTGTTTTGCAGCTTCTGTCCCATAATAATTGTTATACTTATATGAAATATCTGTCAGAGGTTGTACTGTTTTGCCGCTTATGTCCCATAATAAATGTTACATTTAGCATATAAAATACCTGTCTGCATGTAACCATTCTTATGGGACGGAGGTAATAATAATAAAAAAGTAGAAATGAAAATAAAAAGAATAGAGAAGAAAAAATGTTTTATTGTAAATCAGCGGACGTCTTAAAATGGCGTCGCATTTGACATTCTTTTCGATTTTTTTATTCCATTATTTTCTTTCGGATGAAGACAGATCGGACGATGCTTTTTTTACAATAAATTTCCTATCTGATGTCGCTTAAAACTGACTCAGGTCGTCCCCCGTCTCGTCTTTAAATGTCCGTGCCCGTTGCTCTTTGCGGGCAGTCATAATTCAATCGACTTCATTTTATTTGGATTTGTTTTTTTTTTCGCTTATTTCATTTAATCCGATCTCTGTCCATGGCGCTAAAATCTTTTCGCTATGTTCAACGGGCGGATCTCCACCCCCCCCCCCCCCCCATATTGCTCAACCTAAAAGATACGATTCAGGGTGAGTTTATTTTTTCTCAACTTTGAAAAGAATTTTACTCTGAAAATTCATTCATTATTACTGCCTCATTTACGATTTCTTTGAAAGCTGGGTTCATTTTCATGTCGCGTATCTTTGAAGAAAATTTTTCTTTTCGGTGATAACTCTCTTCAATCTGATAACACTTTACAATTTAAACATATATTTTTCATATCATCTACAACACGCAAGCAGGGACACGCACATATACACACACATCAATAAATTTGTAGCCTTGTGATGAAAACGTATTTATTTTTATATTAAAATATTTGTGAACATAATTTATTTCTTTTTCAATGCTCTCCATTCAGCGATGCAAATTAATCATTAGATTGAACATTCAGTATCGCTGGCCGATCGTTTCTGGGTATGTTTGACTGTTCGGATGTCTAGCTAATCCCCGCTGCAGACGCCTACTCAGCCTATGCTGAGTGCACCTTGTTTACTGCATCTGAGCGAGAACGCATAATCTGGTATTTCACTTGTTTGAACAAAACCAGTACACTCAAATCTTCGGTCACGATGGCTTTTGACTTTGTGCTAGCACAATCACCGACGTCTTCCGAACACTTTCACCCATCTAATGTTACCCGGATGTTATGGTTTTCAGGCACATCCCATCAATGCCGTCCGCTGGGATCATTAAGCCAGGCCGATATTATCAAGATGTCACATGACAAATCGAAGAGAATTGATGTCATTAGGAAATTCAGTGATGAAACTTAAGAACAACGTCGGTCCAGAGATGTGAGAATTAATGCCATTAGGAAGGTCATTGCTGAAACTTAAGAATAATTTACGCCCAAAGATGTAGCTCTGGGGAAAACATGCATTAGTACAAAAAAGATCTAGAAGAGTGGCCATTCAAGACAACTTTCATTTTGCGATTCGATAAAAAAGACTTGAAAAAAAGACTCTGGTATTTTGCCAAAAAGAGGTAGAAGTTTGATAAGCCGATAGTTAGAAGGATAGAATGGTTCACCGTAATTCTTAAAAACGGGAACTACAGATGAGGTTTTTCAACAAGCAGGGAAGCAAGAAGCAGCAAAGCAATTATGGTACAGTTTAGAGAAGAACAGAAGCTAGTTCGGGAGCGGGACATGTTTCTTATTGCAGAAATGCCATCAAGTTCACATTCTTTGACGGGATCTAGTTTCGATATGATAGCAGAAACCGTAGTCAGAGTTATATGCAGATCAGTTCTCCGTTGAATCAAGAGGAGAATTTGAGGAGAATTTCCGAGTAAAACATTTTGCTTTATCAATAGAAGTTAACACCTGAAATTGAGAGAACCGCCAGTAGTCACAGGAGAGCCAATTTTTTCTAAGCTACGAGTTGTCGCATTCTATCCGCAAATAAAAACTTCGCCTCTTTGAGGATAGGCTTACAATTGTTACGAGCAAACACACTTCTGTTGCTATCGGAACTATAACACCGAAACAATCGGAAGAAGAGATTCCTGTGGCCTATGGCGGCAGAACAGACCGGTGTGAATCAAAGAGAACATTGTGTCTTCACCTGGTATTTCTGAGACTGAACAAAAGCATCGATGCCGTCTTTGACCCAGAAAGGAAACCTCTGTGGCAATGTTCGTGTTCTTAACACTTACGCTCGTCTAATGAGCTGTACCTGCAAGTGATGTGTCTATTTTGTACTTCGTTACCCTCGGCTTCTTTATCCGTAACAAATGTTATTACTGCTATAATGACACAGCGTAGACGACTGACTGATTTCATTACACATCGTTTGCGTTGTCACCGTTAACAGTCTATCAAAAACGGATGGAAAAGGCACCAATAAAATAGTCAGTGGCGGAAAGAAGAAATTGTAGGAAACGAAATAGTGAGAGAGTAGAGAATAAAAAGAATGAGGTGGAGGGGGTGTAACTACATCATCATCATCATCATTATCATAATAATAATAATAATAATAATAATAATAATAATAATATACACACACACACACACACAAATATCTTCTCATATATATTGCAGTGTTATCAGATAAAATAGTAATAATTAAAACAATTCAAATTATTGAGGGTGGGACAGTGACCCAGCCATGGAAACTATTTATAAATGTGACTCTAGGCCAAGTCTCAATATCTGACTGGTATTGTCATCAGTAAAAGAAGTGATGGAACTTTTTTTCATTGATGGAAATATTTAACCTAAATACTTTTCACTTAAATAATTTAAGTGAAAACTATTTAAAACTATCAGATAAAATATGTTTTAAAGCATATAACAAAAATAAATGGATATAAGAATCTTGAATCGGAAATGAGGCACCTTAAAATAATTGTTATATTTTTTATCATTTGAGTCCTGGGTTCTATCCAAAATGGTAAGACAGCGAGAATATATACAAGATTCCTGGTAGCCTCGGTTTACAAGAATTCTTTTTCAACATTGTCACTTTGTGGAACTAGTCTTCTACTCAGAAGAATATCCATCGATGTAAAGCAAATATAAACAATGTGACGTGTGACTTAACATCAAAATTCGTGCAATCATAATACGTATATGTTTAGTTCGAATCCTTAGGGATGTATATTCATTGCTCATTTTAAATAAACAATTGTGGCACAAAGCCAAAGAAAAAGTAGGAAGAGGTTGGTTTACATTAACTCTCCTAAATCTAACTAATCAGAATCACGATCCATTACCATTTAGTCATTCGCCACAAGAACTCATTCATCACTATTCAATCCGTCATGTACCACAATGCCACATATTCACCGGAAACCTACAAAAATACCCATAATATAAAGATTTCATAACTTACAAATGTCATATTAACTAGGTAAACAAAAGAGTCTAGCTTAATAAGTGGAGTGGTTCGACAGAAAACCACCCCGTAGCGTCAAAAGGGGAAATTTCTTTTTTAAGAAAATAAATTCTGGTCCCGTTCACACTAACCAAGCTCGTCAATTTTACCCACCTTTCGCTGAAATATGCCGATAACAAAAGCTTTTTATCAGATCTGATCTGATTTTCATCTTCAGCTGATGTTCAAAAAATGATCATGATGAGAATAACGTTCGTATCGTAAGATTCCTTCCATCCGCAACGTCCCCAATCCTTAGGAAAAAGAGTTAAGCCACAAATAATATAAACTGGAAGAGAGAGAGAGAGAGAGAGAGAGAGAGAGAGAGAGAGAGAGAGAGAGAGAGAGAGAGAGAGAGAGAGAGAGAGTATGGAAGACATTTTCCCTGGTAATATTGACGTAAAGAAAGTGCTATGTGGATTGTCTCACCCCCTACGAATTGGAACGATGCACCAAGAGTTTACTTTTCTATCTATCGAAAATGTAGTATGAGGGTAAAGAAAAAATTAGGAAATGGCTTTATCTCTTTCTTGAGAAATTAGAAAAGCACGTGTCATTGGCGAGAAGAGAGGCAGATGGGAATTATATTTTCATTGGCGAAAACGAATTTAGAAATGAAAACAGGTAATGAACCCATTGCGAGGGTTAGGATTATGAAAATCGATCCTGTCGTAACAGGAAGGTGGTCTGGTTTATGTTTTCGCTAAAACGGCGAAAAGGTTTTGTAAGCGGCAGAAAGAAAAGGAGAAGACATGAAAAAAGAAAGAGAAAGAAAAGCGTGGAAGACAGAAAGACATTCAGTCGGTAGCAGAAAGAGAGAGTAAACTTGGGAAGTGGGAGGGAGAAGTCAAAGCAATAAGGAAAAAGAAACGAAGAAAAAACAAAGAAAGAAAGAGAGAGTTATTTAGGCAATAGAAAGAAAGAAAGAAAGAAACAATGGAAGACAAAGAAAGGAAAGAAGGAAAAATGAATGAGAGAAGAATAAAGGGAGAAAGGGGAAAAACGAACGGTAAGTGAGAGGAAAAAGAAAGAATGTCATGAAAGGGAGAAAAGAAAAAAGTTAGAAGGAACAATTGGAGTGAGAGAGAGAGAGAGAGAGAGAGAGAGAGAGAGAGAGAGTAAAGAGAAAGAAAAAAAGGGAAAACTTGAGAGAAAGAAAGGGAATATACACAAGAAAAGAAAGAAATTTCATAGGTGGTAAGAAGGAAGTAGAAATTAGGAAAAACATGAAAATAAGGAAAGAAGGCAGAAAGATAAGAAAAGAAAAAAGAATCAAGGAAGGTAGAACGAAAGAAAGAAGTTCAGAAGGTGAAAGGAATGAATGAATGAATGAATGAAATAAATAATAAAATAAATAGAGTATTGCAATAAAAAAGAAAAAAAAATATGGGTAAAACAACCCAAAGACTAAGAGTTTAATACAATGTATGGGGAGTGGCCGAAGCGTAAAGGTAAAAAACGGGGTCGATCAGATGGCGTAGTCAGTTTCCATTGTCGCCTGAAGATTGATTGGTGCAAAACGCTGTTTTGAAATGGACAATAAGAAATCGACACTCAATGACCGATGCCCAAGTCCTTACTGGCCACAGGCCAGTTGGCGACCATATATATGGGCCTGCTGCAAACCATCATTTTTTTTTACACTTTTCCATACAAGAATGACGAGACGCCAAATCACTTTTCGACTTTTTAATGTGAACGCGCATGCGTAAATATCAGATGGCAAAGAAGGTGCGGGCAGCTTTTGTAGATGATTAAGAAAATACAGTGAATAAGAGGTAAGAAAGGAAATTGTTTCAATTAATATAACAAATCTTTTCAGGTTACAGACGTCGTATGTCCGGGCTACAGAATTGAAATGGAAGAGGTTGCTATTGGTCACCGGTTTGTGGCAGGACCAATGGCGGTTTGTTCCGGATGAGGATGAAAACTTTCAAAGTAATTCAAGCTTTTCAAAAGAAATGAATTCAACATGTGGAGGAATTTTTACATAAAGAATACCAATTCAAGAAAAAAGAAAATATACTCTCGTGTACACAACCGAAAAGAAAAAACAGATTTATACGCTTTGCTGTTAGAAAATGTGTGTGTGTGTGTGTGTGTGTGTGTGTGAGGATGATGAGCCAAGTGGTTGAATTTTCAGCTTAGTAGTCGTCTGCCTGAAAAAAAGAAACTTTCCCGGAGGCAGCGAGACGCATCCTGTACTTACCGCATGCTAGCGCGAAAAGAGAGAGAGAGAGATGGTTGTGTCTGTTCTTTTTATACTCCTGAATAGAATGTCACATACGAAACAAAGTGGCCTAATAACCACACAGAACTTGGCTTAATGCGATGGAAGTATGGATTGTTTGACAGCGAGGCTATAGAATCGGTGAGACTGGTTCAAACTCTGCATTTATAGTTTTGGAAAAAATATGAATCCTTCTGTTATGGCCCATGTCCTTTTAGGGCGTGGGCGATCATGGCTCTTCACTATGTCCTGTGTTTTATTACTCTAAGTAACTTTTCTCCCTTTATCATTACTCTTTGATTTTATTCTCTCATCCATTTACACAAACTCGTTAAGTAGGTTACTCGCTGTTTCCCTCTGCTTCTCTTGGCTTCATTATGTCATGTGAGTAATTCTCTAGAACCTTTTTCTTCATGCTATATGTAAATTTCAGCTGTCTCGTTCTGACTGTAAGTATCGTTTTCTTTGTCGTTTCTATTTCCCAGAAGGCCTTATAGTGGCGTGGGGCTTAAGGGTCGATTTACCCACGCCAAGAAGATTAATGGAAACAGATAATGACGCGGAAACACACGGATAATTTTTAACAAAACAAGATAAATTTATTTACAATTAGTTGAAGACACAACTTGAAGTTGTGTCAGTAGCTCGTTTCAGGAAAATGAATCAGAATTTTTTAAAGTCTGTAGTTTTAACGAATTCTCCTTGAAGAGGAAACATTCATACAACAGAGATTAAATGATCTGACATAAAATAATATTAAAAAATGCCTAAAACAAAGGTAAGAGAGTTTGCTGCTCACCGAAGGAATATATGGTTGCATACTTTCAAAAATAGACGGAGAGAGATAGTTTGAAATACTTAGCTTTCTTGGATTATTGAGAGAAAATTCTTTGAAGTACCGCGTGCTTGGTTAAAGGTCGATAATATAATTGGAGAATAATTTTACACTGGCAAGAACTTGAAAGCTGGTCACGAGGAACTGAACCGAAACCCATTACATGACTTCTGACAATCTTCTCTTGTTAATTTAATTTTTCTCCTCATTTTATATCAAAGGGTATTTCGCATAGGCTCGCTACTTTCTTTTCTTTTCTTCTTCATGGCTCAACGGATAATTTCTGTGAAGACAATGTTTTCATTGGTCCAAAGAAAATTTAACATAGGCTCACAAATTCCTTACCGTCTTTTTCTCCCATTCCTCCTAATTTGAAGTGGGTGGGTAAAGGGAGTTATTATTATTTCATACGCACTACAGTCTCTTCATTGCTCACATATTCTCTCTATGGTATTCTTAGCATTAGTCGGTAGAATGTATATCTGTCATTTTAAGTCTCTTCTTTATCCGTGAGGTAATTGTCTAAAATTCACTAGAATGTTCGATATGACATTGCAGTTGAACACACTTTTCTTTGTTTCTAATGAAAATCTCAGCTTTCTTTCTGATTATTAGCAGCCGTTTCCTCGTAGTTCGTTTTTCTCCTTACAACTTCCTCATTTCTCAAAGGATCTGTCCATGATATTCGCAACTGTTGTTAGTAGGACCACATACCTTTTGCTTCAACTCATTTTTTCATCTGTCAGGAGATTGTCCAACATTCATTGTCACAGAGAAGATTATATGTTACCTAGAAGTTTAGCACTCTTCTTTGCCCTAAAGACATTTTCCAATCTCTTAATGTTTGTTTTCCTCTATGAGTCAAATATTCGGCTGTACTGGGTTTTCTATCTTGGCTGGGCAACCAGTCTTGGAGAAAGGCAACTCTGAATTCAGAACCATGTAGAAAACAACACGAAACACGCTACTATAATTCTCAGGAACAAACATGTATTGCGAGAGTCAACACATTTGTAGCGAGATGTGTACGTTTTACAGTAGATATTTAATGGCTCCTGGTATATTTGTCTCGCAAACAATATTTGGCGGACTCATGGGAGTCCCGGTGTAAAACAAACAATTAATGCATGTATTAACAACAAGGAATTAGATTAATGTGTACACAGTTGAAAGGAAAGTAGAATACATTAAAAACTTAGCTATTAAGAATGTGCTTGCTTGTTTGGATGGTAGGCGTGCGTGTGTAAGAGTACAGTCGTCAGTCGGTCAGCGGAGACGTCATCATCTACGTTTTGCTACATCTTGGAGCAAGAGGAAGAGGAAGAGGAAGAGGAAGGAAATATTTGTCTTTCTATAGAACTTAAACAGTACCACCTAATGGGCGTTTGGCGAAGCCAAGTGAGGTAACCCACACATAGTAATGTACAGTTTACAGATGAAAAAGCTATATAGATTACTCACACCTCGAAGGTACGTAGTACAGAGAGAAGGGCGCGATTTGACCAGTTGTGTATATCTGTTTTCTTCGTTTGATCATAATGGTTTCCGCGTGTTTTTTTAATGATTATATAATGTATCGATTGTTATTTTGTAATCATATTGACATCAATTGTTATCAAGTTTTACAACTATACAAATACTAATACAGTTGTTATTTGCGCATACGTACAAAGGAATAATTACTCAATAGACTTTAGTGTATATATATATATATATATATATATATATATATATATATATATATATATAGAGTTATGGGTGAGAGGTTAGAACGTTCGCTTTTTGAGCATGAGCCTGGGTTCTAATCTCACCACGGCTGATTTGTCAGGAAGGAGACTTCCCGATGTTATAGGACTGCAGGGGGGGGGGGTGCAGCGTGCAGCACCTTTGCAAAGTGCCTAAAAACCATACCACGGGTCGACCCAAGCCTTGTGAGTGAAAATGGATAGATGGAACACTTGCGGCTCTCGATAGTTGTGCTAGCACGGAGTCACAAGTCATCGTGACCGAGGGTTTGAGTGTGCAGGCCTTGTTCAGATTGTTGATCACGCTAGATAACACACTCTCTCCCAGAAACTAAGCTCTGCTCAGCATAGTTGCAGAATAAAACCACAGGTTGCTCTGTGGATGTTGAACAAACAAAAATGGTCCAGAGCGGACGTCTGCATTAGGGATTGGCTAGCCGTCTTAATAGACGGGTATCCTTGATTACGATTGGCCAGCTGTTATATATATATATATATATATGTGTGTGTGTGTGTGTGTGTGTGTGTGTGTGTGTGTGTGTGTATATATATATATATATATATATATATATATATAGATATACACTATTGTGCATTGTGCATGTGTGTGTTCGGTGTATTTGACGATGCATTGTTAAAAACAAGAGACCTTTTTTGTCACTGTGCATTCGATTTAGTTTCACAAAATAAAGACACTTTCCCAAAATAACGAGCTTCTGTAAATGGATTGCAAAACAGAGACTGGGGGGGGGGATCAAAGGATAGGAAGTTGTGGAGAGTCATGAACAACCTACCTAAAAAGCTTGTGTAAATAGATTGCAGAATAGGGACTGGTAGGGATTATCCTAGACACTAATTATGTCCCCAACAATCATGTTTACCAGAAATTGTAACTTCCAATTAATTCAGTAAAAGAGAAAATGTTCTGCGAGGATGGAATTATGAAGTTGCCTGTAAAGATGATAGAAAACAGTCGAACAAAACTCTAAATATGTTGTTCAATGTAGTTAATGTCATAAGTTTATATATATATATATATATATATATATATATATGTATATATATATATATAGGGTGACCCCAAAAATCGGGAATTTTTGAAGTGCGTATTGTCAGACATGAGCAAGTGGGAGACAGTGACCCTGAGCAATTAAACATTTCGCCATTTTAGTAACGAGAATGAAATATCCCAGCTGAGATGTTGCAGCAGTCAATGAGGAATCTCTACAGCAGATTTCAAGAATGCATTCGTACAGGAGGACGCCATCTACAGGGCGTAATTTAAAAAAAATTTAAATTCCATCATTGTTTTTTGAATGGCATGTTTTAAGGTTTCAATTACTATGAATTAAATATTTTTCTTCCATCACTCTTGGTTTTATTGGATTGTTAAAAAGTTCCCGTTTTTTGGGGTCACCCTATATATATATATATATATATATATATATATATATATATATATATATATCGAAATTGTCCAATTATTAGATTAGGCTTTGAACGGTTGTATCTTAGAAATGATTAAAGATATCTTACTGGAATTCTCCGAGGTTTTTACAACAATGTTGAACTCTACTTTGAACAATAAGAATGTATTTAGCTCTAAGTTGCAATGATGATCACTCTTGCTGTTGTGACATCCTGATCCAGATTTCCTCATTATTGTCCCCTCTTTTTTAACCTTTCACCGTTCTTTGATGGTTCTTTAATGGACTTTTAAGATGGAAGCCAGGTGATGAATGTTGATACCATTACTGAAAGCATGAATGATCTTTTTCATCTCACCATTACTCAGTTGAGAAGACATAGTGGGTCTGACACAAACCGATTTTAAACTGTTCTCTTTCTAGCTGAATAAAGTGTTTTCTGTGATTCTTATGACAAATGGTGTCAAAATGGCTAAATGTCTTATCTGAAAACCTGTAAAAAAAGAAACTAAATTAGCTTTGTAGTTTTTTAGATATTAAACATTATATGGAGTGGACAATTATTCCATGCTGTTACACGATTTGGACAATTTTGCTGTTACACCCGGTATATCTATAGTTCGTGTGCACTTTAAAAAATTTATAACTTTATTTGTATTTGCGATAGAAATAATCAGTAAAAAATGTTATAAAGTTTAATGTACCTAGTTCTAAGTATAGCTAAAATAACTAATGTGATTTCAGGCATTACTGTAAATCAGTTGGCAAATGTTTTCCGTGAACTGCAAAATCGTATTAGCCTTTGTATTGCTAATGATGGAGAACATGTGGAAATTTAAATAAAATTTTAATAAAACCATAAAAAATATAGATTTACTTCTTTCTAATCCTATTTACAATTTTTTTCTATCGCAAATACAAATAAAGCTATAATTTTTTTAAAGTGCACACGAACTTTATGGACACCCTGTATATATATATATATATATATATATATATATATATATATATATATATATATATATATATATATATATATTATTTCATTTTTTTTATTGCCCAATGTTAGAACCGTTGAAAAATGATTTTTTTTAAAGTTTGAAGTAAGTTTTCTTTCTTTCAGTTGATTCATGGTAATGAGATGTATGCAACCCAGGCTTGGGTCAGACCTCACTACACCAAAATAAGCACATTTCAATGGCGGACGTGTAAGTGAGCATTTCTATGCGCACGTATAGACACATTTAACTACAGTTTTATTTTTATATATAAATTGTTTCCATTTATAAATTGTTATTTCAACGAAATGTAGCTGGTAGGCAAATTTTCCGAGAAAACACTTCGCAGAATGCGTCTCGGTCATTAGACATCGACGAAATCAGTTAAAAAAATAAAATCAAAATTCAAATAAAATAATACACAACTATTTGTTACATTTTCTCCGTTAAGAGCTTGCTGAAGTTTAAGATCGAACTGTACATGAACGTAACGCACTACTTTCTTTCTTTTTCTTTCACTTTCTCTTCTTAATTCTACTTTTTACTTTTATTCTTTCCTCTGCCTGTCCAATATTTAAAGTGTTACTCCGCGACACGATGTAGTTCTAATGATCGTTAATGATTCGTCACTTGTTCTTAAAACGCATTGTTTAATGCAGCAACAACACTATCATACATAACAACTTCGACAGTCATCATAATGATAATAATACTAGAATTAACGATGATTTTTATTTTAATTATTATTTGAACATTATCAAATATTCAACAGTATTATTATTATTAGAAGAACTATTCAATTTAACTTTTATAAACAATAAACCATATTTGAATTCAAACACGTAACTCTTATGGATAAATTATGAGTTCAAATCTTACCATAAAGCTTTATTTTCTATTGTTTCATTTTCTATTACGTCATATTATTACGTCATATTATTACGTCATATTATTACTAGGTGTGTAAACAATATTGGTTATTTTTTCAGATAAAAAAAATTAGTTAACTCATTAGGTGCACATTAAATATGACTCTGCCAGCCGCTATGATGGAGAAAGCATTACCTCGAACCGTCACCAGTGAGACACGCTGCAAGAAGAAGTTGAAGTTTGCTGAAATCAGTGGTGAAAGACCTAATTCTATCTTTAAGTTGCAAGAGCCACTCCGTTTCGCGAGGCTCGTTCCTTAATCGAGTTAATTAATTGAGTGGCTCTTGCAGCGTGGCTCACTGGCGACGGTTCGAGGTAATGCTTTCTCCATCATAGCGGCTGGCAGAGGATAGAAAAAATTGTTTATAGTTACGTTGTTCTGGAATTGTCATCATTGGTCGACTGAACTTGCTTTGTTTGAATGACTTTTGTTTTGTTATTATTAGTTACTTTGTTCAATAAATACGTTAAAATATGACTCTTACTAAGTGTGAATTTTAAACTGAAAGAATTAGTTTATTTACTATAATTTATTTTAAAAGAATAAGAGTTTAGAGAGGCTTGCTCAAAATATTCATTTGAGTGTGTAATGCTACTATTACTACTACTACTACTAATAATAATAATAAAAAAGTTAGTTGATAAAGTTAAAAATAGTCCTTAGTAGAGGGAGACAGCGAAAGTTCATGTGGTGTTGTTAGTGTTCTGACCAGTCCGGGGTGTGAGGAGTGCCGGATAAAAATCGTCGTGGTAAGCTTGTTGAAGTTAGCACAGCCTTGTAAAATTATAGTAACATCGAGCGACTTCTCTTGTGCCGTCGGTGAAACTTAGTGGATTTGTTTCACATGTCCAAAGTTGTCGGCATTTCGTTTCGTATGATGCCTGTAGTTCTGGATTGGCCATATGGCATGTCAGAGTCCTCTTCTTGCACTCAGCTGAAAAGGTTTATGATCTGCTTGGCGCCATTTGTTCAGATTCTGACAAGGCTTAAATGAAAAGCAACTTAACTGGCCGACGATCTTATTTTCGCGTCGGAGGTTTGAAAAAGCTCTCTTTTCAAATTATCGCGGGTTGCAAATTCCGCTCTTATGATTGGTTAAAATGATCCAGATGATGAGTTTTCTTCGCAATCTTTTTTTCAGAACATTCTTTTTACTACCCTAAGCTAGACAGCATCGCCATCATTAGGCTTAGGATAGAGGCCTATAGAAAAAGTCGCGCCCAAACACCTCATTGGTTAATAAATGTATTCGATCTAGGTAATTGTAATCAGTAGAAGGTTGTATTTTTTACGTACATTTTTAAAATAACAAAGATCAGGTGAAGGGAATACTTAAAATTAATAAAATTATTGACAATGCTTCATCTAAGAAATTCTGGCAACGTCTATTACATCTTATTAATACCGTAGCTATACAAATAAGAGGAATGATAAACTAATTAATAATGAGCCTGCTTCATTGAAGTAAGTTTTCATCTGTTTCATTATTTGTACTACTTAAAATTATCATGTTACAATGTTTCTATTTTTAAAAATCGCAACAAAAATTTACCGTAATGAAGATAAGTGTAAATTCCATTTTTTTCAGGCAGTCTTCTTTGAAATAAAATTTCAACTGAATAATCTTTGGATACTCTTTAGATCCGTTCTAAAATTTAATCATTTAGTCGATGAACGAAATCAAGTGTTAGGTTCGAAATTCCAATCACCTGAAGAAGGCCGGCGCGTACAACGGCCGAAACGTCGTGAATATGACAATAAAGATGAGGATAACAGTCCGAACATTTTAAATAGTCTAAGTAATGTGACGTATATGTTTAAGATATTCTGACAATCACAGCACATAAAATGGCCGCTGCAAAGATTTAACTGATTATTAATTAGACTGATTGATCTCTCTTCTTCTTCTTCTTCTTCCTGCTGCTAACTGCATTCATGGCCGTTATTATTGGCTGTAATACACGAGAAGAAATAGGGTTGGATGTGACCTGACTCTGATAAAATATCTCCCTCGTTAATGAACACGCCATTGATTCTAGTTTAATGGACCGAAAGTTACTTTGAAGAATATTTTTAATTTCAAAGCCAATGTCGTTGACTAAACATACACTTTTTAGGAAACGTTTATAGAATTCAATTAATTACTTTAGAAAATTGCTTCCAAATATGAAGAATTATTTTTTGCAATTTCATCTTTTTCATACTCTCATATTGCATCCACCACAAAAACGGAAGATACCTAATTATTTATCACATTTTGCTCATCTCTCTCTCTCTCTCTCTCTCTCTCTCTATATATATATATATATATATATAGAGAGAGAGAGATATATATATTATATATATATAGATATATATATATATATAGAGAGAGAGAGAGAGCAAACTGATATCTCCCTCTCTCTCTCTCTCTCTCTATATATATATATATATATGTATCATATATATATATATATCATATATATATATATATATATATATATATAGAGAGAGAGAGAGAGAGAGAGAGAGAGACAGAGACAGAGACAGAGAGAGAGACAGAGAGAGATATCAGTTTGCTCATATTTATCTGTCTGTCTGTCTCTCTCTCTCTCTCTCTCTCTCTCTCTATATATATATATATATATATATATATATATAAGTAAATGCACCTCTAAAATAATGTTTTAAAAAATATCCCTTTTTTCACATAATCAACAAATCCTAATTAAACTATATATTTATTAAGAAAAATCTTTATTAAACGAATTACAACCACTTTCAAAAACTTTTATGAAGCTGGAATAAAAAAATATTAATTAAAAATTAAGATGTGCAAAATAAGTGAAGCCTAACATTTAATCTTTGCTGCCTCCTCCTTTTGAGGTCATCATGTCAACCTGTCTTTTTCTATAATTTTGAAGAAGTTTCCAGTTGTAGTGTGCATCAAGTTTTGACCATTCTTCTTGACAAAATTCCCACAATTTCTCGATATTATCCCGGGTTTCTTGCATCTACTGCCTTCTTTAACTTGAACCACAGATTTTAAATTGCGCTTAGATCAGAACTTTGACTAGACCCTTCCAAGACTTGAAATTTCTTTTTTTCGAGCCCATTCTTTTGTAGACTTACATTGATGCTTTGGATCATTGTCCTGTTGCCCCGACTTAAACCTAACTTTCAAACTGAGGACAAAACATTAACGTTCAAAATTGCTTGGTATTTTTAAGTGTCCATTGCGCTGTCAATGCGTCGTACTATTCCAGCTGAAGCAAAGCACCACCAAATCATAATGCTGCCGTTGCCATGTTTAATTGTTGGCACCAAATCCGTCTCTTGAATATATGCATTAGGACTTTCCCAGACATACTGCCTATCGTTCCTCCCCAAAATCTCTAGTTTGGTCTCATCCGATCATAAAAGCTTTTCCCAGAATGATTCTACTTTATTAATATGAGCTTTGGCAGAGTTGAGGCAATGTTGTTTTTGCTTTTTCGTAAGCAGTGGCTTTTTTCTAGGCATTCTGCCATGAAGACTGGCATCATTCAGATTTCATCTCACTGTAGATGCATGCATATTGATTCTGACATTGGCCAGAAAGTCTTGGAGAACCGCAGAGGTCACATCAGAACTTGCTCTTGCAGTTATTTTTCACAGACGGTTATTTCTTGATTGCGATGCCGTCCTACCAAAGGCCTTCCATTTATAAATAATTTGTTGCACGGTGACGATGTGCACTCCAAATCGGTTTGATAGGTTTTTCTAGCCTTCTCCACCATTAGAGCCTTCAACTATGCGCTTTTTTAGTTTCAGAAATATCTTTTGATTTTGGAATTTCTTTTTAAAATTTAGTCTCTAAATGTAATCTTTTGATGGCACAATGAGTTATATTGTTTGACTGCAGTATGCACAGCTTACAAAAAAAAATGAACACGTATCATTTTGATTTTAAACGCGCATAAAATTATTTGCGGGATTGCGACTGTAAAACAAAAATACAGGGTGAAAATGTAAGGGTTCACTTACTTTTGCACATCTTAATTTTTAATTAATATTTTTATTACAGTTTGATAAAAAATTTGAAAATGGTTGTAATTCGTTTAATAAAGGTTTTTCTTAACGAATATATAATTTAATTAAGATTTGTTGATTATCTGGAAAAAGAGATACTTTTTTTGTAATATTATCTTAAGGGTTTACTTATTTTTGCGCGGCTTTGTATATGTAAGTTTGCTGTCTAATTCAGTCTTTTCATATCTATCTATCTATCTATCTATCTATCTATCTCAGTCTTTTCATATCTATCTATCTATCTATCTATCTATCTCAGTCTTTTCATATCTATCTATCTATCTATCTATCTATCTATCTATCTATCTCTCTATCTCAGTCTTTTCATATCTATCTATCTATCTATCTATCTATCTATCTCAGTCTTTTCATATCTATCTATCTATCTATCTATCTATCTATCTATCTCAGTCTTTTCATATCTATCTATCTATCTATCTATCTATCTATCTATCTATCTATCTATCTATCTATCTATCTATCCCAGTCTTTTCATATCTATCTATCTATCTATCTATCTATCTCAGTCTTTTCATAT
>OZ038497.1:5302288-5379788 GCA_964036315.1 Acanthosepion esculentum
GAGAAAGATTTTAAATTTAATAATCTTTCACAATTTGGGACAATCGGTTTGCCATTCTTCTTGTGGGTGTAAGAGTGAAGCTGGGTGGGATGATATCTGCTAGATTTTAATAAACCGTTTTCCCGGTCTGTTAGTCGGATTAAGATTATTAAAGATGACAAAAAGTTTTATGAAATCTAAATATCTACATCATAATTTCTTTTACATTTTTCGCCCACGCAACTTTTTTTTTCGGGAAGCACATCTTGGATAATGCCTGGTTTCGGAGGTTTGGTAATTGAGTGATCTACGAGTGGTCCAAGAGATTAAAGAAAGAAAGAACAAAAGAAAAAACGAAATAAAGAAAGAACGAAAGAAAGAAATTTAAAGCTAGTAGAAGGAAAGAAATAAAGAAATTTAAAGCTAGTAGTAGGAAAGAAAGAAAGAAATTCAAAGTTAGTAGAAGGAAAGAAAGAAAGAAAAAAGAAAGAATGAAATTCAAAGCTAGTAGAAGGAAAGCAAGAAATTCAAAGCTAGTATAAAGAAAGAAAGAAAGAATGACAGAAAGAAAGAAATTCAACGCTAGTAGAAGGAAAGAAAGAAAGAAAGAAATTCAAAGCTAGTAGAAAGAAAGGAATAAAGAAAGAAAGAAATTCAACGCTAGTAGAAAGAAAGAAAGAAAGAAAGAAAGAAAGAAATTTGGACGATAGTGTAAAATAACCACAACGGCAATGGTGGTAGTAATTCTTACTTACTTTATTCTTGTACCAACGACATATAAATACAAAAATATATCTGACTCCTCAGCTGTTTATATAACACTGGGCGAGGTGACTTATGTCTGCCTGTGGAAGTTCCCGATTATCTAATCTTATTAGACGTTCCATTTCTACTGGAATGAAAGAAAGATTGAATGAATGAATTTTGGAAGGTAGAAAGACAGAAAGGAAGAAGGAAATTAGGAAGATAATAAAAGAAAAAAGAAAAGAAAGACACAAGAAATGAATGGCAAATGAAAGAATGTAGAATAAAAGAAAGAAGAGAGAAAAAATGTATGAAAGCCACAATTTCTGTATTTTCTAGCAATAAATCTCGAGTAAAATGCATGAAGAAAAGAAAAACAAAAATGAAATTGTTAACTGCCATAATGAGGGCATCGACTGACTGAAAAGCCAACATTCAAGCCCCCCCCCACGACTCATGGTTACAGAAGAAAGTACCTACTGGAGATTGCCAATCACCCACCACCATAAACGATTAACCATCTTTCCAATTCGATGAATTTCGATTTCACTATTTTTTCAGTATTTTTTCAGCCTTTTTTGTTTTAACTGAGAAAAAGAAAATGAATTTTGGAAAAAATAAAGAAATTTCTCAAGAAGAGAACGGAAAAGCGGAAGAGGATATTTTCCTGGAAGGAACAATGTGTCTATCATAAAAAAAATTGCACTCACAAGTACAGCTCACACCTTACAAAGGGCTTTATCTATATAAAATGTGTGCGCTTCTTAGGTTGTCTTTTATCTTTTTCTCTTTTTTTTTTACAGAAAAGGCTCAGTGGCATTTCTGACCTTGGGTCTCTGGCTGGAACCGGAAGACAATGAGTATACAACAGAAATTAAAAGAAATACTAATGTAACAATACGATTTCTCACACATCCTTGGGACATACGTAGATTCTTTTCCTTTTTTGTGATTGCTTGTAAATCCTCGTCTCCACTTTTGTGATGTTGGACGGATTCGTTTGTCACTTTTGTTATGTCAAACGAAAGCTTGTTATCACTTCAAAATATGCTCGTTATATATGGAGACTTTGTAGACACCGGTACTAGTAGTAATGCTTTCCAATAATATTCGCACTAGTAATACTTGTTCAAGTAGTAATTGCCAAATAGTATAATGATCAGAAGAGAATCGTAATCCGTATAGTAGTAGAATAGAGAGAGTGAACTTCTAGCAATAGAAACGAAGAATGAACAGTGATAATATTTATTGTACAAAATGTACAAATGTGGCACAAGGCCGAAAAAGGGGAATGGGGAAAAAGACGGTCTTCTTCTATTTTAACATTAAACTTAGCTAGCCGCAAACACTGACCCAAACGTACAAACAATATTCCTTTCACCAAAACAACTCAATCTTACTTACCGTTCTTACCTCATACACCATAATGCCTCAGAAACTCTATGAAGTCCTAACTAGTCCCCCTATATACGATTCATTGTCTGTGGGGGGCGGGGAATAAAATAATTAAAAATCTAAAAACCCCAATGAATATTTACAAATGTGTCCAAAAATATATATACAAGAAACTAAACAAAATTTTGTTAGTAATAAAAGACCCCATAAGTCCCAAGTGTGGCAGTAATATCAGTTCACTGGACGAAATCAATGCGGGGCTTTAAAAAATACAAAACATCCATACATCCCAGCCACTCATTCAAACATACACACATTCAAACACAAAAATCGTTACGAAAGTCACACCCGAAACGAAAGACGCCCCGCACCCACCAGATAACTGACGCCACTATCCGCCTAAAGATGGAAGGGATGGGGAATTAAAAAGAGTGAACAATGATCGTATAGTCATCACGCTACTTCCTATTTATTCACTTCCTTTATGATCACGTGATCTACTTAATAATGGAATCGCCCGTGTTATTCACTGGTGATCTAGTTTCAAACGACACTTACTGTTATACAACACTTTTTAAGTCAGTTTGATTACCAGGGTTTCCTAGGAATTTCGTCTCCAGTCTATCTTTGAGTTAACTTAATTGCCTGCCTTTGAATTGGCAAACATAAAATTTTATTAATGATTTTAGATAATCATAAAAGTACAGTCCTTTGAAAAAAAACTGACCCCAGCCAGTATCCATATAAGCAGAGAGAGGCAGGGATCGACCAGTAAGTAAATGACCAGCGGCCAGTGAGTAAGTGCCCAGCGGAAAGTAAAGAAAGGACCAACGAGCCGTGAGAAATCAGCAGTTGCCTAGACGGTCAGTGAATGTAAGGGTCCTCTTTCCTTGGTCGGAAGTTAGGGAGATAGCAGTTCACCATCAAAGTTGAAGGAAAACATTGGCGGTTTAGTGAGAATTCGTATTGTTGCTATTTTCCAACCAGTGTCTTGCAATGCATTTGTGCTTATTCTTTGTTGAATTCGATCACAGCCAAGGAGATAAAGCTATGAACATAGCGAGTCGGGTGTATATGCAGACACAGCCGACCTTGGATGCCATCACAGTTGGGCAGTGAACGATGTCTGGAGAACGTCGTCACAACAACAACAACAGCAGCAACAGCAACAACAACAACAATAATAATAATAATAATAATAATAATAATGATGATGATGATGATGATGATGATAATCACGATTTTGTTATGAGCAGAAAATTAAGAGAGCCAAAACATAAAAATCTATTGCTTTAACCTTTGGATCCAATTTCTGTCCCATTTGTAGTAGAAGCAATATATATTTCATACTTCGGTGTACGAGGAATTTTATAAGTATGTGTGGATATTAAAAAGAGAAAAATTATTTTTTGTCCCAGATGGACCTTATAATAGTCACTATTTTTGAAAATAAAATCGAATTTGTCGTTACTCAGCAATCGTTGTAATCACTGAGATAATAAAGAAAATTTTTCAATTTTTTAAAGAAAAGAAAGAATTCATTTATCTATTGCTTGTATTGTTAAAAAACAAAACAAAAAAAACTCACAAATATTTTTAGAATTTTATTGATCATGCCCCGGTAATTGCGTCGTTCTGGCGATATTTTCTTACCAATGGAAATAAGGTTAGTTCCAGGTAAAAATTTGCTGGTATTTCTCTTGCAAGAAGAAAAATATATAGTCTGAAGGGGGTGGTTTAGCATAGGACGTCTGCATTTGACAGTTTATTGGATATCGAATAAGCTTTGTCACGTTTTAATCACTGTGTTCATTTCTTGTTCCCTGTTTCAATTACACGATTTTAGATTAAAATGCCTTCTTTTCCCCTTTCTAGCTAAAACAATCTAATTACTTTGCACACTTGCACACACACACACACACACACACACACACACACACACACACACACACACACACACACACACACATACATATATATATATATATATATATATATATATATATATATGAGGTATGCTATATTCATGGGGAAAAGGTGCTTAATATCCGGGATAGTATGTAAATATAAGCAATCTTACAAGATTTTAAATCTCATAAAATTAAACCCTGAATTCTTACTGCCCCTAATATATATATATATATATATATATATATATATATATATATATATATATATATATATATGTAAATGAATTGATAGATACATGTAGGCATAAGAATAAATATCTGCTTAAGTACGCTGGTCCAGATTAATTCAATCTCCCATTAATTTAAAGAAAATTAAACACTTTTTAAAAGGAATTAAAATATGAATATTCACCGCCGATATTGTGATAATCAGATTATATTATAATTCAAAATTGTGTAATGATCAGTTCATACTCAGCACCTGACGATTGTTTCGG
This sequence comes from Acanthosepion esculentum, assembly GCA_964036315.1. Classification (NCBI taxonomy): domain Eukaryota; kingdom Metazoa; phylum Mollusca; class Cephalopoda; order Sepiida; family Sepiidae; genus Acanthosepion; species Acanthosepion esculentum. Next base: position 5,306,814 of record OZ038497.1, read on the forward strand.
GCATGAAACTCCGAGCCGTGTTTGCGGTGAGGAATAATATTTATATTTATTAATATATAACTACTTGCATTATTTACATCATTCGGACTGTTATCTTCATCTTCATTGTCATATTCACAACGTTTCGGCCGTTGTACGCTCCGGCCTTCTTCGGATGATTGGAATTTCGAACCGAACTCTTTATTTCGTCCACCGGGTTAGATTTTTCTAGTTCCACGTGCTATGCCTCTTCCTGATGTCTCAGTTATTTCCCTTTAACTCAACTCTCCAAGTTTTTGTTTCACCACTGCTGTGACCTGGTATTGAACTCACAACACTTTGGGTCTAGTCACTGGATCGATCCAACGTTTTTATCCACTGGTCCATGTGTCCTTGAGGCACAGTGGATAAAGGCGTTGATTGGATCTATTAACTAGACCCAAATAGTTGTGAGTTCAAAAACCAAAAGTTGGAGAAACTTGGAGAGTTGAGTTAAAGGGAAATAACTGAGACGTTGAACTCGGACAATCTACCCACCGTGGACGAAATAAAGGGTTCGGTTCGAAATTCCAACCACCTGAAAATGGCCGAGGTGTACAATGGCCGAAACTTTGTGAATATGGCGATGAAGATCAGCATAACAGTCCGAATAAAGCAATTAATCATAATACCTCATCTCAGAGATATAGACAGATATTAATATATACTTAATAGCTCTGTCATATTATATTGATTACATTGAGCACTGTCTTATCAACACCAGCACTCTCTCTCTCTGTCTCTCTCTCTCTCTCTCTCTCTATATATATATATATATATATATATATACCTCACCACGTTACTCTAGTTTCACCTCTGTTTTATTAACACCAGAACACACACACACACACACACTCTCTCTCTCTCTCTCTCTCTCTCTCTCTCTATATATATATATATATATATTTACACACGCTCTATCTCTGATATTGAGTACTTTATCCCATAAATATAGCACACTTTAAGACTATATTTCTTCATATATATATATATATATATATATATATATATATATATATATATATATATATATATATATACCTCATCACGTTACTCTAGTTTCACCTCTCTGATCTTCAATCATTATATATCACGCCACTTCGTATTTAAATATACGGCTTCTTGACACACAAAAAAAAATAAATTGCATATCCTGTTCTTATTTAATTTTTTACAATGTGCGGTCTTTTTCTGTTAATTTTCAATTCCCTACTTCCATTGTATAATTAGGAACTTTCTTTCATGTCTACATTTCGTCATCACTTCTGATATTTTGTTTAGCCAGTTGTTGGGCTCTCTGTCCATTATTATTTCTAATAATTCCTCCAAGCATCAATTGTAAACTTGTCATCATTTTCCAGAACACGCCGTCTTCTTGATTATTTCGCCGTTGCCTTTGCCGTCATATTTTTTCTTTTAATTCCCATCTGGATCTCGACAGGGTGATGTTACTCTTGTATTTATCTGCCGCCATAGATATTTTATGATTATGAGGCCTGCTTTGAAATGGACCCGCCGTTGATCCAATGTATATTTTATCTTGAAAAACATCACCCTTTACTATTGTCAAATAAAAAGGACACATATTCGAAATTCTGTAGTTATACATTTGCTCCTCTTATGTCAAATAAAAATGACACTTATTCAGATTTCTGTAGTTATACATTTGCTCCTCTTATGTCAAATAAAAAGGACACATATTGGGATTTCTCTAGTTATACATTTGCTCCTCCTATGTCAAATAAAAATGACACTTATTCAGATTTCTCTAGTTATACATTTGCTCCTCTTATGTCAAATAAAAAGGACACATATTCAGATTTCTCTAGTTATAGATTTGCTCCTCTTATGTCAAATAAAAATGACACTTATTCAGATTTCTCTAGTTATACATTTGCTCCTCTTATGTCAAATAAAAATGAAACTTATTCAGATTTCTCTAGTTATAGATTTGCGCCTCTTATGTCAAATAAAAATGACACTTATTCAGATTTCTCTAGTTATACATTTGCTCCTCTTATGTCAAATAAAAATGAAACTTATTCAGATTTCTCTAGTTATAGATTTGCGCCTCTTATGTCAAATAAAAATGACACATATTCAGATTTCTCTAGTTATACATTTGCTCCTCTTATGTCAAATAAAAATGAAACTTATTCAGATTTCTCTAGTTATAGATTTGCGCCTCTTATGTCAAATAAAAATGACACTTATTCAGATTTCTCTAGTTATACATTTGCTCCTCTTATGTCAAATGAAAAGGACACATATTCGGATTTCTATAGTTATACATTTGCTCCTCCTATGTCAAATAAAAATGACACTTATTAAGATTTCTCTAGTTATACATTTGCTCCTCTTATGTCAAATAAAAAGGACACATATTCGGATTTCTCTAGTTATAGATTTGCTCCTCTTATGTCAAATAAGAATGACACTTATTCAGATTTCTCTAGTTATACATTTGCTCCTCTTATGTCAAATAAAAAGGACACATATTCAGATTACTCTAGTTATACATTTGCTCCTCTTATGTCAAATAAGAATGACACTTATTCAGATTTCTCTAGTTATACATTTGCTCCTCTTATGTCAAATAAAAAGGACACATATTCAGATTTCTCTCGTTATACATTTGCTCCTCCTATGTCAAATAAAAATGACACTTATTCAGATTTCTCTAGTTATACATTTTCTCCTCTTATGTCAAATAAAAAGGACACATATTGGGATTTCTCTAGTTATACATTTCCTCCTCTTATGTCAAATAAAAATTACACTTATTCAGATTTCTCTAGTTAAACATTTGCTCCTCTTATGTCAAATAAAAATGACACTTATTCAGATTTCTCTAGCTATAGATTTGCTCCTCTTATGTCAAATAAAAATGACACTTATTCAGATTTCTCTAGTTATACATTTGCTCCTCTTATGTCAAATGAAATGGACACATATTCGGATTTCTCTAGTTATAGATTTGCTCCTCTTATGTCAAATAAAAATGACACTTATTCAGATTTCTCTAGTTATACATTTGCTCCTCTTATGTCAAATAAAAAGGACACATATTGGGATTTCTCTAGTTATACATTTGCTCCTCCTATGTCAAATAAAAATGACACTTATTCAGATTTCTCTAGTTATACATTTGCTCCTCTTATGTCAAATAAAAAGGACACATATTCAGATTTCTCTAGTTATACATTTCCTCCTCTTATGTCAAATAAAAATGAAACTTATTCAGATTTCTCTAGTTATAGATTTGCGCCTCTTATGTCAAATAAAAATGACACATATTCAGATTTCTCTAGTTATACATTTGCTCCTCTTATGTCAAATAAAAATGAAACTTATTCAGATTTCTCTAGTTATAGATTTGCGCCTCTTATGTCAAATAAAAATGACACTTATTAAGATTTCTCTAGTTATACATTTGCTCCTCTTATGTCAAATGAAAAGGACACATATTCGGATTTCTATAGTTATACATTTGCTCCTCCTATGTCAAATAAAAATGACACTTATTAAGATTTCTCTAGTTATACATTTGCTCCTCTTATGTCAAATAAAAAGGACACATATTCGGATTTCTCTAGTTATAGATTTGCTCCTCTTATGTCAAATAAGAATGACACTTATTCAGATTTCTCTAGATATACATTTGCTCCTCTTATGTCAAATAAAAAGGACACATATTCGGATTTCTCTAGTTATAGATTTGCTCCTCCTATGTCAAATAAGAATTACACATATTCAGATTTCTCTAGTTATACATTTGCTCCTCTTATGTCAAATAAAAAGGACACATATTCAGATTTCTCTAGTTATAGATTTGCTCCTCCTATGTCAAATAAGAATTACACTTATTCAGATTTCTCTAGTTATACATTTGCTCCTCTTATGTCAAATAAAAAGGACACATATTCGGATTTCTCTAGTTATAGATTTGCTCCTCTTATGTCAAATAAGAATGACACTTATTCAGATTTCTCTAGTTATACATTTGCTCCTCTTATGTCAAATAAAAAGGACACATATTCGGATTTCTCTAGTTATAGATTTGCTCCTCTTATGTCAAATAAGAATGACACTTATTCAGATTTCTCTAGTTATACATTTGCTCCTCTTATGTCAAATAAAAAGGACACATATTCAGATTACTCTAGTTATACATTTGCTCCTCCTATGTCAAATAAGAATGACACTTATTCAGATTTCTCTAGTTATACATTTGCTCCTCTTATGTCAAATAAAAAGGACACATATTCGGATTTCTCTAGTTATAGATTTGCTCCTCTTATGTCAAATAAGAATGACACTTATTCAGATTTCTCTAGATATACATTTGCTCCTCTTATGTCAAATAAAAAGGACACATATTCAGATTTCTCTAGTTATACATTTGCTCCTCCTATGTCAAATAAGAATTACACTTATTCAGATTTCTCTAGTTATACATTTGCTCCTCTTATGTCAAATAAAAAGGACACATATTCAGATTTCTCTCGTTATACATTTGCTCCTCCTATGTCAAATAAAAAGGACACATATTGGGATTTCTCTAGTTATACATTTTCTCCTCTTATGTCAAATAAAAATTACACTTATTCAGATTTCTCTAGTTAAACATTTGCTCCTCTTATGTCAAATAAAAATGACACTTATTCAGATTTCTCTAGCTATAGATTTGCTCCTCTTATGTCAAATAAAAATGACACTTATTCAGATTTCTCTAGCTATAGATTTGCTCCTCTTATGTCAAATAAAAATGACACTTATTCAGATTTCTCTAGCTATAGATTTGCTCCTCTTATGTCAAATAAAAATGACACTTATTCAGATTTCTCTACTTATACATTTGCTCCTCCTATGTCAAATAAAAATGACACTTATTCAGATTTCTGTAGTTATACATTTGCTCCTCTTATGTCAAATAAAAAGGACACATATTCGGATTTCCTTAGTTATACATTTGCTCCTCCTATGTCAAATAAAAATGACACTTATTCAGATTTCTCTAGTTATACATTTGCTCCTCTTATGTCAAATGAAATGGACACATATTCGGATTTCTCTAGTTATAGATTTGCTCCTCTTATGTCAAATAAAAATGACACTTATTCAGATTTCTCTAGTTATACATTTGCTCCTCTTATGTCAAATAAAAATGACACTTATTCAGATTTCTCTAGTTATAGATTTGCTCCTCTTATGTCAAATAAAAATGACACTTATTCAGATTTCTCTAGTTATACATTTGCTCCTCTTATGTCAAATGAAAAGGACACATATTCGGATTTCCACCACAGATCGAAAAAGAAAGCAAATAAGCCTTTTGGCAATATTTCTCGGAGAGTGACCTCTGATTACCCCCAAGACTTGTAGACAGCCAGTTAGACTTTGTTGTGTCAGCTTTGGAGACTTCAACACGTGGAAGGATTTTTTCGGATCATCTGTTTCATCCGATTTTGGCAGGATATATGTAATACCTTCAGTAATCCATTCTGGGACTTCATTGGGATTATTAATAAGCGTTGACAGAGTTTGTGCAAGGGTTTTATGGATTGATGACAGATGAGCTTGCCTAACATTATTCATAGTCATACTTTCCCATTCTTGTAGAGGTTTATCCAGCATTGTTTCTTCTTCACGTGGGATCCATTCTGCATTGGGGTTAATTTCCTTTGGGCGGCTCCAAATATTCTCCCAAAAGTTCTGCACTTTTTCAATAGACGGTGACTTTTTGACATGTATAACTGCTTTTTCAGTTTCTATGTAGAATTTGTTAATGTTCGTTTGAAATATTTTATACGATACGATAGAACCTACATAGTTTATCGTATCGTCTTGTTTTCTGTGCCTTTAACTGCAGGTTCTGTTTTTGGCATTTTCTTGATTGCTGGAATTTCATTTCGTGATTTAATTTTACATCTCTGCTTAATCTTCCTGTATTTGCGTGTTGAGACATTTAGATTTCTTGTGATCTCATCCGGCATCGATATATCACATCTGATTTCTTTTATTTATCGCATAGATTTTGCCTTTCATGCCTTTTTTGTCTTTTGTTTGATCTTTATTATTTTTATTATTGTTGTCTGATATTTATTATTATTTATTTATTTGCATTTTACCCTGTTGACTTGACACGGTTGAACCAGTGAGGAAGTATACTTCTATTATTTCAAACTGTTGTTTTCATTTTGGTTATTAGAGATGTTATTATAGACACGACGTTTCATCATGTTTGGCTGACATGGGATATCTGTTGATACCAATTATTGTTCCTTCCTGCTTTCACTACCTGATCCATGGATTGAACTCACAACCATAAGCATCATCAGTGGTGTTTTTTTGTAGCCTTGTCACATTTGGTTATCATGTCGGGTTCCTACTGCTTTTCACAATTTCGTATTTCATTTCTAAAATGAATTGTCAATAGACTTTTATTACAAAATTATCAAACAAGCAATAATCAACAGATATTTCACAAGAGCTAACAAATATCCCATATCATCCAAACAGTGGACACCTGATGATGACTAGAGAGTACTTAGTCGAAACGCTGTGTCGATAACAACATCTATATCAATCAAGATGAGAGCAATAGTTCAAAATAATAAAAGTCTGTTGACAATTATTAATCTCAGCGACAACGAGATTATTATCTTTTGTCAATGTTAGATTTAAGGGGAAAATCCCTGATTTCTATTGAAATGTCTTTTATTTTACTTTCACTGACTGAAATTCTTATTTAATTGTAACAATTTCGTTCATGTAACTTAGAAAAAGGCTTTCCATTAAATCATGTTGTAGTAGCATTAATATTGATTTCGAACATGCAGTAACGATTCCTCAAGTTCTCTCTGAAATCTCGCCTATGATCTTCAGTGCCTCGTTGTGGATAAATGCTGTATGTAAGAGAAGCCATCTTTATTCCAAGTGACTACGAAGATATACTGTCGAAAAGATTTTTATTTCTTCTCAGCATATGCGAGTGTTGTCTCTTGGCTAGTGAGCCGCTTTGAATGTGTGACCCCCCTTCAGGCACACAGTGCGTGCTGGACGTTATAATAAAAGAAAAAAAAATGTTTCGTCTCAATGTTTATTTGCCTTGACGAGGAGGGGGACTTAAGCGTCACGAATGAAAGAGGTTTACAGAGGTTTATATGCGCTTCTCTTTCCGTATCATCCAGTCGCATACTTTAAACATCAGTTTAAAGATGTAATGAGACTGTTTTTAAGGTTAATCATTATCTTAAAATGAAGTTTGAGGCTCTCCACGTCTGACAAAACGCGAAAGCTGGTTGAAATCTTCACGTTTGTGTCACGTGAACGAGCCTAGCAGACCTTGGCCTCTTAAGGTAACGGCTAAGAGATTTTACATTCCCACGAAAGATTTATCGCCCCAAGCAATGTAAATTAATATAGGTTTGACATTTTTGTGTTTCTCTTTTTTAGACTAAATTTCAATGTCGAGGGTTACTGTTAAAATGGTTATGATGAATGAGGTGTGTGTGTGTGTGTGTGTGTGTGTGTGTGTGTGTGTGTGTGTGTGTGTGTGTGTGTGTGTGTGTGTGTGTGTGTGATATGAACGAAAGAGGAAGATGATACAAAATTAATATTATGGGAATAAGGACCTTTGACATGAAGAGGTTATGTTTGTAGCGTACAGGGAATCATCCAGGCGGGAGTCTGTTCCACAAAGTAGAGGTTAATGGGAAAAAGCTGTGTGAGTGGAACTTTCTTCTTACATTTGGATCACGGGGGTCACAGGGGCTATTCGATTCGTTCGAAGTATTATAGTGTGCCCTCATTGTAAAGGTTTGAATTAGTCGTACTGAAGAATGGAGCTCATCCGAACATTGAACATAGCTATAAAGTGGCGATAGGCTTTGCAAAGATGCGTCATTGGCAAAGCATCTGCAGAATGGAGAATCCCCCCCACACACACACACATAAGAATGTGTAAAAGATTTTGAAATTTATCAAAGCTAGAAACAGAGGAATGAGTAGCTCCAGCCCGGATATGAGAGCCATGCTCTGTTTGTGCTTTAATCTGTTTCATGTAAATATAAGGAATGGTAGTAGGAATCAGGTACTTCTTGGAGCGATAGAATGAGTTGACCATTTTCCAGCATCTTTAGTATTGTATCGTATATATAAGTTCCAGTTGAGATCTGAATTGAACCAATAGACATTCAAAGCATGGAGCTTCACTGAGACCATTGGATCGTATATATGAGTTTCAATTGATGTCGGAAGTGAACTTAAATCCCATTAGACGTTCAAAGCCTAGAGCTTCACTGAGAATACAAGCGTTCCTCGCAAATGGAGAACGTCTCATGGTCTGACCAGTGATGATGAAACGATACTAGCTTCGTTTTGGAGGGGAATTGAACCTTGCAAGCCATTTTTACCTGTTGATCTGTGTTCCTCACTATAAGGCTCTGTTCATTTTGCGCCAATAAAATGTGGTATCATCTGCAGAATTGTTTACTAAGGATATATATCTTCGACACATCGTTAATGATAAGCAGAAAGGAGGTAACACCGAGAAGAGAGGCCCTCGGGCATGCCTGCATTGATCTCATGATCTTGTGTTAAATTTAGTTTAAGTTAATTAGATAATGTATTTCCAGTGGTTATTTATTTCCAATTCTAGCATTTCAGCTTTTCACGACCGTCTTTTTTCTGGCTACATGAGAATGTTTCACTTAATTTTTATTTTTCTATTTTTCTTATATATATATATATATATATATATATATATATATATATATATATATATATATATATATATATATATATATAGTTGTATATTTAGGCAGCAATCCTTCTTTTATGCAAGTTTCATTAAAAACGACAGTCAAAGTACTACGGTTAAGTTTTTTATTTAATTTTTCTTGTGTCCGAACAAGAGCTTTCTTTGCTGGACAAAGGGTGTGTAAGAACTGTCCAAATGTTTTATTTTTCCGAGCGCTTTCGGCTATACCTTTAGCCATTATCAAGGACGATTTGATTTTTCAGCTTAATTGAGTGTGTGCATTATGTGTATGTCTTAGTGTGTAGTAGTGGTGTTTTAATTTCCAAATACGGTGAGCACATTGTGGCTTTGTTCGTAGTTAATATTGTTAAGGGTAGGCCTTTTCTTTTTTATTATTAAAGCCTCCATTATTTTTAACCTTTTTTTACAGGTGGAAGCAATTAATATATTTGTGTTTTCTACTAGTATGTTTCTAATGGAGTCTGGTAAATTTTTGTGTGTGTTTAAATGGGTTCTAATGGAGCTGTGATCGGATAGGTGTAACGTAAGACGTCTGGATAAGCATGTAGTTGTGTAACCGATGTAATTATTTATGAGTCTGGTTTCATTAGGGACGCAGTTCCTTAAGGGGCATTTGAACTCATAGATAATGTTCGTTCTTTGTAATTTTGACTTTGCAGGTGTGTTGTTATTTTTGAGGATAAGGTTAGCTGTCTTAAATTTTTTATAATAGATAATTAATTTGATTTTTTTATTTGTGTCGATTGGGGTGGTGTATTTCTTTATAATATGTCTTAGTGAGGATTCGTCTTGTTTGTAATTCTTATGCATTTGGTTTTTGTAATAAATGTGTATGTGATTTTTGACTGTGTGTTCACTTTCATTATTACTTACTTTAGGGAGAAATAGTATTATTTGTTGGTCTATAAGATGGTTAGGGAAACCGTTGTTGATTAGGGTTTGTTTAACGTTATTAAGTTCTTTGAGGAAGAGTAGTCTGGAGGATGAATTTTGGTGTGCTCTTTCTAGAAAGTTTTTTATTACAGCTATTTTATACCTAAGTGGACATTCGCTTTTAAAGTTAAGGTGACAAGAGTTCTTGCTGGTGTTTTTTTTTTGTATAAGGATGTAATGAAAGTGTTATTGCTGTATTCAACGAGGACATCTAGTAATGGGAGTTTGTTTTTCTGGCTGAGTTCATAAGTGAAGTTAAGGACGGAGTTTTTCTCAAATGTGGTCTTAAGTGTGTCTATTTCTTTAATGTTGTTCGCTAAAATGAAAATATCGTCTACGTAGCGTACGTATATATACACAAGAAAAATTAAATAAAAAACTTAACCGTAGTACCTTGTCTGTCGTTTTTAATGAAACTTGCATATATATATATATATATATATATATATATATATATATATATGTGTGTGTGTGTGTGTGTGTGTGTGTGTGTGCGTGCGTGCGTGTGTGTGTGTGGTGTGCGCGTGTGTGTGTGTGTGTGTGTGTGTGTGCATCAGCGTATAAATTACTATAAAGTAATTTGTGAGCATTATTTATCATCGCTCAGTTGCGTCTCTGTCATTGGACAGAGTGCACTCAGGGGCTTCTCTGTCAAAGGACAGAGGGGCAACTGGGAAAATTATACTGAGAGATGCCCAGCCCTGCGGGGGCTGTGGGCAATTTTTGTCCCTTGCCCGAGTGTACGCGCTCGTGCCCCCACTTTAAAAAAACCTTGTGTCACACCTCATCATCGTGGGAGAACGAGTAAACACCGTGTGTGCGTGCATCGATTAGACAAAAAATAAATTTTAATTCCCAGCATCTCTCGTTCGTGCGCATGCGTAGTCGCACTAATATAACAAATTTAGTCCGATGACGTCAAAAGGACGAAACGCGTCGCAAGAAACCTTTTTCCCACTTTGTCATACAATTTTTCCCATCTATATATATATATATATATTGCATTTTCTACATCATTTAACTTGCTTTTTATATCATATTTAGAGTGTAGGGAGTTCTCATACTAACGAATTTTTTTGTATAGAAATATTATTGTAAATATTTCATACGCATCTCAGTGTTTTTATTTTTTTTTTGTAAAATATGAATCATTTGATTTATGACCTTCCCACATAAATTGTAAACATGGGTATTAGAATCGTCATCGAGATAATGTCAAGTTTTTTGGCGACTGTTGACGTGAAAGATTTCATATAATGCGAAAACCGGAAGGAATAAATAATATTTGGGTCATTGAATGCGGCAAGTGAAATGGTAAGATAATGAAGACAAGCATTTTTCTCTTCTCACGAATTTTTCACATATTACCATATTTTAAACTTCCGCCTGCTTTGTATCACGTGAATGTTGTTTTTTTTCTTCTCTCGATTGACTGTCATATTGAAGATGGCCAGAACATTTTTCGTGTCTAAAGAAAAATACATTTCCAGAGTTGCAAAGAAGGGATTTAAACATTATCGGAATGATAAAGACGTATAGTTTCTTTTGATACTCGAAGCTAGGACCGTTTTTATTTTATTTTTTCCAGTTTTATTTTATCTTATTTTTTCCAACAAGTCCCCACTGCTTTTCGCCGGGTTAACTTGCTTTTCTGCCCGTTCTTAGGCCGTGGGGAGCGCCACATAATCTTTGTATATATTTGTCACTTCTAATCATTGAGAAATTTTTATAAGAAAGAGATGTAAATAAAATTCATTATTTTTATTCTCTCGCCGCATTTTTTTGTAAATAAAATTAGAAAAGATGGCGTCTTCGTATAGAATTTCATTGAGAACAAGTATTGTTTGCGGATTTAGGAACATTCATCTATAATCATATTTTTTAATAAATTAACAATTTATTCATGTAGAAAATACTAAATTTTATTAATATTCACTATATTACAGAATAATAATAAAACACTTATAGCAACATTAATTACTGATGATACATAATGGTTTATAAGCATTTATTGGTATGTATTGTTTGCATATTAATACAAACCACATTACACCAGAATTCTCTAGACGAATAATTCTAAGATCAATATTCCTTAGTCCAGTGTTCCTTAGACGAATGTTCTGGATCCTTTGTATTGTAGTACGAAATTGTTTGTAGGAGTCGTTATGGTGAAAAGGATATTTAAGTTTGGTTGGGTCAGTGAATGGTAAGATCAGGCGTTTCCCTATAAGGAATCATTTGGCATCATTGACTGAACAACCAGTACTGCTTTTGGTTGAAACTTAGAAAATCTTTGTCTTAAAACAAGTTCTTAGGAATAAAGGTTTCCCAATTCCAGTAACTGTTAACACTCTTTCCAGTATTGATGGAGGTTTCCTTCTTAAGTTATTATTTGAAGTGACGTAAAATGTTAATCTATAACAGACTAAAGGATAATCATGACCAGTTCTCGTTTCCCAATCTTTAGCCTTCTGCCACAACTTTTATTTAATACAAATAAATATAATGTCTGTATTATCTGTGTGTCAAAACAATGTGGAGGTCAAAATGGATAACGGCGTTATTGTACTTTCGCACGGCCCATTTCTTTTTAATTAGTGTGCACAGTAATTTTTAATAATTTTATTTACCATTTTTGTGTGTCTATTTCTATTTTTATACCAACTACGCCCTACAGTAGTTGTGTTTATCTTATTCTTGGCTATTTTTAAAAAGAAAATACGTTCGTTTTTATAAGCAGGTGGTGCGAAAGTGTAATAGCGCCCGAACAACGGTAAGTGACTGGGCAGAGTTGTAAAGGTTTTGTTAAATACTCCACGGAAAGAACATTTCGCAAGTGATCTGTGCCATTACCTCATCTGAAAGTAGAGACAGTGTCAGGATTTCAGAACTCGCCTAACTTTGTCTTAACTCTAAAATATTTATCAAGTTATTATCTTTTGAATTTAATCAAAACTTATACATATTTAATCATTTACTTTTTAGATGATCAGTTCTCGTTACGTGTCTCCGACCGTCTCTTTTCGACTGCTAGCAACCGTTCCTTTGTAGCTTTTATTAAATTTTCAACATTTATCACTTGCTCTATCGATGCTATTCTCAACCTAAGTAGATCGCTTCAACACTGTACTTCATTTATAACTAAATTATCCAGCGTTCGTTGCCATATTGGTGATATTATGTTGCAATCCAGTGCAGGTTTATTCGTTAAAAATGTTATTTTTCGATCTTTTAAATACTTTACACGGTTTCTGAAGAATGTCCTCAGCTTTTGATTCAGATTTTTAAGCCATACTTTTCTTCGTGTGTTATCACAATGCCTAGATAATTATATTTTCTGGCTCTTTAATTTTGACGTTCCCATTGTGTAGCTCACACCACGGACTGTCCGTTTTGCTACCCACGGTGCATTTTGTCTTACAATTAATGGTCAGTCGTTCTTGTTTTTATTCTGATTCTTCTATCAAGGACGAAACGCACTACATAGATTTTGTTTTCCTTTTTGTCATTCAGTTACCCAAAGATATTAATATTTACTAACAGAAGCAGTTGTAACTGAAATTTGAACTCTCTTCATCGGCTCCATTCTCCATTACGCCATAACTTTATATACAAGTCTGATATTGCATTAGTTATATGTTCTGTATAATCAATCTAGGATTTTTACCAATATAATTAACTTTATTGACACATGTAAGAAAGAATTCTTTTTAAAAGTAAAAATGTCCCAAGAAAGCTTACACAAAAGAAAAATAATTCCTTTGTATAGGCCAACTGATCTCTCCTTCTTACATATAAGGTATTCATTTATAACAATGCATGGCCTGTCAGTTTATTGGCTTCGAGTGATGAATTCTTCTACTATGACAATGGAATATCCCATTAAGATGGAGAGATCAGGCTGCGTGACCGATAAATATGTTGAAAAATAGCGTGTTTTATCGACACAGAAAATTGTTATATAAACCAAAGATGTAAGTAAATTACTTCGAAGAATGTATGCAGACGAAGAATCCATAGAAATTCGGTTTCAGACTCTTATAATCTCTTAAACGAACTTAATACTTAATTTGTAAAAGTTCCAGAAATTAAAGAATTCCATTTGGGAAATGAAAGAAAAGAAGAAGAAGAAATCGCTTTCAGCACGAGGCTGAAATTTATGTCGTCACTTCTTATTGGTAAGAAACTGGTGCGGACAGAATATGTCTGCCTAGTGGGCACTGACCAACATGATATAAATCAAGCAAATCAGATTTTCGCATTCGTTTTGGCCATGCCAACTCTGTCACCACGAATGCAACTGACTTAGGCATTTGTGGATATCGCTTTTAACGCCATTACGACGAATATTGATCTTTACAATCACCACCACAATCGATCCAATATGGCCACTGGAAACAACATTATTGGTAAGATCACTACGACGACTACTATTAATAGTTAAATTCCTCTCTCCACTTGACAATGGTGATGGTTGGGACGAAAAGTTCCTGGTTTCTGACATTAGTTTTGATCTTCTTTTCGATTAAAGTTTTTTTAACGATATTAGATGATAGTTAAAGGTAACGAACATCATTGGCGCTAAAAGACAAGTTGAGTTCATGCCTGTTAAGAAGATATTAATGCGGAAACAAATATAAACACTTGATAATTGTAACGATGGTGAGGATCAGTTTCTGAAATGAATCTTCTTTATGACAGTTTTATTTTATTTTTACAAACCAAATTGAAGGGACTTCACAGTATCACCCTCCCCTTTTTCTTATCTTCTGTTACGAGGCTTCGGTAACAAAACTAGGATAATAATATTGAGGTAACAGTAAGAACAAGCGGGGTTCACTTCATGACCCTCTCTTCAATAGTCTTGCTAAAACATCGATCAACACTTGATAACGACGGCGTTACATTTCGAATATTAACTTTTATTTATTATTTTTTTTTTAGATAAAAGTTTGGATTACAGAAAAATAGACCTGGTTATTACATAGCTTAATTATTGTTATTATTTTTATCGGGGTGTACCGGTAAGTTTGTTTTCAGTAAACAACATTTTTCCCTAGTTAGGAAGCCATAGAAGATGACGACATGTTACGTGGTTTCCGTGGAGAGAGCACAACTGGAAAAAAATTCTGAGAGGTACCCGCTCTCGGGAAACAGCTACCTGCGCCAGTTCCCCACGTCCTCCCAATTGCACTAGCGAGGGTGGATCGGTAATCATAACGATGCCAGCGCAACTGACGGGGCGATATTTGGTCATGGCCTGGGTATACGCTCTCGGGTGCCCCACATTAAACGTGTGCCACATTGCGTCATCGTGGGGAGACGGGTAAATACTGGTTTCCAATGACATCTAGTTTTTTTGTTTTAAATCAATTCTAAGTGTTTGTTTTTTTTGCTTCCAGTTTCGTTAGCAATTTAAGGAAACAAACCGTAAAATTAAACAAAAAAAATCACTAGTTACGTTATTTTATACTGTATTCAAGATTTCTCAGTGCTCATCTTGATATCTATGCCGATGACACATCCATTTATTCCTGTCTCGACATTAAGTCTGGTCAGTTCGATGACGTCAAATTGGCAGCTGATCTCAAAAATGATCTACAGTCGGTTGTTAACTGGGGCAAGGAATGGCTTGTTAATTTTAACACCTCCAAAATGAAACTTTTCTCTATCAATCACCTGAAAGACCTCTTCCTGCCTCCCATCATCATTCTCGGCGGACACGAAGTGGTAAGATTACACTGAATCCATTGCTAGTTCTGCTGCTAAGAAAGTCGGTTCGCTGTGTCGTGCTAGAAAATCTTTCTTCACTGAATCGAGCTAACATATAAGTCTACCATTCATCCATTCTTTTAATATTGCTGTCACATATGGTCCAGTGCTCCTGCTGTATATTTATAGATTTTGATAAAATCCAAAGAAGAATCAGCAATATTATTGGTCCTGATCTGGCATCTCGGCTTCAGTCACTTTCCCAGCGCCATAATGTAGATTCCCTGTAATTTTCTATAAATAATCTCATGGTAATTGTTCGGGTGAGCTCTTCGCTATCGTACCTAAACTGTATGAATTTAAGCGTAGTACTAGATTGGTGAGGACTCATCAATTTCCAGTTGAACTGGCGAGATGCAACCGTGATTTTTATGCCAACAGTTTCTTTTCTCGCTTGTGTAACACTCTCTCGGTTCCATGCTTTCCAGCCAAATTTGTTCTACAAAAATTTAAATGCAATGTCAATCGTTATCTAGTGTGTCTTTGAATACTGTTCTCGCTCCTTAATAATTTTTCTTTTTTTTTTGTTCTTATTCCTTCAAATTCAGTAACCTCTTTTATCTTACTGGCTTTACTGCCTTGCGTGGGGTGAAATGATTAAAAAATCTACTAGTTTAATTCCATTGAAATAACATTCTTTTATATTCATTCAACCCAAGTATAAAAATTTCAGTAACCATTTAAGCAATTTGAATACCAATTCTTGTGTAACATTAAGCAGCACCAAGTATTGGTCAAGAACCTATAAAAATCCTGTAGTTCAATTCAAAGATCCTAGAAATTACTAGGACACACATTATGAGGCAAGAGACTTGGAAATTTTAATACTCACAAGACATATTAAGAAAAGAAATGGGCAGAGAGAAACAGCAAGTAACCTACGAAACTAGTTTTATATGAATGGGTGACTGAAGGGACTTGATACATAGAAGAAGGGTGAAAGGACAAAAGTATAAACGAATTATCCACCCCGTTCAAATCTGAATAAGTCGATAAAGTTAAGTATTAATATGTAAAACCGCAATAAGCAATACTACTACAGTCCTTAGGCCACGACCATACCATGAAAGTTGTCCCTACCACGATATTATTATTACATTGTACCTTTAACGCGATTTGAGAAACTCGTTAATGGTGAAGTAGGGAAGAGTATGTAGGGAATTTTAGGTTCATGCCTTTTCTCTGTATCAGGCTGGTATCATAACTGCTCGTTGTTCTTTCATGCATTAGACTATTTTACACCTGCGTGAATACCATCATTTTCGAACAGCGCCATCACCACCATTCTGACTGTCACCGCCGCCGCTTCCGTGACCACAATTGCTTGGCATTTATACTGCAGCTTCTCTTACCACGGTGATCAGTTGTTCTTCCTCTTCCTGCAAGCAACTCAGACCTCCAACATCATCAACCCGCCTAGTTCTTTTACAAACTTCTAAGAGACATTTCGCTAATGCATTAGAATGACAACGAAATGCTACCTAAGTTTCTTATCTCGTGTAGTATCCATTAATCTTGTGTTCTCTGTGATTTGCCGAGGAAAATCGCATCGGGTGACAATGGCGGATAAAGAGTTTTCAAGAAGCTTGGCAACAAGCCTTTTCCAATCAGTTTCCCCCAAACAATGAGTTTTTCGTTTTGATATTTATCGACCTGTATTGGATATTAATATATAATAGCTACTGTGATACTCTTACATGAAAAGTGTATGGAGGTGGAAAACGTAATGAATAGCGAAAAATATAGGGGCGAAGTGAAATATAGTGACAGAAGATAAAGAAAACGTAAGAAGAATGAACGAGCGAAAGAAAATCTCTGTCTGTCTGTCTGTCTGTCTGTCTGTCTGTCTGTCTGTCTGTCTGTCTGTCTCTCTCTCTCTCTCTCTATATATATATATATATATATATATAATGGAGAGAATGCGCTTGAAAAGAGAAAGGAAGAAAGAAAGAAAAGCGGGAATCTATTATCGATAATGACGAAGCGTAACAAAATTCAGTACAAAACCCTCGAAATAGATCTCCCAGTGAGGTTCGAATTCAATATATTAGCAAATAGTCGACGAGAATAAAAATAGAAGAAAAAGGAAACTAAAATCAAATGAATGGAATGAAGGGAAGAAAGATAAAGAAAAAAAAAGGAAAAATTCTACTGAATAACATTTGCTGTAGAAATTTCATTTGGATGAAGAAAATTGAAGAAAATCTAAAGGAAAACTTCGAATTAAAAAAAAGAAAAAAGAAAATTGGTGGAAAAAAAAATGAAAAAGTAAACAAACCCAGACCAGAAAGAAATGGAGAAGCAGAAGATAGGGACAAAATAATGATTAAAAAAAAAGATGTCCATGTTCGTGGAATTTGTATATTACCTGTCATTAAAGGTTGTGATAAACAAGAGAGAGAATGTCAGAAAACAGCCATCAGAGATAGATTAAAAAATACCAATGTATAATGTCTCAGAAAGCGCGTAGGAAACAAAATATGGCGTCGAAGTTTATTCCAGTGGTTATCCTAATTTTTGTTGTGTGTAAAGGGGCGTGTCTTAAGACACAATCACTATGTCAGGACTTCAATGCCTCACCAGCTTCAATTATTGTAACATGGCTTGTGATGAACCTACGTAAATAATAGTTGATATCTATATTCATATTACTTTTTTAAATGCTTTCACTTTTTTATTGGTCTGTAAAATGACCACACACACACACACACAGACACGCGCGCGCGCACACACACACGCACACACACACGCACAATAAAACAAGAAATAATAAAAAATATCTTGTAGCCAGGGCCAGCAGTACTTATGCTAATTTTATATCTCATGTATGATGCGACCCCTCAAAATTAGGTCTTCAAAAGTCGCATGATACGCGAGTATATATATATATATATATATATATATATATATATATACTCAGAAAAATCTTCAAAACCCTAGGATTTACAACAGATATAAAATCCATTCAAAAAATAGTAAATTTCTTAGATTGAACCTAAACAACTGAACATAAAAACCATAGAGAAAACAAAATAACAACCCAATAAAACATTAATAAAAATTCTATCCCCCTCCCTATTGTATTCAAACAAATACCCATACCTAAAAGAATTTCAACAAATTCTAGTCGCCTAAAAATGTTCAATAAAAAGGAAAAAAAGAAACATATGAATGAGCCCAAATAGCGAATATTCAAAGAAACGAGAATACAAAACGAAAACAATTCAAACAGAAAAAGAAATATCATTTGATTCACCCCCTACAACAATAGAATAAAAACAGAAATACGGAAAATATTCTTCAAAATAATTGCCAAATACTTCCCTAAAAACAGCAAATTATCAAAAATTATCAACAAAAATACAATCAAAATTTAAAATACAATGAATTACTTACACAGCTGCATCGATAACACGGAGAAGATAATAACTAGGCGCAAAACCAATTACAACAATAAAAACAGTAACACGTAGCAAAATAACATCTTTAAATGTAAATGCGGAAATAAATTAAAATTGCCCACTTAACAATAAATGTTTAACCAATAACATAATATACAAAGCTATCGTAACCAATAACGTTAACGCAGTAATAAACGATAACATATGATATAAGCGTACACTTATTTTAATACATATACACTATTACATATAAGTGCGTGCAGCGTGAGTTTATATACACACACACAAACAGACATATCCAAAAAGAAATTCTATGAACCCATCCAACCATAATTAATGCCCTAAAATAGAAAAAAATTCAGCGTTTAATCACTAGTCTATTAATAACAAAGTACAGACATAAGTGTAAATGTAACTGTGTACGCACGTTTATATGTATATATGTGCGCGTATGTATACATATATGCGCGCGTGCATAGATGTATAAATACATAAGCATATAAATAGGTAGATGCACATCAATTCAAACAGTGAAATATAAATTGAATTATCAATGTAACCTCTTATAATTAATACTTATGATACCACCAAATCAAATAAAAAATCGAAATAATAGCCTATTGAAGATATATATGTGTATTTGTGAGCATATATATATATATATATATATAAAAGTGGACATGGGAGTCAGCACTTAGAGGCGACAGTCTGTTTCATGCTAGTGCAATCGTCAGGCGACTAGTGCTGTTATTTTTCTCGGCTGTTTATATAAGGGTCAGTGGTGCATTATGGGTAGTATATTTTGGCGGTTACTTTTACCGGAAGTCGCTTATTTGTTTATTTATTTATGTCAAATTATTTTGCTTGTTTTTTTGTTTGTTTTTTATTTTTATTTTTTATCTTATATATTTATTTATTTATTCTTTTATTTTGATCGGTGTTTTTGGTTAACGTAGTAAAAATTTGTTTATATAGCTTATTGTTGGTAGTCTATAATGGCCGTCATTTACCGGAAATCGCTTGTTCGCTTATTTATTTGGGTCAAATTGTTTTGCTTATTATTATTATTTTTATTTGTATAACAGTTATAACTTTCGTCCGTTCTTTTGTTTTGATTTTATTTCGCATATTCTAACAGGTGTGGTTTTGTGATTTGTTTGGAGTAGTTTATTTTGCTTATTTTATTGTTGTTTGTTTATATATTTATTTATTTTTCTATTTTAAGTTACGTAGTAAAAATTTGTTTTTATGTCTACATTTTGAGATTAGCTCAGATCTTTTATTTAATAATTTATTTTGATCTGGGAAGGTAATGATAGCTATTTTTTCCTCCAAGCAAAGTTTGCAAGTTTTTGATAGGTTGTTGTAGGCTGATGATTTTTTCCTTATTTTCCAAGATATTTTTGGTGTGGTGTGTGTTTTGTTTTTTATTTCCCAGATATACTTAGAAAGCATTGTGCTGTTCGCATATTTACTATTTGCGAAAGACATTTTGTGTACATAATTTCTTTGTTTCCATGGTCCTTCGGTTACTCCTATGTATACTTTTTCTTCATTATCTGCTGATTTTGTCGTGGCTTGGTAGATTACGTTGTTTTGTAAACAATTACCGTTTAAGGGACATTCGTTTTTTATTCTGCAGTTGCACGTGGGTTTAATTTGTTCGTGTGGTTTGTTAATAATTTTTCTGTTGTGCTTTTTTATTATTTGTGCCATGTTCTCGGTGCAACTGTAGCTGATTTTTACTGTGTTTTTGTTGAATATTTTGTGTAGTGTGCTTGATTCCGGGAAGTGTTTGTGTAAAAGCTTGAAGAATATTTTTCCTATGTTTGTTTTTACGTTTTTGCTGTACGGTGGGTTGAACCATATGATATTTCTTTTTCTGTTGGTCTTTTTTGTGTTCTGTGGTGAGTATGTGAGTGTTGCTGGGAATCCGCTATCTTTTAGGGCTGTTTCGTAGTCTTTCTTGGCTTTGTTAAAAAGTAGATTAGTAAAGTTAATGATATAAAATGGCGAAATCCTTTCGCAAACAAAATTTTAAAGTTGCATTAATCTACAAATCACTCGATGAATGTCATGAGCCTTGTTTTTAATAATTATAAGCTGTCTAAGGTCTTTTTTACTATGCAAGTACTTTCAACTGTACATTCAGTCATCCTCAGGCCTGGAAATTATTTTGTTTTTAGCAAAATCCAGGTAGCATCCGAGACGAAAAAATTAAATGCGAATCGAAATGTGTGTTTTTTTTTTTAATGTGTTATTGTTTAACGAATACAAACTTTTGGAGCGTGCAGTCGCAACGCAAAAGTTGAATTTTTTGAAAATTTAAGAGCGTGCGTTTTTTTACTAATATCGCAATTTGAGAATTCTTTTGTTGTATCAGTCAATGTGGCATGATCGAAATTATCCAATAAATAGAGTAACGTCTCAGTTGTTATCCCGAAAATTTGCTCGTCGGATCAGTTCTTTTAAATCAATTATGTGGTGCAGTTCAATTTATATTACAATGAATCATTTATACAAAATGCTGACTGGATTTTACATACATAAGAAACAACGTCGGTTCCAGGAGAGTTCTGTCTTTTCTCAACGACAAATAAACTGAAGTTGGACTTAAAAAAAAATGTTTTATGGAGCAATTTCACTAAATGTGCAAAATGACCAGCGAGACACGGAAAAAGGAGGTTAACTTGACAAAGAAGCTTTTCCAAAATTTTGCTTAGCGGTTTCTCTCTCTCTCTCTCTCTCTCTCTCTCTCTCTCTCTCTATCTCTATCTATCTATCTATCTATCTATCTATCTATCTGCATGTGTACATGAGTTAATTTCTATTTGAACCTTCTGTGCTATGTTCCTTCGGGCTTTTTTTTTTTTTACAGTAAGGTTCATCCTGTACAAGGCCCGGCGACCACTCGAGGTAGAGGGCTACGTTAATGGGTAGTTTATATGGATCAGAGGGGAAGATAACGGTTAGCTCTAGACTTGAACAGGTGAAGATTGTAGTGATCGGAGAAACATCCTCTTTGGGGTCTGCTCCACGGGAAGAAGCTGTACGAGTGGAACTTACTTCCCACTAATGGAATACAGGGGGAATGGGAGTGGTTTACTACCATGTAAGTGGTATGGTATGTCCTGGCCGTCAAGGTTAGACCTGTCGGAACCAAGGAATGTAGTTCGTCCGAGCACTTGATATATATATATATATATATATATATATATATATATATATATATATATATATATTGGAGTGTTTAAAAATAATTCTTCTCCAACAAAGACCCGGAAACACTTTTAAACTTTATCAAGATTGGAAAGTGAAGACTGGGCAGCCACCCGCCCAAATATGGCATCAGTCCTCCATTTCTGGCCTGATCTGGCTCTTATAAAGGCAGAGGACAGCATGAGAAGTCAGGTAGTTACTCGAGCCGTACAGGGAGCCGATCATTTTACCTGCATCTTTAGCGATTAATCGTATATAAGAGATCGACTTGAGGTCGGGTGTGAGTTTGAGGCCCAATATTCTCTCAGTGCACGGTGCCTCCTCGAACGGGACAGCCGTTCGTCGTCACTGACTACACCCCCCCAAAAAAAACATGAGGGCATGGTTGTTTTTGGTTTTAGCTATTAATTCTGTTCCATAATTTCCCTGTTCAGCCGGCTTCGCCCTGACGATCCGTTTCAGTGAAAACCTAGGTAGGTTTGCCTGGCTCCTTAGGATTATCTTAGGTTTTGCTCTACTTTGTGTATTGAGCACTTTACGTAGTTGTCTTTTTACTCGCGTTGGAGGGTTTTTTCTTTGGCCTTTGAGCTTGAACTCTGGACGATTGTTTTCGCATTGGTTTAATGTTCTTGGGTCTTTCTTTTTTTTATTCCCATTTTTCGTCGGGTACCAATTTGTTCTACTGCAAGTCGAACTATCCAAGGTTTTTCCAAGCGATTATTACCATTTATATATATATATATATATATATATATATATATATATATATATATATATATATATATATATGCTTATTTTCTTCTTCCCTTGTGAGAGTGTGGTTATCCACGTTTTTTTTAAAATAAAATTTTGTTTTATTTTTTTTACCCGTGATGTTTGAAGGCATGCAATTTCCGGTAAGAGGTTATAAAAGTGGTCGGCCCTTTCATTTGTATTCAAGTTAAACTCTGATTACGACTAGGGCCATCCTTTCATATGAATTAATGTCATCAAGCGTTTTTTGCTCTATATAGGCATTAGGCACTTTACTTAGTAGATAAGTGTTTGTCTTTAGGTCTTTTTCTTTTTTCTTATTGCTGACCTCGTTCGAGATTTTCTTTTGTTTAAGGCTATTTGGGCCTTTTTGCAAGTTGTCCGTTGGTTCCACGGACGGTTTTGTTTTATTCTTATATATATATATATATATATATATATATATATATATATATATATATATATATATATATATATATGTATATATATATATATATATATATATATATATATATATTCAATTATCACCTGACAATTGCATTGTGCATGAAACTAAGTTGTTCTACTGTTGAGAAAAAATGAGTATGTATCTATATATCTATAATTCTCAAAGTGTGTGTGTGTGTGTGTGTGAGTGTGTGTGTGAGTGTGTGTGAGTGTGTGTGTGTGTCTGTGTGTGTGTGATCGGATGTTGTTCATGCGTTTCTACAGTTTTCATCCGATTTCGATGAAATATTTTTGTTTGATAGATAATTCTTCAGTGCCAGTTTTCAGTCTAAATTGGCTGGAAAAAATAACAACCTTGAAGGTGAAAAATAAAATAAAAAACTGACTTTTTGCGCAAAAATCAAAAGCAAAATTTAATGTCTGTAAAAAACAGCGTGCAATCAATTTAGAGAATTGAAATCTAACGCAAAAGATGTGCAATGAAGAGACGGTCATGTAGCATTTACAGGGATGGTCAATGCCCGTCTCTACGAGGCAACATGCATGCAAAATCACATTTTTGGAGGTGGGTGTTGATAATGCCTCAAGCAAGATAACTTTTGTCAGGGACACCCTATTTTCGTCATTTCTCCTGTGAAACAACCGCTCAATGGTAGAAAACCTAAAATAAGTTTTACAGTTATAAGACATCAGTGATGTGCACCATTACCTCAACATTTAGGCACCATTCTGCCTGCATATGAGTAAACCCATTCATTCTGCAACTCTATGTGTCCATTTACCAAGTTTCGTTTGTTCATGTTCTCTTAGTTTCATTCGCCTAATACATTTCCTAATATTACTTTTTCACACATAACCTTCCAATTCTGTGTGGACGTGATTGCCGTCAGGTCTGCCATGCGAATAAGTGACAACGAATCGTCTTTAGAACGTTCAGTTCGCCTGTCTCAAAATGGCCCTCGGAATACTTCAATCAGAGCCACTAAGTCTGAAGATCAACGTTGCTATCGACTTTCCAGAAGAGCATACCTGAACGCTTCTGTACACGAGGCTGAAAAGGACGATCAAAGGACTCAACGGCTCAAGAGAAACGCCTCTTCAATTGCTGCTGCGCCTGAGGCTGAAACAAGATTGAGAACGCAAAAAACGGCCCTTTTCAGGGCCACCCACCCCATTCAAATTGTTGCCCCCCCATTTGGAGATGTGCTTCAGTTGCACCTAATTGTTGATACTAATATTGAATTTCGGGTGGGATGACTTTAAACTTAAACTGATCCTATTAAAAGGCAAAAATTTCCAGTAATGAAAGACCCGATCGAAGACGGGTTATACTGCTAGTATATATATATATATATATATATAAAGCAATCCCTTGATAAAGACCATCAAAGGAAAAAAAAACACGTTGGCTAAGATAAGTTTTCCTTTTGTCTTTATTCATATTATCATGTATATATATATGTGTGTGTGTGCATGTAAAACTTTCAAATAGAATATATCTGTAAAAGTACAATATGAATAAAACTTATTTTAGCTGATGCGTTTCGTCTTCTGAAGGACTTTATCAAGGCAAATGCTTTATTCATTTTGTCACTTTGTTCGTACATTAATATTTGGAACATCGAAAGGTTTCTTAATTTGGGCGTGGCAACCTTGAAAGCCAAGTACTGGACAGGTGCCAAACTTGTCTCGGCTACAAAGAAACATATGGCAAAGTCGTTAGAAGTCAGTCAGTGTCGTTTTTTTTCTTTTCTTATAAAACATGGTTTAGCTCATGTGTATTGAATGCCAAAAGAATTGACATGAGCCTCTTCGCGAAAGAAAAACCAGATGGCAGAGTTCAACGAAATCAGATAACAAATTCGTTCGCATCCTAAAATGACGCTGATGTCCAATAAGCGGTCAACGATAAGATATTATTATAGATGTGAAGGGCGGTAAAATAGGAATAAATCAATGATATTTTATTTCAAGTGACCGTTGTTAAAGCGGCAACAATATTAACTAACGAAGAAACGAACTCGTATCGTGAGCTTCGCTTTAAGCAAAAGACGAACATTTACCAGATTGAGATTTGATTATTGTAGCGCGAACGTATGTATTATACAACGGTCGGAAGGCTTGAAATTTTTCAGATCAGAAATTATCATTATTATATATCTCTATTATGACCAGCATGCTCATCTTGGTTGCTATAGTAACATTTCGGCAATTACCCCCACCTTTCTTCCGATGTTTGCCGTACTTCAATATACGACTTTTTTTTTAAATCAATATCTTAAGATTCTAACGTTTATTCGGGTTGTTTAATTCTTGGTCAGGAATTAGTACTCAAGATGCTTAATTTTTTATAAGCTGAACGAAGATATGAGCGTAAATAAAATGGATGGAGAGATTAGAAAAAGGGAGAATCTACAGGATGTCGCAGAAATACGTCCCATATATTATTATGGCATCCGTCAGTTTCGAGAGACCATGAATCTGCAACCGAAGAGTTATGGCCTTTTCAGTGCACAGAGCTGGGCATTTTTAAAAAAATGAGATATTGTCAGTTGCCCATGCAGCATGTCTAAGCCTCTCCACGTCAGCGATGTTGTCCAAGAGAATTCTCATAAATACCTCCAACATAATGGTAAGACATTAGTGGCAATGGTATCTTCATCTCGCTAATATCTTACTACTATGCGGGAGATATTTCTGCCGCACCCTGTATAAAAAGTCGAAGAGAGAGAGAGAGAGAGAGAGAGAGAGAGAGAGAGAGAGAGAGAGAGAGAGAGAGAGAGAGAGAGAGAGAGAGAGAGAGAGAGAGAGAGAGAGAGAGAGAGAGAGAGAGAGAGAGAGAGAGAGAGAGAGAGAGAGAGAGAGAGAGAGAGAGAGAGAGAGAGGCATGAACTCCTGAAAGTCGATTTTTAAAAACCAAATACAAGTGCCACTTGGATGTGCAAATGTTTCAACTTATAAGAAGGAACGTCTGGGTTCCAAAAAGATGTAAAGAAATAATTTAATCGTGTCTACACTCGTATTTGGATTAAAGGAAGAAGCTAAGGATAAAAGATGAGGATGTGGACGTGGAGAAAAGCCAAGGAGAAAGAAGAAGAAAATGAACACCGAAATCCGAATACGCATTGAAAGAGCGAAAGATGCCTTTGAAAAGCTAAGCAAAGTATGCAGAACTAGTAGAAATTGTTAGAAACAAAGAAAAGTGGACTAAAAGGCTGTGTAATCTCAATACTCCCAGTGAATGCTGGACAATTTCCTCCCAGGTGAAGAGTAGACTGGAGCCGACAAATGTGGTTGTCTAGAAGGATGCTGAGAAAACTCCATCTTTTGAACAGGAGTAAAGGTTTAGTCCATTATTTTCTGTTTAATATCGGGTTTCCGGTTCCTTTCTTATGGGCTCTTAATAAGGGTAGCTGTCATGGCATTTTGGCAATCTTGTCTTCTCATTTTTACATTTTAATGGCTTGAGGTGAAATGATTTAAAAAATACGATGGATAGATTATGTGAGTAACTAGAAAGGTTTAGCGAAAATGGGAACGAAAAGGACACCTTTGCTTAGGATAAGAAAGAGGCAATTAAAATTTCTGGAATATATAATGAGGAAAGAAGGCTTGGTAAATCTGACACTCACAGGGCATAATGACGGCAAGGAAAGCAGAGGAAACCTCGAGTAATCTACGTAAATGTAAAAGTGTAAGTGCTTAACCGGACAGAGGTTGTGTGGAATAGTAAGGAGACAAACATTACTTAGATCTACGAAGGATAGGAAGTTATGGAGAGTCATAATTGCCCACAATGTGAAGAAACAAGCCAGATAAAAGAAGAAATCTAAGTAACCGTGAACAGAGATAAAAGAGGGAAAAGATAAAATGGAATCTACATTTTATAAAACAGAACAAATGAACCAACGCCAAGAAAGGAGAGGCGTTCTCTTTTCTTTTTTTTTTAAGAAGAAAAAAGAAGCTGTAAAGAAAGATTGTTGAACTGTAGGTCGAGCTTATTTTTCTTATTGGGGGAAAATCTTTTAAGCAGAGTAAGACGCAATCTAATAAAGAAGTCGCTCGACTTTAAAAAGTCGACATATTTATAGCTTTTGGCGAGGAACTGGTTTAGAATGAGATGTGAGTCAGTGGGTCTTAATAAGTGACCAATGATCAGCGCATCCAGCTTTTCTGTGACGCCCAGGGGGGGGGGGGTTCATCAAAGCACAAATGTCGCTAACTTGCATGAGATACATATAGTTTATCAAATCTATAATTCAACACTATAACCTTTTACTCTTACATAAATGCAGTATTTTTTAAAATAATTCCATCCCAAGCAAGGCAATAAAGCCGCTAAAACGCAATGGGATTACAGAATGTTAGGGAATATGAGATAATGAAAAACACTATGAAGAAGAGAGGACAATAAAAGAACAGGAATTAAGAAGACCGAAGATAACGATTGTCATTGATATTAAATTTTTGAAAATCAGTTGACTGGGAAGCAAGAAGCCGGAAGAGGATTCCACAAGTGAGAAATGCGATAAAAGACACTGTTAGCATAGAACTTATGGCTACATTTCGTTATTTCATCTGTAAATAGATGAGACCTTTCCGCCAATCTAGTACTGCGCTTAAATTCGTAAAGTCTAAGCACTATAGAGGAAAGTGATATTTATTTTTATAAAAGAAATCTATCACAAGGTCAAAAGGGTGTATAGGAACGACTGGTCTTCATCTGCCTTATAATTAAACTTAGCTAGCCACAATCCAGATAAATCTATCATTACTGAGTGACCAATACTTGTAGCCTTGTGTCAACCTTTCTTTAATGCAATGTCCCGTCAGAATTCCTTTGTTTATTATCTGTCAATTGCCATGACTTGAATAGTGGAGGATACTTATTGCCTTTTCCACATTTTGGAATTCAGAATTTTCCTCTTAGATTGGTTGCCACTCAGGGCTAGAGATCCTAGTCGAGCCTACTATTTAACCCATAACTGGTGGGAGAAGAGAAGAATTAATATATTTCTCAACGATATTAGTGCAAAAGTGAACACTAATGGACGAGGCCGGAATGTGAACCTGGTCCACCGGTTCCACTTTGCGTGCAGTTACACCATCCGTACATCCCACCTTATATGTAAATATTAAATGATAAAAACGGATTTGTGCATTTATTATTCCCAGTTGCAAAGGGGGGGATATTCCAACACCTGGCAGTACCTCCCCACAGCACTTAAATAGGGAGGGTCGGGGTCAGTGGCTGAAGCGTCTCAAAAAGGAAGTGTGTTGCTTTTACTCACATGGACGCGTTACATTCTATCAAATTTGTACACGTACTGAAGGAGATCAATAAAATGACGCTTTCTGCCTTGCTAACAAATATATTTCGGAAGTCTTTGGTTAACTCTCAAAAAAGTCATATCAGCTTTGGTTACAGAAAATATATCGACAGTTTGGAACGTAGAATGGGTTCGTACAATAGAACCAACCGAGTATTTCAAGTGGGTGAAGAATTGTAAATAAAGCATAATACATCTACTGCAACAGCAAATAACCTACAAAAGTAAATGCAAGGTACCTATTGAGGGGTCTCCCCTTTTTACACAAATGGACTCACCCAAGGTATACATATACTACTACCAGTAAATACCCCGACAGTCAGCAGCACGTTATGTGCTGGACGGTCGAACTCTCTGCCTGTGAGTAGAGAGGAACTTGGACGAGGCTCCGCTGAAGGGCAGAGCCTCGTTCGGGGAGGTTGACCAACCCGATTATACGGGATCTAAGGGCTATTTTTGGCCGAGCCTACGGGCTCGGGAATACCCCACTTTAAACCCGGCCTTGTGCCACATCTGTACCAAATGCAGAAATGATGACAAGATAAGCCTCTTCATTGTCAATACTTTGCCCGTACCAAACAAGCTGATGCAGAGTTAAAAGCTGAAACTGGAGGTTGTATTCTTGCTGTACAAGACCAACGCTTAAGGGCTAATTAGAAAGCACTCATACTGAAAAATTGTGTTAACCCCAAATGGAGGGACGAACTCACTTTACAGTCGTAATAGATCTAACGAGATAAGCTTGCTAAGCATTACACCACATCGAAGTGCCCACAAATGATTTTCTAAGCGTAGCGTAGATGTGGCACAAGGCCGAAAGTATGGGGCACCCATTGAGGATCGAACTCACTACTCAGTCGTAATTGTTCTAGCGAGACAGGCTTGATAACCATTACACCCCGTCGAAGTGCCCACAGTTTATTGGAATATGGGAAGAAAATAACGGGTAACCCTAGACTTGAACAGATAAAGGTTGTAGTGATCGAGGAAGCATCATCTTGGGAGTCGGTTCCACAAAGCAGTAAGAAATGTATGCGCCGATCCTTAATTCTACCATCAACCCGAAAAAAATCCGGCACCATGACTCATTTGACCGCAGAAGACTTTAGGGTTCAGTTATGAGACATCACGTGCCCAGGTGAAGGATTGTTTCTGGTGTCGTCGTAGCTAAAGAAAACAGAACTGACCTGAGAGATATGCGCCTGCTATCTCCTGCATTGAATCTGTATGCAATCTAAAGTCGGTTGTATGTTAATGAAGAAAATTCTGAATAGCCGTCTAATTAGGACTTCATTAAGGATCCGTAGTCACCCACTACATTTTCCACGGCGAGCTTTCCATTAAATATTCTCTATAATCATGTGACACTGTATGTCGAGGCATGCCATATGTGCACACAGTTTCAGAAATTGAATGTCCTATAACTCCGGCCCCACTATCATGACCCTTTTCAACGCTAACAATTCGTGTCAATTTGCCATGAACAGACCAGACATCATTTATACTGACTCCTTAAAAGTCAAAGCATAACTGATGTAGGTCTGGACATTTCCATGACATTATAATGGCACCACCTACCATGACCTTAATATACTGCTTGACTTTTGGCACGTCAGTGTATATGGTTTTTGGCACGTCAGTGTATATGGGCCCTAAAGAAGCCAAATTGTGGGAATAGCAGATAATTAAATATGGACATGGGCAGATAGGAAAACCTTCGGAGAGAGACAGACAGACAGAGTTGCTCTTAATCGACTAAAACAATGGCATAAATATCAACTATACGAGGCGTAGCGTGGGTTGCCAGCACCGGGGCAAAGCCAATGTTGTGCCCGCTAACCCGCTAAGCCTCCCTTCGAACAATTCATTATTGAACTTCCCTCAAAGTGCACATATTTTAAATGAATATTGACTTGATTAAAATGCATTTAATACCAGTTTCCTTGGATTTGGAAGTTTTAAATAAAATGTCGGCTAGGGGGACATTTCGAGTTAAAATCAAAAAGCGACGGGTGCAAGTTCTGAGATACATCCTCCTCGTCTATATTTGAAGGAAGGAGAAGCAGAGGTAAACAGGCGGTTATCGACGTTACGAGTTTGTGTGAGTAAATGACAAAGTGAGTACAAAGAAGGACGGTGAGGACTCAAACGTTGCTTAAGAACAGGAAGTTGTGGAAAGCCATGATCATCCACATTCTGAATAGCATGACACCGAAAAAAAATACTTCATTTTATTTAAAATCATCTATTATAATTTGTGCAAACTTACCAGTATTGAAATATATTTTAGATGACACGCCATTTAAAATTTTTCAGCACCTCCTCATGAATATTTTACAAAAAAATGGCTTCCATTAATGTTTCATATTCATGCCAACTTTGTTGTGATATTAAAAATCTTTAAGTGTCACTGTTTCAACTTCCAGTTGTGCAAAAAGGTTTCTCAAAAACCAAAATATATCAGAAATCGACAAAGACTGAGTAACCTAGCAACATTATCGAATTGAGAGATTTTAAATCTAAGATTTTTGTAATACAGTTTTTACCTAATTTAAATCATTACTTTTGTCGTGTTCAGAGTTGATGTCTGGAGTTTTGGGATGAGGAGTTACCATTATTTACATGCTGGTTATTGACCTCAACTTTGTTGTTATTATGACGACGTTTCTCCAGGTGCTTAACGAATTTAGTTAACGGCGAACTGAAACCTTTATTTAATCTACGGAGGCGGTGTTCTCATTCCGCTGTTGATGTCTCGGGATATCTCGTCTCGTTCTTTTTTATGATACTAATTTATTATTCGCTCATTTCCACCGTGTTTAAATCTGGATTACTCAGCTCAGGGATATTTAGACGATTAAAAATCAAAATCCCAACATAAATAAAATAGCATTTAATACCGGCAGAAACATCTTAAAAATATATTTAATAACTAATCCGACAAATAATAAACACCAACCCTCTTCTTCTTAATAATCAACTAATCCAATAATATCATCTAAATACCCCAAATATTATCTATAAAACTAAAATAATAAGGAACCTATTTCAAAGCAAAACATACAGTCATCATGACGGTTGATGATAACCGAAAGCGCTCGACAAAACATTTTTGTTTGGGAGCTCACTATTTACCCATAGTTGGGACCCTAACAGGTGCTAACACCTCGGGTCAGCATGGACTTGTGAACAACAGCAATTAAGAAGTGGTTCCAAAATTAGTTCAGAAAAAATACAAGTGTAGACATGAATGGGTAGGAAACGTAATCTACTGGGAAATGTGCAAGCAACTGTACTTCAGTCCTACGGGACAATGTGCCCCACACAGATTACTGCTTTATTGAAAATACCTAGAAAACTGAAACAAATATTGTAGCCCTCAAAGAGCTTCGTTGTCACTTGATGTAAACCACCAATTCCTACAAAGGTGAACGCTCAATGAATTATAACTAGCACCACTAATAATAATAATAATAATAATAATAATAATAATGGAACAGGGAAATAACGTTTGTATCTCGCACTTTTGATGGACTTAAAACACTTTTCAAGGTAAATCCAAGGAGGAAATTAAAAGGATCGGCTTTATGTGAGATCGACTTTTACACAATTCCATACGCTAGCCATCGATGGCTTTCATTTTGGGTGGTAATTTTAAAGAATGCATTAGGCGTATTACGCAAGTCATCGCTACAATTAGTTGAGCTGAGAAGTACTTATTACTTGCAATAATCTGGCTTTTATCCCGATCTGCCTCTAGACGCAATTGATAGCCGGTTTGTTGTTGTTGGAAAGTAGCACGATTGCTGGCCTCATTTCTGGGATCAGGGGAATAATAGGAAATCCTGTCTTGAAGTGACCTATTAAGGGTAAATGCATGACATGGCCTTGTACGCATTTCGGGGCATTTCGGGAGGGCATTTCACTTAAACATATCTGAGAGAAAATTGAATAAACGTCTATCTGAAAACGTCGTTAGTTTCAAACACCTATTATTTTTATTATTACTACTACTACTACTACTAATCATAGTAGTAGTATATTTTTTTATTGC
Organism: Acanthosepion esculentum; assembly: GCA_964036315.1. Taxonomy (NCBI): domain Eukaryota; kingdom Metazoa; phylum Mollusca; class Cephalopoda; order Sepiida; family Sepiidae; genus Acanthosepion; species Acanthosepion esculentum. The sequence continues at coordinate 5,339,526 of OZ038497.1, forward strand.
ATGACTTCGAGATTTATTAGACTTGTCACCAAAGAGGTAAGTAGGCGAAAAAAGGGCAAGGGATCTTTTTTCTGAGTTTCAATCCGAGATAACTTTGCCAGATTAGCTTCAATACTCATCGTAATCATTTTAAAAGTGCTGACAATTTACTTGGCTAAGTCAAGATTTGTACAAAAGAGGACACTATCTCTACTTTGGCGGATTACGGTCATATCACGTTGAAAGACCAGTTCTCATACGATCACAGAAGTTAAGCAACGTAGAACCTGGTCAACACGTAGATGGATGACCGTATGGATATACAAGGTGTTGTAAGCCTGGTGTAATGAATAACGGTTCCGAACTGGAAATCGGAGAGCCGAGTTCCATTTCCTGTTGGGTTCGACATATTTACTTAAGTGTAAATACTCTTGGAGAAAGGTATGAATCTACCTCCAATTAGTAGGAATGGTTATCAGTAAAAATCATTATCTCCTAAAAGATTCTTAAAATCTAAAAATATCTATGTCTTTTTAAAAATGTATATGGCTTTAAATAACCTGCAACGTGTTGGTAAGTCAAAAACATTTCATCTCTGCTTTGACATCTCGCGTGACTTGAGGATTTTTGTCTTTAACTGGTCACCACCATCTATAAAGTGCCAACCAAGGCTGAAGAGATTCCCAACCATCAATAGCTCTCGAAGGCTTTTGTCTACCCCGTTTTACACGTGTTCTGGTATTTAACACGATTATATTTCTAATTATTTTTGACAACTATTCTCAGCAAAACCACCGATAACTGGCCATGAAGTAATCTACTGCTTCGTCATATCTTTTTCATGCCGACATTAGTTTGGAAACAGGTGATGCTAAGTCTTAGACTCAAGATGGTGTGGACACGGTATACTTGTCCCGGAAGATAGAACATACAAATAATTGTAAAGAATGTCCCCTACCTGTCGCCAGATTTAAAAGATATGACAACAAGGTGGGTGTTAATAGTAAATTCATTAAACTACATACACAATTTACTGTTTGAAACATGAAAAAAAGAAAACAATAATTGAAAAACTGTCGAAAAGACGGTATTCGTCGGACTATGCCTAATTCTTTAGTATTCAGTAAGGATCAAACTGAATATAAATGCTTGAGCGAAATGAAAACGATTGTAAGGCAAGGATGTGTCTTCTCACCGGACTTATTCAACCGATACAGGGAGGTGATTCTGAGAGAATTAGATGTCCTACCAGGATTTATTATTGGCGGCCACAATCTTAACAACACAAGATATGCAGATGACACAGTGTTGATAGCCGTCTCGGAAAGATAATTAGTACAGAAGCTAGTGAAAGAAAGCGAGAAGAAAGGACTAATTTTCAATTGCAAGAAGACAGAAAGTATTGTTGTTATGCAAATTACAATTTGGAGATACCAAAATCAAACAAGTGCAACAATTGAAATATCTGGGAAGTGTGTTAACAGAGGACCGAAAGTAACACACTGATATCGGAAAACGCAATGTAATAAGGAAAGATGCCTTCTAAAAGTTAAACAATGTATTAAGAAAGAGTCCATTTAATTCGAAACAAAGAAGAGTACTGGATTGTTATGCAATATCGGTCCTCCTATACGACAGTGAATTCTTGACATTCTCCTCAGAGATGAAGAAGAGATTTGAAACAAAAAAATGTGGTTCTACAGAAGGATGCTGAGAATACCGTGAACCGAATATGTGAGCAACGACGGAGTTTTAGAGAAAATGGAAACCAAATGGAAACTCATACTTAACATCTAGAAGAGACAGTTAAAATTTATTGGGCACATAATGAGGAAAGAGGGTTGGAAAATCTGATACTCACAAGACATATTGAAGAGGGACAGAGGAAAACAACACATAACTTACCCAGCGAGCATGAGTAAGTGGATAAGGGAAAAAAGGATTGTGAGTGATAACAAAAATACAAAATTCATTAAAGACTACGAAATACAGGAAACTGTGGAGAGCCGTGATCTGCTGCGTCGTGAAGGGACACAGTACACAGAAGAATAATAGTTATTGTTCTTCAATTGATGCTCTGTTAAAGAAATGGAAGTTGGATTTGGGAGAGAAATGTTAAGGATTTCGTTTCTTTGCAAGGAATCTCCAAAAAGATGTCTGAAGAAACGAAATGAAAGGCAATATGAAGAAAAAATAATATTTGATAAAGGGAAGGAAAAAAATGAGAAGAAAAACAACAAAAATTGGATGAAAATGATGGCAAAGAGAAGGATTGGGTAAATGTCGAAAGAAAATATGGCGGAGGAGGAGATGAGCAAAAATGAAAGAAGTTGACTCTGGAGAAGAGGTAAATATATGATTCTAATGAAAACCTCATTCGGAGAGACGATATGAAAACAAAGACATTACACATTCATTTCAAGTGTCTTGCTTTCTTGTTGAACGCCGCTCTCAAATAACGTTGCCCTAAGCTTCAATTCGGACAAGAGTGTCACAGCAATTATTGCCAGACATCTTGGTTTACTCAAAACAATAATATAATGCACCGCTCCAATTGGAATTGCTTTAATCATTTTCTGCAAAGCCTGCAATATTCGTCGTGTCATAAATGAAGGAGAGAGTTCTTTACGTCAATTGATGATATATGTCAAGTATTTTATAAATAAAGTTTATATGACTGTAATTATAGCGAAGTACGTTATGGAGTGTTGCTTATGGTCTTGTAAAACGGAATCTGTGAGACGAGTTAATTCCAGCCGGGTTCTTTTGCATTAAATGATGTCCATTAAGAAGGACATGAATTCATCGCTTTCTCTCCTGGCAATGGGTGAAATAATAGGCAAGAGTGGACAACTTTGAATTGAAAACTTACCTGAAGACGGATAGACTCCTGCCTTGTCACAGCCACATCAATTGCATCTACTACTGTTCTAGTAGGTAGAATGGCATAACGATCTTATAATGGGTTCTTCTACTTCTTTTTGATGCACAAGAGCAGCTCTGTTTTAAATATGCTTACATTATCAGATGTTTTTCCCCCAACTTCTTGATTCTTCACTCTTTCAAAGTAGCGCCATTAATATTTTCTCACTTTTTTCCCTTCTTTTGATCGTACCTCCAAATGTTTACCTCGTTTTCCAGTTTAGAGTTGAGCTTTAACCTCCAAACAGACGGAGCTTTTCTAACTTCCGCTACAAATAGAATGTTTTTCGTACTTTTTAAATTACTTTTTTTAAATTTTCAATAATGGAACGCTTTGTCCCCGAATTCTTCTAGCGAAAACGAGTGGGAAAAGATTTTCCAAACATTTAATAAAAATGAGGGGCTTGAAATAAGGATGTCTCGGCTGAAATTGTTGCGCCCAGTCTATTTGAAACTCGAAGGTTCCCCACTTTGTAGCTAAGCCCGGCGCAAGGCTATGTTAATTAAGTACTCACTGAGGACTAAGCAAACAAAATTCTGAGAGACTTGCATCTTAAACATGGAATCCTCACATCGATCGATTTTATTTTTACTTAAGTGAGCTTATTCTGGCTCAAGGATGCTACATTCATTGAGCGCTCAGTGTTGATTAAAAATACTACCAAAAATCTGAAAGACTTGTATGATGTCCTTCGGCCGGAGAGCCCATTTTTTAAAAAGTTTTCCCGAGCACGCAGGCCGGTTGACATAATGCCCGTATTTGTTTAAACTAAAAACGAGGCGTTTACTTTAAACAAGGGTATCCATTAAAAATAACGTTTGAAACAATAAAAAATAAAACCGCTAATTCTGATGAAATTGCTTTGTTTATGCTTCGAATACGAAACTTTGTGGATATGGGCCTTCGAAAAAATCTGAACGAGGGGTGTGTGCATTCCTTAAAAGGGAAAATAAAACCTTTCTGGACTGTGACACTCTCCATGGCCGAGCGGGCTAAAGCATGCCGGATCAAACGCTGGTTTCTCCTACAAAGGAGAGTGCAATTTTTTCTAGAGTACGATGGCCGATAGATATAATACGCAGTGTTTAAAATAAAATCTGGTCGTCTATTTCAAACACGGGTATCTGCTAAAAGAATTTTTTTTTTTCATCTCGCACTTATTTCTATTATAATGTTGTTGCATATTAAAATGACAACACGAGATTTAATCACTTATGAAATCTAAAATGTAATATTATGTATCAATTACCATCGACCATGTGTGTTTGTGTGTGTGTGCGCGCCCACCCACCTCGGTGTACTCCCCGAACGTGGGGATGTAAGAGACTGTCCTTCATTTCCCTCCCAGGTGTATGTTTATATATCTACCCATCATATAATTTTTACCACGCGTGCAAATCGCAAGTGCAGATGGGTCGACCATGTGTTTGTGAGTTACATACTAAATTATAATGAACTCCTCTTTATCAGAATGAAACAAGATAAATGTTTTGTTTTTGAACCCCGAAATTAAAATGTCATGATTCGGCTGAAACCCAGTTTTATTAATCAAAGCAAGTACATTTATAATCGACAGAGTTTTGCTAGCGATTCGGTCGTAAATATGGAAAATGCTGGCGAGTTTAAACATTTGGAGCATAATCATCCGTCTATTTATAAACTATAAGAAACTAGATTTTTTAAATTAAAAAAAATCGAACAACATCGAAAAGAGGAGATAGAATCTTTTCAAATTCCCTATCCACAAGACCTCTTTCCGTTACCAGCATGCTGATTGGGACTCACTCCGTGATTTTCCCCGTGATGCCACTTGGACAGACATCTTTAAAATCCCAATTGAAAATTGCGCCACTGAGGTTTCTTCTTGGGTCAAAGCCGGCATGAACGCTTTCATACCTTCTCGGTAATACCAGGTGAAACGTCAATCCTCGCCATGGTTCACACCGTCATGCTCGGTTATACCAGCGTGACGGATCCCGTCACAACAGGCGCCTATTCGTTGCTGCTCACAATAAATGTAAGCGAGTCCTCAAAGAAGCAAAGTCCCTGTTTGCCTTGAGAATGAAGCAGCGGTAGCCTCTAACAACTTTGGCACTCACGGTTACTGGCCGCTCTGTAATTGGGCATTAAATAAATGTAAGGTTTCTATTCCTCCCCTCTTCAATAAATATGTGTTATCCTCCTCTGCTGATAAAGCTGAATCCTTTGCCCGTAAATTCTCTTCAGACTCTATTCTTGACTCATCTGGAATATCCCTACCTAACTTCACTCCTAGAACTGAGTCTCTGTTGAGTGATATGCATATAATCCCTTTCACGGTCTCTGCTATCATCTCTAACCTAGATCCCCATAAAGCATGTGGACCCGATGGTATCCCTGTAATAATCATTAAGAAGTGTGCTCCCGAACTGGCTCCTGTTCTCTCTAAACTGTATAATAAATGCCACGCTGCCTTCTCTCCAGAATCTATCTTACATATCTATAAGTCTACCATTCGTTCATGCTTAGAATATTGCTGCCTGATATGGTCTGGTGTCCCTGCTATTTACCTTGAGCTCCTTCATAAGATGCAAAGAAGAATCTGCAATATTATTGGTCCTGATCTGGTGGCTTAGCTCTAGTCACTTTCCCACCGCCGTAAAGTTGCCTCTCTCTGTCTTTTCTATAAATACTTTCATGGTAATTGTTCAAATTGCTCTTTGCTATGGTACCTAGAGTTTTTTGAATTTAAGTGCGGCACTAGACTGGCGTCAATATTTCGTTAATTTACAGTTGAGCTGGTTAGATGTAGCCGTACATTCTATGCTAACAGTTTCTTTTCTCGCACTTCTCGCTTGTGGAGCTCCCGTTCAGCTTTCCAGCCAACTTTAATCTGCAAAAATTGAAATGCAATGTCAATTACTATCTACTGTCCACCTGATTACTTTCTTCTCTTTCTGCTCATCATTAATGTTTCTGTTCCGAATTCTTCCACATCCTGTTACCCCTTGTGTTTTTGTGGCATTACTGCCTTGCTTGGGGTGATTCTGATTAAAAAAAAATAATATGCGATACTTAATAACAAAAGTGAGATAAACAAGAAGAAACAAAATGATATTGACTGGACTATATCGACGATATCAAGCATATATTAAAATTTAATATTTAAAATTTCAGCCTCTTCTCTTCGGGTGCATGTGTAGATCAACATAAATATCACTAGTCTGATAAATTCCGTTTCCGCCCACGAAAAAAATTCCCACTTTGTCATTCATTTTCCCAAGACAGAGATGAGCACATGAAGGAAAAAGCAAAAAAAAAAAAAACCCAAAAAACTTTTATTTTGTTCCAACCTAATACAACTATGACGGCATATTTCTCTCTTTAGGTCGGATTTACACCTTTTTTTTTCTTTTAATTTTCTGTGTCGACAGATTCATCAATGATGCTTGCCTTTGCATACCATTTTGAGATAATAATTTTGTTTTTTTTTAATCATTTTGCTTTTAATCCATTTTTTTCGTTCCCTTCTCATTCTCATCCCCCATCTACTTCAGCTGCCCACTCTCCTTTTCGGATCGTTCTCCTCTTTATCTTTTGCTCCTATCATCATCATCATCATCATCATCATCATCATCATCATCATCATCATCAGCAACATATTTTTCAGCGACACTTGAGGTGTGTGTGTGTGTGTGTGTGACATACATATCGCTTTTGACAACACTAAAGCCTAAATTACACCCGGTAAATAAAACCCTGGGGTCTTCCCTAGTTGTCAATTCCTTTAATTACCCGACTTAATATTTTTCTCAACATCATACGCGCGCGTGCACACACACACACACACACACACACACACACACACACACACACACACACAGAGTTATAATCTCTCTCACTCTCTCTCGCTCTATCTCTCTCTCTCGCTCTCTCTCTCATGGGCACTCACATTTTGTCAATATCTATCGATGTGTATGTTTGTGCTTGTCCCAGCAAAAAAATGAAAAACAGTTCATTTCTCGCCGTCGATTTGGCAATGCGTGCAACCACCATTTCTAGTCATGACAAGAAGAAGAAGAAAAGAAAAAAGAAGCAAAATGCAAATTTGCAGTCTGGCTAAAATAACCACGTCTTCAGTAACGAATAATTACTTGGAAGTTCTCCCGAAAAGGCGACTGCACCATTTTTGCTTGTTGCCCAAGGAAATACAGTAATGCTTGCGGAATCTTATTCAAGACACACTTATTTTCTTTTCCCTCTGAACAGTAAAAGACATCGACTAGAAATATTTCCTATTCTCACCAACATGGTTTAGTGGTTAACATATCGGCCTAGAGGTCAGTGTTTTCATTTGAACTGGTAAAACGCGCCTCTGTAAAATCTTCTCTTATGTGCTGCATGCCTTCAGGACATTGATGATAATGGCCCTCCACAACGTCCTATCGTTTCAATAAATAGTTTGCTCGTAGTTTCCCTCGTGCCTTAGGCATGGCCTGTGAGTGTCAAATTTTCTAAGCCGTTCTTTTTCATTATGCATCAAAACGTCAAACTTCTCTTTCTGATTCTAAGTAAAAGTGTCCATTTGTTTTCTGTTTTCCTTAAACTGCCTCGTTGCGCACATGCTCCGTCCATGTTATTCGAAGCTGCCTTCTATAGAATTACATCTCCGTTCTCACAAGTCTCCTCTTCATCTGTTAGAGAATTAGCGAGCATGAATTCTATGTCATGTAGAAAGATTGATAATATCACCTCTCGTTGTTCAACACATTTTTATGGGTTTCTAACCTAAATTACCTTTTTTAATATTTTGTATTCATTCGTTTTAGCAATGCGACCATCGGATTTCGGTGTCACAATTTACGACACCTGGCAAAATATTCGCAGGTGTTTCAATTTCTGTATTTGCTTGATTTTGATATCTCCAATTCGTAACTTGCATCTTGGCTTCTTCCTCTCGTTCACACCTAATCAGTCCATCTTCTTACATTCGATGCTCAGTCCTTTCTTCTCGCTTTCCTTTACTCGGCATCTAAGCAGCCAGCAATGGAGTTTGAGGTCGGGGCATAGCTACTTTTTTGTTGTAATGTTGAAGATACCGGTTCCACTTTATCAACCTGACGACCAGGATGGGTAACCGCTTAGGAATGCCTGCCGCTGTCTGCTGGCATGTGCAGCTCGGAATTGAAAATCGGAGAGCCGAGTTCTAATTTAAATCAGGCTTGTTATATTCTCTTACACGTAAATACCGTTGGGAAAAGCATGAATCTACCCCCCAGGCTATTATTATTATCTAAAAAATTACAATCTAAAATATATTCTGGTTTTAAAAAAGCTGTAAAAAGGGGGATAAGCTATAAAAAACAAATCGATCACTCGGTGGGGTGTCTGCCATTTGGTAAAGTTCTTTGTAATTCCGTAGCGCCAGTTCACGAGTTTCGAAGAAGTATGATCCTCGCTAAGACCTACAGGCTTTATGTGCTCGAAGCCATTTATAACCATTGATCTGAGAAAGCTGACGATATACAGCTGACAGTCTAGATATTTCTGAATGAATTTGGCGCCATGTATAATATCCATATGAAAGTCTCGATAGTGAATGAAAATATTTAATTTATCTGGACGAGTTCATTATAAATTTAGAATTTATCTGGACGAGTTCATTATAAATTTAGAATTTATCTGGACCGAGTTCATTATAAATTTAGGATTTATCTAGACGAGTTCATTATAAATTTAGAATTTATCTGGACGAGTTCATTATAAATTTAGAATTTATCTGGACGAGTTCATTATAAATTTAGAATTTATCTGGACCGAGTTCATTATAAATTTAGGATTTATCTAGACGAGTTCATTATAAATTTAGAATTTATCTGGACGAGTTCATTATAAATTTAGGATTTATCTAGACGAGTTCATTATAAATTTAGAATTGATCTGGACGAGTTCATTACAAATTCTGTTTTTCATCCTTGTAAAATTGATGACTGTCGAGCAACACGGGTACTTTTTTCTTTTTATGTTTTAATTTCGTGTTAAAATTGGGACACAAAGCAAATTAAACAAAAGAAACATTAATACAGTCACCTCAATGATTAAGAAATGTGGTTCTACAGAAAGATGCTGAGGATACCATTGGCCAAACATGTGAGCAATGACTAGGTTTTGGAGAAAATGAAAATAAAAAGAAAACTTATACTTAATATCAGGAAGATGAAGTTGAAATTCCTGGCGCATGTAATGAGGAAGGAGGGTTTGGAAAACCTGATACTCACAGGACAGATTGAGGGAAAGAGGGGCAAGCAGTGCGTGACATATTTGATGAGTAAATGGATGGTAGAACAGGGTCTGGGAGAAATAACAAAAAGACAAAACTTATTAAGAGCTACACGGGGCAGGAAAATGTGGAGGGCCATGAAAGCTTACGTCCGGAAGGGATATATCACTTAAAAGAAGAAGTGGTGGGGGTACTAATAAAGTGTAAGCATTGCAGTAGTGATTTCAGAATCTCTTTTTCGGAAATTAAAATATGGTAATGGCAATATTAGCTGTTTCCTTATAAGGAAACATTCGGTATCCATTGACCGAGCAGTAAGCGTTACTTTCGGTTGAAATTTATAAAATCTATCTATTAAAACAATTTTGCAAGAAAATAGACTTCTCAAGTCCAGTAACTATTATCGCTCTTTCCAGTCGGACTGGGGTTTCCTTCCTAACCTTTTGTTTGAAGCGGTGTGTAACGTCATTATGTCATTATTCTCACTTCGATTTACATGTGCTATCCATTTTAAGGATTGCTGCTGTTGAAAGTCCTCAAATGAGGTGGTTTCTGTTATCCGGTACAATTTCTGGTTTGTTATTCTGTAGCACGAGTTCACAATATTCGAAGAAAGGTGGTCCTCTTTGAGACCTACCTCTTTATTGGCTCGAAACCATTTTTAATCATTGATTTGAGAAAGCGGTTGTGTATGACAGTTTGATATTTCTGAACGAGTGTGTTCCCCAAGACATGACACGTATACGAAAAGTCGAAACTCAGAACATGAGTTGAATTTCTAGGTTAATGTTTACTTCAGCTTCGAGGAAGGCCAAATAAGATAACATTGGACAATTATTCAAGCTCTTTCACCGAAGCTTTCAGTTTCTTCTATGATTGATTGCGATGAAAAAGGAGGTGAAATAAACAAACGGATTCCTCATGAATTGCCAGAAAATCAGAAGCGCCAACAGTTTGATGTCAACTCATCACAGTTGGCTGGCAAATAGAATGACCGATTTTGAAAAATCTATCCTTACTTGGAACGAGAAATATATCCGTTGCTATCGACGCCAATAAATGTTTGATTACAATTATCTTTTAAGAGCAGTAGATGTTGTTTTGCTCGCCAACAGGTCCTGAAAAACGCATTCTTTGTTCGCGTAAGATTGTAGAAATATTAGGGGGGGGGGGTCCATGGGGTTGTGATTTAGTTGGATGATGTTTCCAAGAGATGTTAAGTATAGCTCCCAGATTCCGAGTGTAGGTTCCATTAAGTTTAAACCCAAGGGTTTTAGTTAATGTCCAAGCAGTGGTACCATACATTAAAACCACCTCTACAGTGGAGAGAAAAAATCACCGTTTGACGTTTTGTAAAGAGTGAATGCCATTATGCAGAACTCAGCATAATTTTAACAGATATAATATATAATCTGCGCTTAGGTAATCTGGGTGTTGAGAGTTTTTACTGAGCTTTTTGGGCTTTCATTCTTTTTTCTTTCCTCTATCGGAATTTTTTCTTTTCTATGGTGTTTGGTCTACTGACTTGCCTGTTGGTCACATCAGCATAGTTGTTTTTTCTTTACTAGTATTACTAGTATTATATGCGTATATATATATATATATATATATATATATATATATATATATATATATATATATATATGAACGATAAAAATTATTAAAAAAATTAATTAAAATCTTCAGACATACTGGGTTGTAGATTAATATTCTTATGTTTTTATTATTATTTCATTTAGATTCCTCGACTAGTTTCGGCCAACATGGCCATCATCGGGAGAAAAAATGTTTCTGCTTGCTGTAGCAGTAAACTACAGAAATGAATGTCTTGATGGAGAAAATGAACTTTTGTCTGTAGTTTTCATTTGTTTTTTTATTTGTTTTTTTATCTTTTTAACATGAGTTTATTAACATTCCTTGTGTTGGTCAAACTGTCTCTTTTAAGTTGTCATTTGAGATAAGAACTGGATGGATTCATGCTAGTTTGAATTCCCACGGTCATTTCGGCAGTTTTATTGGTACCTGGAGAGGGGATGGTAAGTGTGTGTGTATGTGTGTTATTTAGTTTAGTGTGTGTGTTATTTAGTTATTTAGTCTCTGGTAAGTGTGTGTGTGTGTGTGTGTGTGTGTGTGTGTGTGTGTGTGTGTGTGTGTGTGTGTGTGTGTCTGTGTCTGTGTGTATGTGTTATTTAGTTTTTAGGGAGCGAGTAATTATGATATGTGTTAGCTTGTATATTGCTATGTGTGTGTGTTATCATTTGGCTCATTAGGAAAGTGAGTGAGTATGATGTGTGTAAATGTGTATATTCGTGTGGGTGGGTGTATAAGTGTGAGGCCTCAACACCTCCGTAAGCATGTCTGTTTTGTATGGGTGTGAAATGCGGGTGGTTTTGATTTGTAGGGTTATGTGTTACTACTATCTATATTGTTAAATTTATGGTTTAGCCCGGCTGGAAACAGTGTTTGTAAACGTCGTATCCACTTATTTTCATGGAACTCTAAAATCTTTCTAATGTTATCTGCTTTGGGCTTTTCTATTCTCTCAATTATAGTGAATTTGGCATGGGTTTTGAAGTCGTATTTTTCTATGCAGAAATGTGTTCTACAGGTAATAATTTTTCATGGGGAGTCGACTTAATTCGATTGCGATAATTATTAATTCTGTAGTGAAAGGGCCATTCAGATTTTCCTACATATTGTTTCCGGCATAGTGTGCATACTAGGAGGTAAATTATATTATGACTTCTACAGTTAGAGTCGTGGTAGATTTTGAAAGTAGATTTAGTGACTGAGCTAGTGAATGAATTCGTGTGTCTAACGTGGTTGCAGCATAAACTTCTTTTGTTGTTACATGGTTGGGAAAATCCTGTTGTTTTTTGTTGTTAGTTTATCACGGATTACCTTGTCCCCTAAAATGTGGTTACTACCTATGATTTCTTTTAGGTTCTTAGGTCTACGATATGCTAGAAGGCCGGGTTCCTTAAATAGTTTTTTTAGGTCTGGTTTGAGATGTAGTATTTCCCAGCGACTTTTGATTATTTGGGATAGTGGAGGCAGAGTGGGGTTGAAAGTGGTTACTAGAGGAATGCAGCTAGATTTATTTTTAATCTTGTACATTAGGGTGTTTTCTCTAGGTGTGGAAATTGCTTTATTTATTTGTTCCCTGATTAGGTGTTGTTTATAGCCACGTGTTGTGAATTGATGCTCCAGATTTTCAATGTGTTTGTTTAATTCTTCATTGTGGGAACATATCCTTCTGAGTCTAAGTGCTTGTGAATAGGGAAGGTTCTCTTTGAGGTGTTTAGGGTGGGAAGACTTAAAGTGTAGATAGTTGTGGGTGTCGGTGCTTTTAGTGTGTAGTGTCGTTTGTAGTTTCCTGTTTTCATCTATGTAAATGCGTGTGTCTAAAAATGTTACTGATGTTTTGGATTTTTCATAGTCAAACTTAATTGAGTCGTGCACTGTGTTTAGGGTCATGAGGAATTGGGTGAGTTTGTCGTCACTGCCCGTGTATACATGAATATATCATCGATATATCTTGCATAGAATACGCAGTTGTTACCAATGAGGGGATAGGTATGGGTCTCCTCAAATTTTCCCATGAATATTGTAGCATATGAAGGAGCTGCAATGGTGCCCATGGCACAACCTCTTATTTGAAGGTAGTGTGCTCCATTGAAGTTGAAAGTATTAAATGTAAGAATATGCTCCATGAGTTTTCTTCCTGAAGGGCGGTTAGCCCTTCGATGTGCTTAATGTTTGAATAGAGTGACCTTACGTCCATAGTCACTAGAATAGTATTCTCTGGAACTGTCTGTATGTGGTTAATTTTGTTTAGTAGATCTGTTGTGTCTCTGATGTAGGATTTTACTTCCTTAGCTAGGGGTTGTATGTATTGTTCTACGTATTTTGAAATTTTGGTCGTGTGGCAGTTGAATGATGAAATGGCGGGCCTTCCTGGGTTGTTGCTTTTGTTTATTTTAGGAAGGAGATAGAAACGAGCAGATGTAATGTTTGTGGGTGTAAGTGTTGTGCATGTTTCTTTGTCGATTAGATTGTTGCGAAGCATTATGTTTAGTGAGCTGGTTAATTCTTTTTGGTATTCGGGAAGGGGATCTGTAGGTAAGCTTTTATAGGTTTCTTTGTCGGCTAGCTGTTTGTTTGCTTCTTTAATGTATTCTTTGATTCCCCAGATCACTGTGGCACCCCCTTTGTCAGCCTGTGTTATGACTAGGACATCTCTATGTATCAGCCTGTCGAGGGCTATACGTTCCCCTTCAGAAATATTGTTACGTGGCAGCGTACGTGCTATTGTTTTCTTTATGTCATTTGCTACGGCTATTTCAGATGTTTGTATCGTAATGTCTGTGTTTTGTGGGATGTATGTAGTATTCTTCTCTTTTAATGTATCAAGTATGGAAGGTGTGTGATCATTGTTCCCGTAGTGGGCTTTTAGCCGTATTCTTCTGAAGAAGGATTTCAGGTCCTTTGCCAAGGTGTCTTTATCAAACCTTGGGGCACTAAGGCAAAAGCTTAGTCCTTTATTTAGTAACCTGAATGTGTTGAGTGAAAATTTATTGTTACTTAAATTTATAACTCGCCCGTATGGGTCAAGTTTGAATTTGCAAGCATGGCGAGGTTCTTTCGTAAAAGCTCGAAAGCTTGCATCATGTCTCCTATTACGGATGCTATACCCCCATCCAGGCGTCCTGATTGGGGGCTTATTCCGTTTTTTGAAGGTTGAGTGTATTTGTTGTCGATTGTCTACTAGGGGCTAATCTGGGTGGTCTGGGATGTCTAATGGGGTTGTGCGTTCTGTAGGAGGGCTGCTGTGTTTTGGTGTGTGTATGTTTGTGCGGCACCCTAAGGATGTCCGCGTAAGTTAGTGGTTTGTTTTGTGTGTGTGTTTGTTTTGAGATTCTAGCTATCGTTGATGGTGGCGGTCTTGTTATTGTTGGTTGTGGTGCTGGTGGTTGTCTGCTGGTGTATTTGTTTGGTCTGTTTAGTGTTTGCATTGGTTGTGTGGTGGTCAGTGTGGTTGCGGTGTTTTTTGGTCTTCTATATATATATATATATGTAAATATAAAAGTGAACATTGAAGTCAACACTTAGAGGCGACAATCTGTTTCATGCTAGACGCAATTGTCAGGCCTGACGATTGCGTCTAGCATGAAACATCCTGCCGCCTCTAAGTGTTGACTTCAATGTTCACTTTTATATTTACACACAGTCTATCTCTGATATTGAGCACTTTATCCCATAAATATAGCACACCTTAAAACTATATTTCTTTATATATATATATATATATATATATATATATATATATATATATATATATACACTACAATGAAGTTTAAAATGGCAAAATGTTTCAACCTACCACGACTCAGTTTCACGCTTTCACAATCGTCCAATGGTGAATTTGTAGAATTATTCGAAACATTCTATATTAGAAACCTTGGGGATTGAATACATCCAGCTACCCAGGATTTATATTTTTGCTATTTATTCCCGTGTTTACAGTTAGCTATCAATTCACTTCACTTATTTAGTAGATTACTACACATCCTTTGTAAAATCATTCATTTTTCAGTTAAACATAGATCATATCTTCCGTTATAAGCTCTTGCGTTGGTCAAACTTTTTCTGAGGCCTTCTTACCATTTGCTATAATATTCTTGATAATCTAGAAAAGGCGGTGCTATTTTTGTATTTATTTAATGTCAAATCTTATTCTCTGGTTATAAAACCTCCACTTCCACTCTTCCTTCGCTTCTCCTGTGTCATGTTTAATTTTCTTACCATTAGCTATTTTAGTTTCGTACATAGCATCTTTGCTCAAACGTGATCCGTTCAATGGACACTCCTCTTTGAGAAGGCAGTTGCATTTTTGCCATCTTTGTTCTATCCTCTTCCACTAGCTTTTTATCTGTGGAAATTCCACGGAGTTTTTATAACACTAATTTTTAGATTAAATTACTCGCCGTCAAGATTAACATCAGAAATAAATTACTTATGCATACATAAATTTTCAAAAAAACTTCAATTTTAATTACTTATGTGAAAATTTGACTGGTAATTCTTAAACACCAGGTGGAGGAGAGAAGGGGTCTGAAAGATTGATTTACTTATCTCTAAATATTTACAATGACAGCTTATACTTCTAAATATCCGTTTTCAATATATAGTCAATGAAAATACACTCATTTCGTACTATACGGGTAAATGTTTTAATAAGGTCTGCGGGAATTGCTAATAATATTTCAATTCATTGTGAACATGCAGGGAAAACATTCGCAACTGCAAAGGTGCATCTTCATCTGTGTCCTTTGGTGCAAAGATAGATGTCACGCCTAGGAGATGAAAATTGTTTCTAACTGCAACGGCAAATCTATCATTATACCGTCACCCTTCATCCTGATATTCGCTAGTAAATTAAATTCAAATTAAATAATAAATAAATTCAAATATGTAACTCCAATTATTAAGTAAATAATAATAAATTACAGTTAAATTTAAATACTGAATCGAGTAAAACCTTGAAAAAACAATTCTTTATGAAAGGTTTAACGTCAATTTCGGTTTTCTTCAAAATTGGAATTGATAAGATTTAATTAAAATAGGGGGCAAGGTAAATTGCTCAGCATGGGTTACAGATTTTAGACAGAGGGTATTAGGTATATTGCAAAACTAGATTTATATAGAGGGTTGCCCATTCGATATATTGCACGGCTAGGGCTCCTGAGTACCCCACTGTATACGAATAAAAATTTACTTTTTTTTTCAAGGTACGTTATAAACTAAATATATACTACACTATATACTGTACGTAGAAAAGTTAGTCATACGTCGGGTTTTAAAGTTTTTTATTCACAAAATAATTCCGAATCAGTTTAATTCATGTCCGTAAAAAGAGTAAAATCGATGAATGGTCTATCCTATTAGAATGTCTGAAGACCAACTACTCGAGAGCTCCTCTCTGCGGCTGCTCGGTCTCACGCTGGCCGCTGATCTGAGATGGAACAAATACATCGAGTCAGTTGCATCATCCACCGCAAGGAAAGTTGGTTCCCTGTGCCGTGCCAGGAAATTTTACTCCCCGGAATCGATCCTCCAAGTCTATAAATCGACCATTCGCCCTTGCATGGAGTATTGCTGCCATATATGGTCTGGGGCCCCTGCTGTTTGCCTCAGGGTTCTTGATAAGATCCAGAGACGGATATGCAATGTGATTGGCCCTGATCTGTCATCTCGTCTGCAGTCGCTCTCTCACAGACGCGATGTTGCATCGCTCTGTCTTTTTTACAAATACTTTCACGGTAATTGCTCCGAGGAGCTGCTTTCGCTTGTCCCTAGGCCTCGTGAATTTAAACGTTCTACGAGGCTGGCATCCCGTTCCCACCCCTACACCGTTGAAACTGTTAGATGTAGACGTCTCTTCTACTCCAATAGCTTCATGTCTCGCACATCTCGCCTATGGAACTCCCTTTCCTATTACTGTTTCCCTGAAAAAATACAATCTCCAACGGTTTAAGTGTAGCGTCAATCGACATCTCCGGTTGCCTTGATCTATCCACTTCCCTTCTCCACATCCTTTCATCTTTCATTCCTATCTGCTCTCGCTCCAAACTTCTGTAACCCCTTGCCTTGATCGACCCACTGTCTTTCTCTTTCTCCACATCCTCTCCTTTATCACTTCTATCTGCTCTTCCTCCAACCCTTCTTTAACCCCTTGCGTGATAGTGGCCTCCAGCCTTGCTTGGGGTGATACGCTTACAAAAAAAAATAATTTCTTTCGGGTACTTCAGGAGTCTAGTATTTTAAACCATTAGCGATTTTCAGTAAGGAAGGCCATACGTGTAAATATCTTTTGCTTTTGAAACAGGAAACGTTCATCAGAAGAAATGTTTTAATTGTCGAATGAATAAATTAGAAATAAGTCCCACGCAGCGATACGCGATAATCCCATTGACATCAGTAATAATATTAGACCAAAATTTCAATTTTTTAATTAGAATACAGTCTTTCCTAAAAAAAAAAATGAAATTTGCTGCTATTTGTAAGGTATAGACTTGCACATATGGTCTGTAGTGAAAATAGCTAAGGTACCAACTACGAAAAATGAACTTGAATCTTTTTAGTAGTGCAGCTCGCCTTGTGATCATGCAACTCACTGCTCGAAAAAGGTTACACATGCCTGACTTAAAGAATTAGCCAATGTTTAATTAAATTAATTGAATAGGGCTAAGTATTTAAATAATTAAACGCCTAAAATGTTGGCATTTACTTGTTAGTTACCATGTTTGTTTTTAATATTTTCACAACTGCATATTTTTTAATTAAGGAATAAGCGCATATGCTGAGCCACAAAAATCTCCTAAACCGACCAAGCATAGACATGAATATAATATGGAAACCGGTAATGGAGAAAATCTTTTTAAAATTAAAAAAAAATGTAATTCGCATCGATTACTTGACCTTGAAAGGCATCATCAACATTTTACTTCCATAGACCATAGCACGATATTATTATTATAGGTTATGATTTCCTATGAACATCTCCATATTGCTAGTGCAGCTATAGCGAACTTTTAAATTATTCCTATTGTTGAGGGGTCTCCCCTTTTTACACAAATGGACTCACCCAAGGTATACATATACTACCGCCAGTGAATACCCGAACAGTCAGAGTAGTGGAACGTAGAGTCGGTCGAGTAGAATAACGTAGCGACAAGAGTCATAGTAACGAGACCGTAAACTCAGTAAGAAGTCATACAGTGATACGTCGATACCAAAGACTATATATATATTTTCCTACTAACCCGCATTCCTGGAAGTACTAACCTGTATTACCAGTTTGTATTATTACGTTAATATATTTATTTCCCTATATTCATTTTTGGTGTTGTTATTATTTGATACCGGATTTCATCCCGGAATCCACAACACCTATTAAATAGTTTTCTTAATGAGCTTTTATGATCTTTATCAGTTAACTTTAAAAATGTTGCCTCTTTCTTTTATCATTATTTTCTTTTTTACAACTATAACTATCATAAAAAATCAAGCAAATATAACTTTTTTTTCTCTTATTTAAGGCACGTTGACATTTCGCAGCAGATTTCTTAATATAATATTTATTCACTTGAAGAAGTGGTAGATAAATTTATATATTTGATTGAGTATTTTATAAGGGGATATACAATTTGATTAAAGGTTTTAAAAACGGACATATTAAAAGTATATATAAATATATACAAAAATATGAAACAAGATGGGGGAAGAGCACGAATAAAAAAAAGCTTATCCACCGTAAAGTGGCAGATGGAAAAAAAAGATGAAATTAAAAAATGGATCACTGGTTATGGCTCCTCGCTCTTCAGAGTCAGTCGAGAACAAAAACAAACAATATCTATTTATATTTCTGAGATGAGGTATTGTAATTATTTACACTATTTACATTGTTTAGACTGTTGACCTCATCTTTCTTTGACATATTCTCGACGTTTCAACCGTTGTACGCTAGATGATTGGAATTTCGACCTGAACTCTTTATTTCGTCCACTGGGGTAGATTTTTTCTAGTTCCACGTACCATGTCTCACCCTGATATCTCAGTATCATTTATCGCACTTTTAATTCAAGTCTCAAAGTTTTTGTTCACCTCTGTTGTAGCCAGATATTGAACTAACAACTCTTTGGGTCAAGTCACTGAATTCAACCAACGGTTTTTCCACCAATTTGGTGTTGTTTTTCTCTATTATCGGTTCCCATATTGTATTCATGTCTATGCTTGATTTGCTCAGGTGATTTTTGTGGCCTAACATATGTGCCGATTCCTTGAATTTTTTCCACGGATGTTCTCTATTATTTCAACCTCATCCCAAAAGAGCCGGTGATCTCCCTTTTGATCAGCCATGCCTGATTTTTTCTATTTCCTCTCGTGTTATGGCTTTACGATGTTCCTGCAGTCTTATCTTAAATGGGTGGCATGTTTTTCCTTTATATGTCTTATCACAGCTGCATGGGATGGCGTACACACAGTCTTTAGTCATGTTCTCGTCTATGAGAGGTTTTACCCGGAAGAAGTGTCTGCGAAGTTTTGAACAATTTTTAAGGTCGTCCTGATGTTATATGGACCACAGATCTTTTGCATTTTCTCTGATAATCCCTTCACATAGGGTAGGAAAACCGAGACTGTTTTCTGAGTCTTGTTATCCTCTTAGACCCTTCTATCCTAATTTGTCGGAGCTACTATCATGTAAACAGGATAGCTGTTACATTTTAGTGTATTGCTTATACTGACCATTTCTTGTTCATATGCCTCTGGGTCGCCACATGACTTTTGGTCGATGTTGTAGGCAGCGGACGATCCCTGTCTTTATACTGTATGGGTGGTGGGAGTTGAAGTTGAGGTATTGTCCAGCGAATGTTGACTCGCGGTATACTGATGTCTTGAACCTACGCTCTGTTCGAGATCTTAGTACATCCAGGAATGCTAGTTTGTTGTTGCTTCCTCTCTCCATTGTGAACTGTATCGATGATCTTACTGAGTTCACATGGTCCAGTAGTAGCAGGACCTCTTCCTGGTGTGGCCAGAGTATGAAGGTGTCATCTATGTATCTCAGTCATAGGGTTGGCTTTAGTGATGTGGCTTCTAATACCATTTCTTCGAAGTATTCCATGTATACGTTTACTGGTGATAATGGCGTAACCATTGCTAAACCTTCATCCTGCCGATAGATGTCTGATTGTGTACAGAAAATCAGCATCTTCATCGGGTTATCTATTGGTATACTGGTCCGTTCTTCTAGGAATGAGTCCTAGGCCAGTCTGTCCCTGACTACCGATAGTGCCTCCTCCGTGGGTACCTTGGTGAAAAAACTCCCCACGCCCAGTCTCATCAACTGGCTGGATTGGATGGGAACACCTTTGATTATTTCCGCGAAATGGATGGTATTTCGGACATTTGATAGAGACTTTCCTATTAATGGGTAAATTATATCAACAAGGTAGCGACTTAAAGGGTAGCACACAGAGCCTTGGCAGAATACCGTCTTTGTGAATTTTGGGGAGACGTTATATGTGAGATAGCTTGCGGTAACGTTGTGACAACTGCCTATACGTCTAAGGTGGGAAGTGGTCTTTGTTCTTGATTAGGCTCTGCGACAGTTTTTGTTCTGTTTTCATTGTTAGGTCTTTCTTTACTATAGTTACCATTTCTCTGTATATTTCGTAAATTCCCAAGAATTCTCAGATGGTAACCTGAATGCGCTTTGCAGACGCTTTCAACATAATTTTTAGGGTTCTAGGACAATTGCGTACTTCTGGTAATTTTTTGAAGCTTTTAAAAGCAATTACAATTAAATTTTAAAAACATAGATAGTAATCATAATTGTTTAAAAAGAAATAAAAGGAATAAAATAAAATAAAAATTAATTTTTTTGTTTAAAATGCAATGTCAGATTAACAGTGTTGCAAGATCTCTCCTCGTCGCCTGTATGTTTCTGTTTCATAGGCGTTTTACTTATGATAATGGTAGCTATAATTTTACTCGTCCACAAATATTTTCCACCAGTGTTTGATTTTCGGAACATAGTCATGGGTTCCAAATAAAAATATAATCTATAAAATCCAGAATCTATTAGATGTTTGTGGTACCGACTGCTGGAGTGAACTGAAACTGCTAGCTTAATTTTCTCTTCCTTTAAAAAAGAAAATTTTCT
This sequence comes from Acanthosepion esculentum, assembly GCA_964036315.1. NCBI lineage: Eukaryota > Metazoa > Mollusca > Cephalopoda > Sepiida > Sepiidae > Acanthosepion > Acanthosepion esculentum. The sequence continues at coordinate 5,360,415 of OZ038497.1, forward strand.
CTCTTTTTCTATTTATGGTAACTACCTTTCTGCTTGTTTAAAGTAATTAAAGATATTGTCAGGAGACGCAAATGTTCAGGGACGCAATGGTCCGTCCACCAATTGTTAGTCCTTGTGCATATATTTAATGTGACTCAGGATGTTTCGTGCGTCGTTTGATTTATTTTATTGACATATTTTGCCCATTTTGTTTGATAAACGAACGAACTAAACCTGTTTTCAAGCTGTATATGAATTATATATATATATATATATATATATATATATATATATATATATATATATATATATATAGGCTAAGAAGAATTTTGTAATCCGTATAGGTAGTCCCAAAAAGGATGAAATCATGAGAGATCAATGTAAATCCAGAGCTAATAATTTAAAGGATAAAACAGACCTCTTTAAGGCTCCATGTAATAATTTATTTCGCCAAGCCCTTTATTAAAGGACATTGGCTTATCAGACTTCACTTCCAAACGGTGAAACGAAAAAATAATATATATATATATATATATATATATATATATATATATATATATATATTATTTTGTTGAAGCTCCAGTCTGTTTTGTCGAAAGTTGTTTTTTAATATTTTCTCCCAGCTCACTGTGCAGTGAATTTAAGGTATATATTCTTTGAACTCTCGAACCGTGGTTCCCAACGTGGGGCGCAATTTAATTTTTAAGCGGGGGGGGGGGGTGATTCGAGACTGAGTGAATTTTTTTTTCTAGTGAGTATCAGTGTGTATCCAAGTTAATAAATACATTGCATCTACTGTATGCATGCCTAAAAATATTTGTGTGTATGTATATATATGTGTCATTACGTATGTACTCTCTCTCTCTATCTCACTATATATATATATATATATATATATATATATATATATATATATATATATATATATATATATATATTAACAATTTCTTACTAATTTCTACACCAGTTCTTCAAGTGTCCTTTTATTCTTATTTTTTCTTTCAAGGACGCTATGTTCTTTGGAAGCTTGTTTAAACCAAGTTAATGGACTTTGAGGATTCCTCAAACTGAATAGGAGTTCATTTATTGAATACTAATATGCCATGGGTGTGGCCATCAGAATTGTAGGGATGCTTAGGTGGGTCATGACCAAAAAAGGTTGGGAACCAATGATCTAGAAGAAGAGGACGAATAAAAATGTTTCATAGCCGGTCCTATATTAACATAGGAAGAAACGTTTCTACATTCCGGCTGTAGCACGTTGAGACACCGGTTCTCGTACGATCACTGAAGTTAAGCAACGTCGAGTCTAGTCAATACTTAGATGGATGACCGCTTGGGAATACCAGGTGCTCTCAAGCTTGGATGTACGGGTGGTGTAATGGATAACGATTCAGATTTGAAAATCGGAGAGCCGATCTCTATTTCTAGTTGCGTTCTTTATATCCACTTGCACGCAAATACCCTTGTGGAAAGATATGACCTATTCTCCTCCGAGTTATGGGTTTTAATAAGGCTTGTGTCAACAAATCGTTATCTCAAAAATAAAAAAAAATCATAAAAATATTTTCTGGATTTAAATAACTGGCAAAAGGTTGATAAACCGTAAAAATAAATCAATAAAATTTTTAATTCTTTCGGTGTAAGTACGGTTTCAATACACAATGTAACTTTCTTGAATTCATAACTTTCTGCTTCAGCGTAACTAATCGATGGCAAGACAAAAAGCTAAAAGGTCAAACGTTCTTTCAAACACCTTTATGTCAGCGAAATGGCCGAAGGCGAAAAGGAATGCGTTACTGAATTCAATGTTTCTACATGTCGCAAACAGTTGCAACCCATTTTGAAAGGTGCTCGCCCAAAGAAAGGAGACGTATCTGGATTTTATGTCTTAAGTGTTGGCCCTTAATTCAGGCTGGAGGCTGCCATCAGCTCTTTACACAGAAGAAGCCAACTGGCATCCCTAACTTTTGACCTTGCCAACAAAGCTATCCTATTAAATAATCTATTTTTCTTTATCCTTCTTAGAACTTCAGTCACTCTCTCTCTCTCAACCAATACACACACACACACACACACACACACACACACACACACACACACACACACACAATTTACAGTAAGGTTAACCCTGTACAAGGCCCAGGTGCCACTCGAGGTAGATGGTTACAAAGTAAGAAGAACAGTTTATGCAGATAGGAGGGCAAAATAACAGTTAATCCTAGGCTTGAACAGGTTAAGATTATAGTAATTGGGAAAGCATCCTCTTGGGAGTCTGTACCACAGAGCGGTCGTTAGCGGGAAGAAGCTGCTCGAGTGGAACTTATTTCTCACCAATGGAATATGGGTGGAATGAGGGTGGAATATGGGTGGAATGAGGGTGGAATGAGGGTGGAATGAGGGTGGAATGAGGGTGGTTTGATACAATATGTGTAGCATGGCGGGTCCTAGCCGTGAAGGTTAGAACTGGGAGAACCAAAGAATGCAGTTCGTCCGAGCACTTCCATGAAAGTGGCGATAGAGCAGTGAGAGGCTTGCCACGTTCCGTCTGTGAGAGAAGAATAATTTGTCACCCACAAGGACGCGGAGACTTTTTCGGACTCTATCGAAACTGAAAAGTTAAGACTGGGCAGCACCTGCCCAAATATGACAGCAATACTCAATCTGATCTGACTCTTTTAAAGAGAGAGAATATCACACGGAGTATTTACTGAAGTGGGACGGGAAACAATTAGCCGACGTCTTTAGCGATGGATCGTATGGACGGTTCCGTCTTGATGTTGAGTTTGAGGCCCAATAGTCGCTCAAAGCACTGGGCCTCCCTGATACATATTCATATATATTATATGAATATATTAAAGCTCTGTCATTGAGCATTCTTTTTTTTTTGTCAGTGTGCAATTTTAGAGCTGAATTTCTTATATATATATATATATATATATATATATATATATATACAAATAAGATAAAGAACAAATGGAGTAAAAATCCACAGTTCGTAGCATTTATTTTTTAATAAAGTAATCAATACAAATACTAGTATATAATGGTCCTCCCTTTACGGGTAATTATTAATTTGGTTTATTCAACTTTAATATTGCTATGTTTTACCGTCTATTCATTTTTATTAGCATCATATATAGATGTTCCACATTTTTAATTTTATCTACAGGCCCCTTTGAGAAGCTTCCTGAATATATAAAAAAAATGTTTCAGATAACTTTACGTCCGATTAACGCACCCCCCACCCTCCACCACTTGAACACATAGAACGTTGTCATATTTGGCTACATCCATGATACATTTGTTGCTGTCATATTCTCCACAATCGTCGAGAATGACACGCCTCAGCGCCGGTTCATCGCGACATGAAAAAATAATTCACCCACCTCCACACGTGACCTTATTTTTCTATTTAGCGCAGATCTGACTTTCAATTGGTTAAATCGAGACATACCCACAATAACCTCACAAATTAGCAAAAGGCATAGCCCCATCCCCTGCAAAAAAGACTATAACAAGCTGTTTATCCCTGACACTGTGTCTACTTTGGCTCCTCATTTCCGCCTTTTGTTTCGTCCTACACACGTTTTAAGATAAAATCAAAGACATTACTTGTCGGCCCACAGAGGCAACTATTGACGTTGTAGCAGTAGAGACTGAACTTCCTTGAGAATAACCTATAATCTTTTGCCTTCTTACAGGAGGTAGCAGTCTGGCAAAATGGCGTTTGATATGAAAGTGCGTACGAAGTAGAAATGTATCGGAGAACAATTCCTCCATGTTGAAAAAAAAGTTGTACGACGCTTTCTGGTCGTTTACAGATATCAAATTGTGGATGTGAGCACAGTTAGGTAGTTGGTAACGCATTTCAGTACTGTTGACATTGTTGCGTGTGACAAGCCACATTCTTACTCGCGATGGCTGTGTGGAAAAATATTGTTTTGTAGCTAAAGCCTTGCTCTATTTAACAGCGTTATTGTGCTCCCTTTATTCGCTTTATGTTTCCCTGCTAATAAAGAAAGACATTACTTCCACGACATTCTTTGTGTATTAGTTCCATTATTCTTATTCTACCCAAATCTCAATCATCAACTCCTCTAGTCACGCCTCACCTTCTCTCTAACCATTTATCTATTAAATGTGTGCAAAAGTTCCCAGAGTCCTATTTCTTTTAAAGCTAAATGCAGGGTACACATAAAAAAACGCTGGAAACTTTTGCTATCAAATTATCTTAAACAGTTTAATGCTACCAGTAAAGACTACAGTGTCACAAATATCAAAACATTGTTCAAAGATTTGGGCCCTGGCTAGATTAATAGGATTTCTAAAAATTAGGATTTTCTAAGTTCCTTTCAAAATTGTTTATGTATGGGTGTATAAGACCGACTGGATTAATCGATTCAAATTGACTGATTAAACAATTTATTTAAAATGAACTTTAGCTACCAAACTGAGACCCTACAACTATTAAAAAAGGAAAGTCTATATATAATGAAATATATATATATATATATATATATATATATATATATATATATATATATATATATATATATATATAACGGATGTATTCACCTCGTTGGTGTAAAATGGCCCATCAGGGTTGACAAGCCATTAAAGAAAATCTAACAAAACTAAACTTAGTTTACTGCGGACTAAGGACAAATGAGGCTAAGAAGAACGTGTTACGCCATTTTTCAAATAGGGAGTTGTTACTTACTAAACTATTAGAGTTCAATATTCTGCGTAAAGCCTGAACTCGAAAATTGACATTACTGGTTTGGGTGGGTGTGTGTATGGGGAGGGGGTAGAAATACTATAAGTGGACTTCCCAAAATAGTTCCTCATATGTTTTTTTTTTCCTGAATTTGTTCGTTGCAAAGTTCCAAAAATTTTCGAATCCTTTTTATCTGACTCAAATACATGTTTCTTCCCCCGCAAAAAAAAACTCTCCATCACTTTCAGCAAGCCTTTATGCAAATAAACAATTCGGAAGCCATAAAGGAAGAATATCGAACAACGCTTTTTATTGCACTACATTGAGACAAATACACCTTTGTTTATACATACGATTTCTAGTTAAATAAAGATTTTTTTCTGACGATTTCTGTATCTATAATCAGACAGAAATCTTTTCAGTAATTTTATCAAAATGGGGGCTCATAAATGTGGTTGTATCACAACTTGCACGGTATTTTAATTAATAATTTATTGAACTGGTTTAACATCATTGCTAGTTTAGTATTTCTCAGCATAAGGACAGTTCATATAGCGAAAAAATCGTTTTTCACTATCCAAATATAGCTTGTCGAACTTTCAGTGGTACCCTCTTCAAGTGGCGCCCGGGCCATGTGCCATACTTGCAATATCCCAAGTATGCCATTTTATACAGATATAAAAAGTGATTAATAGTAAAAATCGGTTTTGTTTTATTTTTTATACACTAAATTTGACCCAGTAGAAGGCTCGAGAATCTCCCAAGGTAGGTTGTTAGTCAACAAAATAATAATACTGGTATGTGTGATATGAATGGGAGAGAAGATGATCGGGAATTGAAGATTATAAGAATAAAACGAGGAAATGTCGATTGAGCCTTGACCTGAAGAGCTCAAGATTGTATTGTCCAAGGAAGCATATACGGGGTAGTTAAAAAGAAATGGCAGTTATTGGCGAAGAATTGTCTGAGTGGCACTATCTTGCATTTGGAACATGGAGAAAATGAGTGCGATTCGATTCCGTGGAAGAGGCATGGCGTGCGCCCTAGCTGTAAAGATCTGAACTGGTGAAACTAAAGACTGGAGCTCAAGTGAACATTTACCATGGAAATAGTGAAGGAGTAATAAGTTTGCAACGTTACGTATATAAGGAAAAAGGGAGAGTGGGGAAGTAGTAAACATCTGCAAATCTACGCAAGTGATTTAATCAAGGTATGTGTCGCTCATATTAAACACGCTTCTGTTGGTTTTCTAATAATACGAACAGACCGTCCTGGGTAAGACGATAAACTACGTCCAACAGCAAGGCCTCTGATCAGGAGGTTTTGAGGAGCGTGGAACCGCCTCTTAATTGCTGGTGTTCCAAGGTCCACTCTGACCCGGGTTGATAGCACCTGTTAGGGTCCCAGCTACGGGCAAACAGTTAACCCCCAAACTCAGATCTCGTCCTGGGTATGACGATAAACTACATCCGCGTCCTGGGTATGACATTAAACTACATCCGCGTCCTGGGTATGACGATAAACTATGTCCAACAGCAAGGCCTCTGATACTACGTTTTTGAAAAAATAATGTTGCCAGCTATACATTTTTTTTTTTAAATAATATTACCAGCTATACGTTTTTGCAAAAATAATATTACCAGCTATACATTTTTGAAAAAAAATATTAAGAGAAATGGATTTTTGAGAAAACAAAAATATTACTGGAAAAAAGAAAGTTGTCGGCAATAAATGACTCATTGAGGTTGATATGCCGTAAAACAAAACAAACCAAAGAAAACCAATACGAACAGAGTGACATTCATTTTTTTTTTATAACTTTACTAAAATATTAGCTCAAAAATACTAGTCTTCTCCCGTCGTATTGAAAGATTTCAAGGAGGCTCCTTACTTGGAATGTCTACTGATATCCATCAAGTGGAACTCGTATATACTTGTTATCGCTAAAGACGCTGGAAAAAAAATAGGTGCTTACCTGTACCGCCCCAGTAATGATCTATCTTCACTCGAACTAGATCAAACCAAAAATCTGCCCAATCATCACTTTCCAGTCTCGACAGAGTTCAAAAGCTTTTACGAGGCCTTGTGGGTGATGAATTCTTTTTCACCCTACATCCCCTTCCCCTCGCAGACGTTAGCCTTTTGCTACTCCATAGTTATTTTCATGACAGAGGTTCGGTCGAAGTACAATTCTTGGTTCTACTACTTAAGGCGTTCACAGCTAAGACCTGTCAGGTCACGTACTTTCATATTCCATTGATAAGGAGGAAGTTCCTCTCTGCTTCATCTCTAGAACTGTTGCATTCTAGAACGGACTCTCGAGATGATGCTTCCTCGATCCCTACAATCAGTAATTATTTATCCTACATATCCTCATAATATTCACCTTTTGCTCTATGTACATTCTTACAGGGTTGTAGCACCTGTTAGGGGTCCCAGCTATAGGCAAATATACAATTTTACAGCAAAATGACCAATAATACATTTTATCTGTAGTTGAAGGAATACCGTTACGTTTAAAATATATTAAGTGGAAGTCATAAGGTTGTGTTCAAAATATTTAGATTTTAGCATTAAATAAGCCATAATCATTGATGTTCCACCAAACATAACCAATCAAATCAAAATGAAAGAATTCTTTCATGACATTAAGCCATATAATATCCTACAACTTAAATATAAAATATAACTTCAACAAAATTACAACATAAAACACACGTAACAACCCTTCGAGTAATCATGTCCCTATATATATATATACAGAATTGAGTCACTCTCAGTCACTGTGTTTATCCGAATCTAAAAATAAACACGCTAAAGTTCACCTTCATCCCGTATCGTACGCTGACGGCTTAGTGGGAGAAGTTCGGACTGACGAAAATTCAGTCGGGTTTCGATCCTAGCCAGAGGCAACCGGACATCTAGCCACACTGATGAGCTGTGAAACAGCGAAACAGTCTGTCTGTGGATAACAAAAATATATATATATATATATATATATATGCATGTGTGTGTGTGTATGCATGCACAAAAGCATCTACTATGTATTCAATTGTGAAAGCAGAATAATGTACGTTTTTATTACTTCTAAGCCCCCCCCCCCATTAAATTTCAGCATTAAATGACCCATAAAGTGCTTATAAGCCGGTAAACAAATATACTTACTTACTTTTGCCTTTATATAGTTACGTTTTTAGACGCATTTTAAAAATCACTTGCACTTGTCATATGTATATAGAGGGAAAGCCCGCAACCTGATGTCGTCTGCTTCTCTGGTCTGACTGTGACCCTCCCTTGGCTGTTCACATCACAGCTTATTTACTGGCATTGGTGCTATTAAATGCAATAAAACGTAAACAAGTGACATTAACTATTCTGCATCATCTCGGCTCCATTTACCAGTGCAGGTTTAATTACCCCTAATATGATTTTTGTTTTATTTGTTAATATAAAATCCTGTCTGGGATAATTTTCATTCGAGTCTAAACGATGTCAAACAGATAAGAGAACGACTAAATTTCAATATAAACCACACTTTACCAATGAAAACAATCAATTGCGCCAATTTCACCAAATAGGTTTCTCTTAAATATTATTACAGGACAGACGTCAAAAGTAAGATAAGATTTTAGTCGTCATAGAGTCGAAGTATTTCTCGAGTACAATGGCTTTATGTCTTTGTAGCTGTATAGATTTTTTTTACACAATGTTCACTCTGTAGAAGTCCCAAGAACCACTCGAGGTAGAGAGTTACAGAGTAAGAAGCACAGTTTATGGGGATATGTAGGGAAGATAACAGTTGACCCTAAACTTGAATAGGTTATGTTTGTAGTCATAGAGGAAACATCCTCTTGGGAGTCGGCTCCACAAAGTAGCAGTTCGTGGGAAGACGCTGTTCGAGTGGAACTTACATTCCGCCAATAGAATACGAAGGGAATCAGCGGGAATCGCTACAAAGGGCGGGGCAGGATTAGGGTTTTAGCCGTTAGGGTTAAAACTGGTGGAACTGATGAATATAGTTCGTCTGAACACTTTCCATGGAAATAGCGATAGAACAGCGATAGGCTTGAGACGTTTCAGTTGTGGAAAAGGGGCTGTAAAAGAATGGAAAAGAATTAACCACCCTCAAGGACGCGGAGATGCTTTTAGACTCTATCTAAACTGCAAATAGCACCCGTTCATTGTGATAGCTGAAAATTCAGGGTCCCTTTCAGTGATGATGGAACCTCACTCGTTAGGTTTTCGAGGTCGTGAATGTGAACAGCTAATATTTTTCCCTCTGAGCTGTTAAAGCTAGATCAGAGGAGAAATCAGCTTCCAAGCTATGGTCATCTAGGTGATTTTATATATATATATATATATATATATATATATGTGTGTGTGTGTGTGTGTGTGTGTGTGTGTGTGTGTGTGTGTGTGTGTGTGTGTGTGTGTGTGTGTAATGGAAAATAAATGTAAATATGTTAGTCCGTATGTATATTTTTATCTATGGATGCATGTCTTCAAAACATCTATTATTTTCAACTATTAATCTATATATAGAATTCCGTGACGTCCGTCCGTCCCATAGTTCCTCTAAAATACCCAAACATTAACCGTTCAAAACCAAATTTGGAGGAGAATTGCAAACAGGTAAGGACATACAAAGGTTTGGTTTTACTAGGGTGTGTAAAAACCGCGAAGTAGGGTTTTTGTCAAAGTATTTTCCAAAACAACTCACCTTTATTCTAATTTCATCCATTGCTTTGCGAAATGGAACGAAACGTAGAGTTTGTAAATCTTGAGAAAAATGTTAGCGATAATTTCAACAATACTAAATATTTATAAATGTTTATGTTACCTATAAGCATATCAAGTAATAAGTTTACACTTCGTCCACCGCAAGGAAAGTTGGCTCCCTGTGCTGCGGCAGGAAATTTTTCACACCGGAGTCGATCCTTCAAATCTACAAATCAACCATTCGCCCTTGCATGGAGTATTGCTGCCATATATGGTCCGGTGCCACTTCTGTTTGTCTCAAGGTACTTGATAAGATCCAGAGACGGACTGGCATCTCGTCTGCAGTCGCTCTCTCATAGACGTGCCGTCGCCTCCTTCTGTCTTTTTTACAAATACTTTCATGGTAACTGCTCCGATGAGCTGCTTTCGCTGGTTCCCAGACTTCATGAATTTAAGCGTTCTACTAGGCTGGCATCTCGCTCACACCCTTTCACTGTCGAAACTGTTAAATGTAGCCGTCTCTTCTACTCCAATAGTTTCATGTCTCGCACCTCCTGCCTGTGGAACTCCCTCCCCTTTTCCTGTTTCCCTGATAGTTATAATCTCCAACTATTCAAATGTAATGTCAATCGACGTCTCCAGATACCTTGATCTATCACCTATCCTTCTCTTCATCTTTTCCTCTATCACTCCTATCTGCTCTCGCTCCATATCCTCTGTAACCCCTTGCGTGCTAGTGGCTTTCCGCCTTGCTTGGGGTGAAACGCTTAAAAAATAATTATTATCTTGCTTCTGAGAGCGTTGGTTTCACTGTTTTGCCAAAAATAGATCTTTTTGAAAATTCATTTGATAGTATCTGACGTCAGCAGTGCCAAATGTCTCGGCTCCTCCTAACGCGAGAAAAATACTGTCTACCGCTGCAAAGTGCGTTATAGACGGGACCCTGATTGAGTGCTCATCCCTCCTATGTAGACGGATATACGAGGGGCCTTCTGAAAAAATAGTGAAAAATTCTAAGGATTTTACCTATGAGAGATTTAGCTTTATCTTTTTATTAGTCTGTGTAACGACAGCGTTCAAATCTACAGAATATGTGTTGTAGGGTTAGCCCTTGTCCAACTTCGCAGTCGTTGCTACATGGAAACAAAACTGTTTTGCTCGTCATTTAAATTTGCTAATTAATGATAGTTAAAAATAATCAATTTCGTTATTTGTTAATTTCGTTATTTTTAAAGCTTGGGAGTAAAGGGAAGTAAGCAATGTTGACATTTTTATAATTAGAAAACATCCCAAATATTATAAATTATTATTTTAGGTCTGGGCACGGTGGCCGAATGGTTACAACGTTCGCATTCTGACCATGATTTCGGACGTTCGAATCTCACCATGGTCGATATGATAGTAGCTGATGTTATCGGACTGGAAGGGTGAGTGAAATTGTGTAGTCGGAACCCTTTGGGATAGCTGAGCTAGCACGAAGTCACAAGTCATCGTGGCTGAGGGTTTGAGCGTGCTGGCCTTGTTCAAATTATTGATCACGCTAGATAGCATGCTCTTTCCCAGAAACTGTAACTAAGGTCTGCTCAGCATAATTGCTCTGTTGGTATTGAATAAACACAGATGCGCAAAAAGGGATTAGCTAGCCGAATACAAGTGGCCAGCTATACATTATATTAGGAGATGAAACAGAGGATAACCTAAATGTTTAAAAATATTGAACTACTTTAATTACGACATGACTAAGTAGAGTAGTTGAGCAAAAGAAAAGAAACTATTACACGCCACGTCGTTTATTAAAGAAAAACTTCGTGTACATATATATATATATATATATATAGCCTTGAACCTTTCGGCCAACACTTTTTCAAAGATATTCGTTGGCACTATTAATTATAAATGAATACAAGGACCCTTGTATTCATTTATAATTAATGAGAATTACAAGGACACTTGTATTCATCTATAATTAATAGTGCCAACGAATATCTTTGAAAAACTGTTGGCCGAAAGGTTACCTTAGGTATTACGGCTATTCTGTTCAAGGCTATATATCAGTTCTTTGGCTACAAATCTTTGTATATATATATATATATATATATATAACAATAAAAAATTAAAATTTTCAGACACACTGCGTTCTGTATTAGTATTTTTTCTTTTATTATTTCAATTAGGTTCCTCGACTAGTTTTTGCCAGTAAAAAAAATCCCTGCTTGTTAGTAGCAGTGAACTACAGGAGTGAATGACTGTCTCTGAAGAAAGTGAAATTTATATGTACTTCTCATTTGTTTTTTATCGTTAATTTTGGTAAGTATTGGTGAAATGGCCTCTGGGAGATTGCTGAGTCTCAGAATTCCCTCCTGGGTCATTTTGACAGTTTTATTGATTGTTGGGAAGGGTGTGTGTGTGTGTGTTAAGTGTATGTTATCTTTTAGTTTCTTGGGAGTGTGTGTGATGTGTGTGTGTGTATACACACTCATGTATGTGTTCCACGAACATTTTTACATTAATTTTAACCCTCCTGTAAAACATTACTTATGTATATCGAAACTGGTCACCGAAACTGGCCGCAATTTTTAGCTCCCCCCAAAAAAAATTACTTCTGTATAGTGCGTAAAAAACCTGATCATAAAAACTCACACTATACTCGAGTATGTATATATATATATATATATATATATATATATATATATATATATATATATATATATATATATATATTTGATTCAACCTTTGGAAGTAAAATCTGATGATCCGCGGTCCTTTAAAAGGGCTGTGGTGAAATGATTTATTATATGGAGCTTTAAAGTGGTCTGTTTTTATTTATATTATTAGCTCTGATTTACATTGAGCTGTCTGGATTTTATCCTCCTTAGGTCTACCCATACGGATTACCTAGTTTTTCGTAAACTATATATATATATATATATATATATATATATATATATATATATATATATACGGTGTATATATTTAAGAAAAAGTTCGTTTATGTGTTTGTACAGGATGCGATGGGTAAATTAACGCCTTTTTAATTTAAAAAAAAAAATTTAGACCCAGTGCGTTGTTTCTTTTTGATTTTGTCGACTGCACAGTATAGTAGGGAATTTTCGCTAGAAACAAGGAACAGAGTACTAAATTGCTACGTGATATCTGTCCTCCTGTATGGCAGTGAGTGTTGGATGATCTCCTCAAAGATGGCTTGAAACAACAGAAATGTGGTTCTACAGAAGAATGCTGAAGATACCATGGACCAAACATGTGAGCCACGACGAAGTTTTGGAGAAATGGAAAGAACAGAAACTTTATACTTAACACCAGAAAGAGACAGTTGAAGTTTTTGGAGCACATAATGAGGACGGAGGGTTTGGAAAATCTGATACTCATAGGACAGATAGAGGGTAAGAGGGACAGAGGAAAACAACATATAGCATACTTAGTGAACATGAGTATATGAATGGTGGAACAGGGTTGGGAAGAAATAACAGAAAGACAAAGTTTAAGAGCTACACGGGACAGGAAGTTGTGGAGAGCCATGATCACCTATATTCTGAGGGAGCACTGCACATAAAGAAGAAAAATGTTACTATATACCTAATCATAACCAAAAATCGGTTTTAAAATCTTTATTTATTCAATAAGTCATACTTGTGAAAATATTTTTACGTAAACATTTATTTTTTAGAATAACGATAGTAAAGATAAAAAAGAAGAGAAATAGTGTAATCTTCTAAATGTAAAACTTTTGGTCTTGTCATTTTCCAGGCCTTTTAAGAGGAATTTTTTAAGCCGGTTATAAAATGGAGAGTGTCTTCGCTTTTCTATTAACCAACTTTTATCCGCTACGGTCGTCACTTACGAGTTGTAAAGCTTAGAAAAATGTCAATGTTAGTCTTTAGTATATGCTACCATATTCCGAAATCCCCGTAAATTCCCGGGTCAAGATACAGTATGTACTTACTTCTCTCATGGCTGCTGTCACTTTCCGTTGCTGTTTCGATGCCAGGTAAAAAATAAAAAAATAAAACATTCAATAAAATGTTAGTGATAAATTGACGATAATACCAGAGGATGCAATTTTAATTAAGACAAAGTAATTTATTAAGGAGAAAATATATTGAAAGTTCACTAATTTCAGAGTCTTCCGCGGTAAATTTACGTCCAGCATCATACAACATATCAGTTTTCTTTGCAAAACTACTGCCATTAGAATGTTGGGTATTTAAAAACAATGGCGATAAAAAATTTTAAAAAATCAAACTCTAGTCAGCTGAATGTGATTGAATTGGCTATACATTTAGATGCATCGAACACTAAAAATTGAAATGTTAAGTGTCCCTGTAACGTTAGCTGTTTCTCGATGTAGAATTGTAACCAGCTTTTGTTGTATTTTGTTTCCTCTCACTTCCACCAATAAAACATCAGCTTAAGATGTTTTTTGTTCATTTTGACAATTGAATTAATATTCTTCTATTACACAGTCTTCTGTTTGCCACGTTCCTTCAGGACATGGGCTATCATGGCTCTCTACAGCTTCCTATCGATTGAGGCTCTTAAAGTGTCTTTTTAATATCCTCTCACGCCTTGTTCATGTAAACAAGCTCATTATTTTATCCGCTGTTTTCCTTGCATGCTTCTTCCCTTCAATATGTCATGTGAGTGTTAAATTTTCCAAGCCGTCTGTCTTCAGTATGAGTTCTGTGTGTAAACAGCGAGAAAGATTTAAGGAAAATGGAAATATTACTTGCAGTAATATTTGTAACTATCGTGACAACATTCCCACTTATCCTGGTTATGAAAAAAATAATCTTTAAGTTTGTGTCTGTTTTTTTTTATCTTCCTGTCTGTTCACACTGTAATGATTATAACATCTATAGTGATGGAGGTAATTGCGGGGGCGTGCGTTCATGGTAGTCACTGGTAGAGAAGAAGAAACAGGTGATATGGGTGTAACGATGCAGTAATCGAACTGATGCCACAAAGTGCAAATGGTATGCTAGTGTTGAAAGTTAGTTTTAGCCGTAGGCGTCCAGCCGGGAGAAAGAAGAGGCAGGGGAAGAAGAGAAAGAAAGGGAGACAGATAGACAGAGAAGAACAGACAGACAGAAAAAAATAAAATAAAAAGGAGCAGAAAGAAAAGTAAAAAGTGTGTGCCCTACACAAGTATTGTCAGTTGAAGTCGTAATTAACGAGGAGTGTTCTGTAGGTGAGAAGGAGGAGCGAATAGCGAGGGTCGGGGAAACAAGTTAGAAATATTTTTATGGGAGGAGCAGACACTTGTGGGAGGGGCATTCAGGTAGACATGAAAAAATCTTGACCAATCAAGAGCAACCTAATAAAAGGTCGTGGAAAAGCATTAAATAAATAAATAAAGAAAGAAGCTTTTAATATTAAACAAAACAAGAAAGAATTAGACACATTTATCTCTACACGTATGGACACGCATGCGCGCGCGCACACACGCACACACGAAGACAAGGAAGTTTTACGCGCATGTGTGGCGTATATCTGACAATTCGCACGTGTGTGCAACTCGGCAAGAAGGTAAATGTCTACTGTCATATCAACAGGCGCATGTGCATGAAATAAAATTCAAGTCGTAGATATATGCGCGCGCATACCCATTTATATGCATACATTAAATGCAAGGAAATAAAAAGAAAATAAATGCTTATTAAACTCCTACACACCGAAACCTAAAACTGCAAACTCGAACAACACATGTATTAAAATACATAAACAAGGAAACAAATACATGCAAGCAGCAAGAAAAAGGTGTAGACATACGTAAATATACACAGTTAATATACAAACTTACAAACAGGAACACGTACTGACATGTAATCGGTTGTACGTGCAAAAAAGTGTCGGATCAACGCATGCGTCTACAACATAAACGCACACGGAAATGTGTTGCTCGGATGTACACGGAATAGGAATTTCCATACTATGTTCAAGATTATATAACGTAGGTTGATAATCGCTGGAAAAAACAACAACAAAAAAAAAAAAAAACGGTAATGACAACTACGTAGTCGGTGTGTTTGTCTCCCTACATACACTCCGCATCAGGCTCAAATATTCTCACAGATACCCACTGTCTGTCTGTCTGTCTGTGTGTGTGTCTCTCTCTCTCTCTCTCTCTCTCTCTCTCTCACACACACACACACACACACACACACGACTTGCTATTGTCACACACGAGCAGTCCAGAAAAATTGATTTAGAAAGAAAAAAAGTAGGGTTTGAAATGGCTCAATAAAGTAACAAAAAGGCGGGTAGATTCATTTTTACAAAGACTACCCGTCCGGGTACAGAGAGAGAGAGAGAGAGAGAGAGAGAGAGAGAGAGAGAGAGAGAGAGAGAGAGAGAGAGAGAGAGAGAGATGCGTGTTCGCTAAATCATATTGAAAGTGGGGAGCGCGGGTAAAGTAGTGAGGAAGCATTGTGACGCCTGTCCCAAAATGAGTGTACGAAGGGTGTGTAATTTTGTATCCCCGCTAATAAAAGAAAAACTTTCATAAGACACGTGTATGTATTTATTCCCGCCCCTGTACACTCCCACGCACGTACAAACTCTCACACACACACACACACACAAAGAGAGAGAGAGAGAGAGGCTCGAAAAGTGAATTAATGTCGTTGTTGAAGCGAGAGAAGCAGAAATGGGTGTACGCGCGTGCGCATTAGCACAGATAGCAAAAAGCGAACTGCTCTCAATTATTTGTCTTCTTCGGGCTTCCAAGTCGGGACTCCTCCTCCTCCTCCTCCTCCTCTCAACCGTACCTCCCTTGCAAATTCACTTGTACTACCTGACAAGGTTTTTTTCCTGTTATTTTTTGTTTTTCCTTTTCGTTTCATCCGCACATTGATTCACGTGGGTTGACTCGCTATTTATTTATTTTAAGTTCGCTCTCAATATTCAGTTTCACTGTTTAAATTCCGGCAAGTAAGTTCTGCCCAAAAGACAGTGAACAGGTTTTTCGCCCTTAAAAACGAGCGAACGCTTCTACGAACAAAAACAAAAAAACAAAAACCGAAAAAACAAAAAAAAAAAAACAAGAACTAAATTAAACGAAGGCAGGAAAGAAAAAAGTGGAAAAAATAAAGAAAGCAACAAAAGAAAAGCCTCATTTTTATTATAATCTAAACAAGAAAGAGTTGAAAAGACGAAAAGAAAACTGTCAACAGACTAAAAAAACAAAATTAAGACTTCATCATTATATTCTTTATTTTTATAGCGTTTCCGATCATTTTTACGTGATCTTACCAATGTAATACAATTGCGATCGATGTAGAACGGTAGACAAAAATAAGAACTCGTGTGTCATATCTCATTTCACTCTTGCCCGTGCACACGCCAAAAAACAAAACAAAATTCTACTCTTCACTCATATATGGACAAACCCTTATCAAGCAAACTGAAAAGGATATTCCTCACAAATTCGTTTTCCAAAACGTCTAATAAATTTGGGAAACACGCATTTAGAAAGATTTTCATTATTTCTCCCTGAGCGAATGCTGACATATTTATTTATTTATTGATTTATATATTTATTTACATCGATAAAAATTAAAAAAAAACTTCCTTAAAAAAATTGTTATGAATGTTAGAATGGAAGAAAATTTTTTAACATCAAAGTGATAAACAGGGGAACTTCTTTTAAAGTCGTTTTTCGTCAAATATTTGTCTTCTTTTAAGATAAAGAAAAATAGATTTGGGCCATATACCCTTTTGATATTGTCATTGATTTGTTTAAAAAAAACACAAGTTACTATAATACATGTTAATTTGATATTTTTAAAAGAGAACATTTTTCTAGAAGCTTAAAGTTTCATTCTACAAGAAAACACAGGCGGAATACAAAAACACGGTAAAATAACAACATATTGTTAAATATATTTTTAAAAAAACGACAACGACACAAATAAAGTGCTATTAAAAACGGACTTTGAAAAAGAGAAAATAACTGCGCCCTAAATTTAACCAAAAAGTTCGCTAAGAAGACAGTTGAACGCATAAGTTGTGTTAATATATATGGACATTTGGATGGATTTATTTAGTGAACATACATGAGGAAATCACACGTACATTCAGAGAGACTGGCAGATATCTATAAAGACACACGTACACTTACAGAAGGAAAGGTATATTATAGATAGAAACGTATATTTGTCCATACGTAGTGATCCATTAATGTACATAAAATAGTATATGTTTGACTAGATGTATATATGTATATATAAACTAGACAAATACAAAGTATAGCTTCTCATCCAATTCTGGCTTTTACCGCTCTTCATTAACGGAGGAAAAGAAAAACATACATGTCATGGTGATATGTGATTATAAGATATTCAACATAACCACGAGAGACTGAGAAATCCCCTTTGTTTGTCACTACGGCCACCTACGTATCAATTTGCCATTCATTTCCATTTCGCCTTTTTCGTCTCGCGAGTTTCTTGAACGAGACTTGGACAAGTTCAGCCACCGCCTTTTTTTCGTAAACTTTTTTTTCGTTTCTTTTTTCCCCCTCTTCCACAGAAGCTATCTGCTTTCGCCTCCCCTTCTACACAAAGGTTAACCTAGCTGGGTCTCGCCTTCTCTCTCAGTGTTTTATCAGGAAATCATCGATACCATGAAGCTGTCAGTGATTGTGGGAATGGCGTACGTTTTGGTATTTGCTCAAGGTAAGTCTCCACACTCACATACAATTTTTTAAAAAAATGTGTTTGTTGATGCTTGTTTTAATATTATGAAAGGTTTTACATTCATTTGCACTCCTTCTCTATCTCTCTCTCTCTCTCACACACACACACACACATATATATATATAATTGCACATGACGAAATACATACTTGGTACAAATGAATTTCTTCTTAATGCTATGTCCCTTCAGTTCGCAGGCGATTATGACTCTCCACAACTCCCTTCCTTTTCTTTATTATCTATAAATGGTGACGGCTTCTTTGGAAAGCTTGCCTTCTCTACAGTCTTAAGAATTGTCCTTCCTCTAGACCGGTGTCCAGCCAAGGCTTGAGAGCCCAGCCTACCACTTTATTCAACTATTTCATTTAGTAAGAGATGTACCTGACCATTATGCATATTAACAGATATATCCACACATTCAAACGCACACAAAATTACATAACCATAATATATTGATTTATGCTTCATAACATAAATCTGGTACACACATACACACACATACATACATACATACATACATACATACATATATATGTATGTAAAGTGAATAGAACGGTCAAAGAATGTTTGTTTAGCTTTTCGGTCAGTTTCTCCTGATATCGAATAAGCAGTTTCAAGTTGGATTGGAAACTTAAGGAACTTGCCTAAATTATGCATTATGTTCCGATTCCGAAGTTGTGAAATGGCCAGCGTAGTGCTTACGCGACGCTGAAATCTGTTCCCTGGCCATAGCATGTGACCCCTGGTTCATTTCAGGAACCGCTCCTTAAAACCTACATTGGCTATCTCTCGATCCCTTGCTTGTTTTCTTAAAAATAAGAAACGATGGTTGAAATTACTCACAACTTCGGCAAATTACTTTACAAGTTTCCACCTGTTGTAAGTTTCAGTCAAACAACTTATTTGACACAATGAACAATTCACCCAAAGCCTTAAACGTTCCATGTCTGTTATCGTTCAATAAAGTATGTTTAAACGAAGGAACACTGCCTATATATATATATATATATATATATATATATATATATATATATATATATATATATATACACTATTGTTCTCATCTTTGCTGTTGTTATCACAACGTTTTGGTTGATGTGCACCTCTCAGGCCTTAATCAGGTGTATAGCGATCTGGGTAATGTACACGGAACCCTTTTTTTTAATTCTAAGCTCGTCTCGTTCTACTGACCATGTATAAGGATATCTCGTCTCGTGCTTACTTTTTAATACTGCCCAGTTGC
>OZ038497.1:5389788-5482288 GCA_964036315.1 Acanthosepion esculentum
CAAAGGAAATTTTTTTTTCGGGGTACACAGGTTTCAGAATATCAGGTTACACTAAAGTAAAATACGTACACAAAATTACGTCAACATGGAAGATTTTAAGTCAACCATTGTGGAACTTATCAAAATCCAATTTGAACAACAACAAAAGTACGAACAGAAACATCTTGAATTACAAGAATTATTGCTACGTGTAATGTCAAATAAAGGGCAAAAATCCGAAAATGAAACATTTCTCTCAAGACGCTATTTGGAGAACTATCAAAGATTTCACGTACGCGCCCGACGAAGACAAAAGTTTTGCAAATTACTTCCGAAGATACGAAGATCTATATGAATTTGACTGCAAAGATTGGTCAGACGCACGAAAAGTACGTTTATTACTAAGAAAATTAGGCACATGCGAATATAACAAATTCGTAGATTATATCCTTCCAAGAAAAACAAGTGAGCTAACTTTCAAAGAAGCCATAAAACTATTAACAGAACTTTTCAGCCATAATACTTCACTATTCCACAAAAGATGGAAATGTCTGAACCTTACAAAAAAGGACAGCGAAGATTACATAACTTTTGCGTCTATTGTTAATAAATATTGTGATGATTTCAAATTATCGGAACTCAGCGCGGACAATTTCAAATGCTTAATTTACGTCCAAGGTCTGGTTTCAACCAAAGACGCGGAAATGAGACACAGAATCCTTACTAAATTGGAGAGTGAACAATATTTGACACTTCTAAAACTAGCCGAAGACTGCCAGAGATGCATCAGTGTGAAGAAAGACTCAAAAGACATAGAAGAAGCTGGCACCGCGCACATGCATAAAGTACGAAGACAAACCAACTTTCCCTCCTCAGAAACAAACCAAACCAATTTCCCCCCCTCAAGAACAGGCAAAACAAATTTTCTAACTCTAAAAGTCAATATAAAAAAACTACCACCCAGTCCATGCTATCGCTGTGGGACTTGGCATTGGTTTAAAGACTGTACATACCGTTTTAAAACTTGTCTACCATGCAAAAAAATAGGCCACAAAATTTCTCATTGTTGGTCTAGAAGAGAAAGCAAAAGCAGAATAAGAATCACGAGGACTGACCAAGCTGATGAGACTAACATAAGAAAATACGTACAAGTTGAAATGCAAAACAGAAAAGTCAGACTACAGCTGGATTCTGGCTCAGACTTAACTATTATAAACCTACAAACATGGAGAAAACTGAACAAACCTGCCATGTTAAAAATGGATAAAATTGCTCGATCAGTTACGGGGAGAAACATAAAATTTGAGGGTGAAGTAATTACAAATGTAACATTTAATGGAATGACGAAAAAACTAAAAATGTCCGTCTTAAGAAATACAGAAAACCTTTTCGGAACGGACTGGATGCAAAAATTCGAATTGTGGGACTTACCAATAAGTACGTACTGCCAAAATGTAAAAACCTTATCAACCGAGGCAGACAAATTAAAAGAGAAACTAAAAACGAGTTTCCCCGAAGTATTTTCAGCAGGTCTCGCAAGATGTAAGAAAATAGCAGCGAATATCGAAATAAAAGAAAACGTTCAACCTAATTTCAAGAAAAAAAGGAGCGTACCGTTTGCGTCAATAGAAAGAATTGTTCAGGAATTGTCTAGACTTGAAAACACTGGCATATTGACAAAAGTAGAATACAGTAAATGGGCCGCACCGACGGTCTACGTCAAAAAGAAATCAGGAGAAATTCGAGTTTGCGCTGATTTTTCTACGGGTTTGAACGCAGCAACAAAGAACTACCACTATCCTCTACCCAGTCCAGAAGAAGTATTCACTAAATTAAATGGCGGAAATTTTTTATCAAAAACTGATTTAAGTGAAGTGTATCTGCAAATTCCAGTCGATGAGGAAAGTTCAAAACTACTGTGCATAAACACACACAAAGGATTGTACAAATACCAAAGACTACCATTTGCGATTAAGGTCGCGCCGGCTATATTCCAACAGACAATGGATACGATGCTTGCCGGACTAGAGTACACGATTGCATACATGGATGACGTATTGATAAATAGCGAAAGTGTTGAACAACACTGGGAACGCGTACAAGAGGTGTTTAAGAGAATACAAAGCTATGGATTCAAAGTAAAAGAAAACAAGTGCGATTTTTTCATGAAGGAAATTAAATACCTTGGCCATATCATAGATCAAGAAGGTAGACGACCAGACAATGAAATGGCAACAGTAATAAAAGAAAATGCCTGTTCCTAAGAACATAACAGAATTACAAAGTTTTCTACGCTTAGTGAGTTACTACCAGGAATTCATTCCTCAAATGCATAAACTACGCGCACCACTGAACGAGCTGCTAAAGAAAGAAAAAGTTTGGCAGTGGACAGATCAATGCCAGGAAACATTTGACGAAATAATTAAAACGTTAACTTCGGATTTATTTTTGGCACACTACGATCCTAAACTAGAAATAATTGTAGCAAGTGACGCGAGCGCCTACGGAGTCGGCGCGTGTATATTACATAAAATGCCGGATGGGACAATAAAACCCATCGCACATGCTTCTCGAACCTTACTACCAGCAGAGAAAAATTATTCACAAATAGAGAAAGGAGCTCTGGGAATTATTTTCACAGTCACAAGGTTTCATAGGTACATCTATGGTAGATATTTTACTCTACAGACGGATCACAAACCGTTACTAACAATTTTTGGTTCGAAAAAAGGTCTACCGGTTTACACTGCAAATAGGTTACTAAGATGGGGAACAATTCTTCTGAACTACAATTTCAGATTGGTGTATTTACCAACGAAAAAAATCGGGCACGCGGATAGTCTGTCGAGACTTATACCAACAAAAACAGAACAATTGAAAGATACGGTAATCGCAGCCTTAAGAAACGAAGAATATATCAGGACAGTACTATGCTGTACAGTTAGAAACCTCCCAGTCACACTACAAGACATAAAAAATGAAGCAAAAAACGACGAATTCATAAATGAAACAAAAGCAAAAATAGCATAAAAAGATAAGCAAATATCGGACAACTTTTCTCTATGCGATAATGTGCTACTTTACAACGAAAGGGTTGTAATTCCCAAAACACTACAAAAGCGAATCTTAAAGGATTTCCACAGGGGACATCCTGGAAAAAATAGAATGAAGTCGCTAATGCGAAGCTATGTATATTGAAAAAATATGGACCAAGATATTACTCAGATGGTGGAAATGTGCAAGGGTTGTAACTTAGCCAAAGCACCGCCAATCATCCATAAGCCATGGCCAGAGACTGATCGTCCGTGGTCAAGAATACACGCAGATTATGCTGGACCAATTGACGGTTTCTACTATTTAATCATAGTGGATAGTTATAGTAAATGACCGGAGGTGTTTCGTTGCAAAAATCCTACTGCGGAAACGGCCATATATTGCTTCCACGAACTATTCGCTCGGTTTGGATTAGTGGATTGCCTAGTCACAGATAATGGAACGCAATTCACATCAGCAGACTTCCAAGAGTTTTGCGAAATTTATCAAGTCAAACATATAAAATCCCCGCCTTACCACCCAAGATCAAATAGGAAAGCGGAGAGATTTGTTGATACACTCAAAAGAGCGTTACGAAAAGCATACGATGTGCCTACGGAAAAAGCATTACAGCAATTTCTTCAGGTATATCGAATTACACCAAATAATGCTACACCATCGACATTATCACCCGCAGAAGTGATGTTTGCTAGAAAAATCAGATCAGCATTTGATAAATTTCTACCAAGTCAAACGAAACAAGTAACACAGCCCTACGCACCAAAAAGAAAATTCCTCCCAGGAGAAAAAGTTCTTTTTAAAGCATATAAAAATAATACATCTTACTGGGAGCAAGGGACAATTGAGAAAAGAATCGGGAATATGGTTTACATAGTACAGGGACAAAAATTCTCACATAGAAGACACGTAAACCAAATAAGGAAGAGACCGTTACAGGATGCTAACGGTCCACCTCAGGAAGAAGTGATGGACACGATTTTCGTTACATTTGATATAAAAAGACCGCAAACAATGCCAGAACCAAGAAAATCGTCCAGAAAAAGAAAGTTCACAGAACCTTTGGAAATAGATCCAAAGAAAAAAAGATATTAAAAACCCCTGCTACGCAAAAGCTTCGGAAGGGGGGTGTTATGGAAACTTACCAATAATAATAATGGACTATCATAAATATTGCGCCTCAAGAGGGAGCAGCAGTCAAGAATCAGAGTCAGAGTCAGGGTCAGAGATAGAGTCGAGTCAGACGATTACTGTAAGACATTGGAATAGTGATACTTGTCGAGACAACATAGTTCACACTAACCAAATCTGATAGTCATTACTAATACTTTTACTTCTTTGTACATATTTCTATTTGTAATATATCTGTGTTATTCCATACCTGTGTTCGAGTTATTCTTCTTTGGTTCTACCTTGGACCATCACCGTGGTACAAGGAACTTGGACCATAACAGAAAGAATGGCTCTAGTCGTAACCCGAGTTTCACGGTGACGCGATCTTCAGACGTCTCGATAGAAACATGAAGGGCATAACATAACGGGGATAAATTCATGGCACTTTTTATATTCAGTTATAATTTGCAATAAATCATTTGTTTGTAATATATATCTGAAAGTATGTAAAGTCTTTACACACACACACACACACACACACACACACACACACACACACACACACATATATATATATATATATATATATATATATATCATTAGCTACTAGGACGCAAAGCATTACTTATTGTGAGAGTATATGAGAACTACTACTATTAAGTAGTGAGAAGGCAATAAAAGAACAAAGTATTAAGAAGACACAAGGTAACGATTGGCATTGCATTTAAACTTTTGAAGATTGGGAAGCAAGAATCCGGAAGAAAGTTTCCCAAGCGAGAAGTACGATAGAAGAAACTATTAGCATAGAACTTACGGTTAACTCTAGCCATTTCAACTGTAAAGTCTAATTACCATAGCGGAAAGCTCACTAAAACAATTACCATGAAAGTAAAGAAAAGGTACAGGTAAGCTACGTCACGGCGATAGGAAAGTAACTGAAGCCGAGATGCCAGGTCAGGACCAATAACATTTGTCGTTGGAAGTCTATTTACCAATGCTTCCGCCAATAAAACTATAACTGATATAGCAATAAAAAGTGTATATAAGCATTCTTCACTCTCACCTACTAAAATTACATGAACATCTATCCTGCATAGCACAAGTGTCTTTTTATGATCATTACGTACAAACTGATGGCATAGCAATGGCTTCACCTCTCGGCCCTACTTTTCTCCATGACTCACATAGAAACCAAAATCTTTAATAATTTCGCCAACCTATATGTTCGATCTATCGATATCTTCATACTAATGAAAACTTAGACGGCTAGGTCCTTAAAGGAATCTTCATGGAAAATTCTGCTTCCACACTTATGGGCTTAACATTAACAAAGAATTTCTTTTATTGGCGTCTTTGCAAGTGCTAATTATCACAATTTTACTATTTTATTGTATAAAAACCCACAAGCAAAAGCTCTTCTCCTAATTACAAAAGTAAATGTCCTTACCTCCCAAATATAAAATCATTGTTAAAAAAAGTTTTAACAGTGAAAAAGAATTTTTCTTCGTACACATTAAAATAAACAGACAGCAACAATAATTTCTCCAACGACGTTGTCGACAAGAAAATAAAACTAGTTTTAAGAAATTTCTTTATTTAAGTAAACTAATTAATAAAATTTTCGTGTTAAGTTATAAATTACAATAAATTATACGTTTGTAACTCGCATCGGTTTTGCCCGATCTATATTTGAATTCGATGAAAGACTTGTTCACCTCTTTTAAGGCTTGCTTACAATATTGTAATATATAGCAATCTCTTGACGCAGACTAGTTCGCTATTAAAGTCAATTCTTCACTGCATGCTAGACGGCTGTAGCTCTAATCTTGAAATTAAAATAGGTAATGATATATCTAGATAACAACGAATAACATCACTGTTCCCGCTCATGGAAGGCAAAACCTATTTCATGTAAGAAATGTTTAAGATAAAATGAAGATGTTAGATAGCTAGAAGGCAAAAGCAAAATACCTCCGTCTATGGTTACATACATTATTCAAAATGTTATATAAATATTAACAAATCCATGTCCACCATTATATTTTTAATGTAAGTAATTTTTTAAAATGTTGCATTAGTTTTACAATGTATAGCAAATGTTTTCGTCTTGATTAATGTTTGTTTAAACATTATCGCATGTATGTTGATGAAAATGAATTGCACAAAGTAGAAAAACATTATATGAATTTGTATTTGCAGTAATGCGAAATTGGGCTGTTAATAATAATAATAATTTATGATTTCAGTTTCTCCTCCATCACTAGAGGCAAGAATTTTAATATGGGACAGGGACTAAAAATCATAGAATTTAAGAATGTGAATGGTTTAATAAACAAAAGGAAGACAATTCGAACTACCGGGAAGCTGACTCATACCTTTTGAAAAAACGTGAAAGGAAAGATAGATCCCGGGAGCGTCGAAAATAAACAAGCAACCATTTTTAAAAGTTACTGAGCATGAAACAGGCGGTACATCGAGCACTGTTTTATTAACCCCAGCACACACACACACACACACACACACACACACACACACACACACACACACACACACACACACATATATATATATATATATATATATATATATATATATATATATATACGAGGATCATTCAATAAATAAGGTGAATTTTTCGGTATAAGAACTTCTAATACAGATAGAAGCTTACTTTCTTTTTCAACGTAGTTTCCCAGCACTGTCACAGACTTTTCCCATCTGTGCACAAGCTTCCATATTCCCTCAGCGTAAAAATCTTTGGACTGATGTCTCAGCCAGTCGCTCACAATACTTTTGACTTCATCGTCACTTTTAAACTTCGTGCCTCTCGTGAACGCTTTCAAGGGACCAAACAGGTGAAAGTCTGAAGGGGCAAGGTCTGGGCTGTAAGGGGGATGAGGGAGCAGTTCCCAGCTCAGCTCGTTGATGGTCTGCACCGTTTGGGCTGCTGTGTGAGACCTTGCGTTGTCATGATGCAAGATGACTCCTTCTGACTGATGACCCCTGCGTTTGTCCCAACAGATAAGCTCAATGTCCTTGCAATGTCATCCACTGTCACCCTTCTGTCAGACTGAATGCGGTCATTGACTGATTCGATCACCTCAGGAGACCTCACTTCTGTAGGCCTCCCAGTCTTCATCCTCAACACTGCTCCGTCCTTCTTTAAACAATTTAGCCCACTTGTAGACATTTTTTGTGGCTGAAACATGTGGCACCATACACAGTTGACATTCTCCTATGAATTTCAACTGGTTTGCACCTTCAGCAACCAAAAACTTGATAACTGACCGCTGTTCAATCCTGGAGCATGATTCTTGGACGGCCATCTTTGTTAATCGCCAAAACTCTCAAAGTTTTTTTTTTTAATCTGCAAAAGAAATTAAATCCATGTGAAAAGGAAGTAAAACAAAAAAAAATAAAAAAGAGTAAGCTTCTATCTGTATTAGAAATCCTTATACCGAAAAATTCACCTTATTTATTGAATGACCCTCGTATATATATATATATATATATATATATATATATATATATATATATATATATATATATATATATATATATAAGGTGTGTGTATGTGTATCTAGGGTTCTCTCTTTTATTGTATCTATAAGTGAAGTGAATATACAAGGCAACCATATATGTCTTACCTTCCCATGTTATCGTAGTAAAAAAACTGTAGCACTCACTGTCAACCTTGACAAAGTTTCACTCGGTTTGAAACTATCAGACTGTTAATATTTATCTATTAAACTCAACACCAGAAATTGTTTGTTTTTTTTGTTTATTGGTAAAATCTACGATAACCACGTAACTATAACATCAGTGTCAATCCAGCTTTGAGTACCTGTATGTATATTTGTGGGTGTGTATATCTGTACATTCGTAAAGGTGGAATATATAAGAAAGTTTGGAGAAATTTACCTTTTCATCAGAAAAAGAATTTTATTTCCCAATAACAAATGAAACTCATGATTTTTACTTGAACTGTTTTTGTTATGGAATCTAATAATTAACTAATCTGAAATTAATTAACATTTCTATGACTATACAATTAATGGGAATCAGACGCTTAACATGAATCACGTTTCGTCTCGTTAAAGCAGGTTTCGTTCTTGTAAATAAAATTCCTTTTCTGATGAAGTCGGATTATCGGCGAAACATGTCACGGTAATTTGCTCTTCTCATTCCGTCGAATTCTCATTCAGCTTTACTCGCTCATAAACACACACACAATATATATATATATATATATATATATATATATATATATATATATATATATATATATATATATATATATATTAAATTTATGAGGAAAACCGTGGCCAAGTGGATTTTCAATCCTATGGTAGCACTCACCTCATTGCACTAAAGCGGGCGTGTGTTGGTAGATACCGACGCTAGAACTGGGCAATATGTCCTTGATATGTATGGATGGTAATCCACACTAAACTGATCTTGTGTCTCATCTTACCATCGTAGGCAAATGGGTACATACCATCAATGCGTGCTCTCACCGGCCTACGGGTTGGGATCAAAGTGTTGCATCTGCTTTTTTCTCCCCCACACACAAACATATATATATATATATATATATATATATATATATATATATATATATATATATATATATACTCGACTCTCCCGTTGAATTCGACGTATGCAGATCAGCCCGACATCAGCACGCTTTATATATATACTTTTGCGTACGTCGTGGTGTAACAATTAGCAAGCTTCTTTTCCTACGACTGAGTAGTGATTTCGATCCTCACTGGGGATCCATACTTGTGCTGCATCTAAAATCACTGCATATATATATATATATATATATATATATATAGTATAGTGTGTGTGTGTATACGCTCTTCTAAATATAGAAAACGGTTAAAAATAATGTAGGCGTTAACAATAAAAAAGAAGAAACTAATTCTTAACAATATTAAATATGAACACGGCCACAACATTCTGTTTGTGTTCGGAAATAAAATCCTATTGTTATATAAAAAAGTTATAATCAAACAAAAAATGCCTAATAGTTTAGCCGAAAACGCTCGTATCCACAGATCATTTGGATACTTCTTACATGTAGGTGATACACCCATGGACGAACTGTTTGAAAACGGGGAGATCCAACCCAAGACAAATATGGACTATGTTGCAGTTTGCACCAGTTCCCTTTCCTCACATGTTACATTAGACGACCGACTCCTACTACTACCCTAGTCATTTCCTTACCAAAATAACACATCATGACTATAAGCAAGCAAAGATATAAAAATAAACCAGCGTAACAAAAAACACTTAAACCCTTCAAACCTTTCCTTCTCCAACATTCGTTGTAGTCATACCAACTTCTG
This sequence comes from Acanthosepion esculentum, assembly GCA_964036315.1. Lineage (NCBI taxonomy): Eukaryota > Metazoa > Mollusca > Cephalopoda > Sepiida > Sepiidae > Acanthosepion > Acanthosepion esculentum. Next base: position 5,399,289 of record OZ038497.1, read on the forward strand.
CAGTGTGGAATCGTTCCTCTTTGACAAATCACCGGACATCATAGTTCTCTGCGAAACTAATCTTAACTCTTCAATTCCCTTCTCTGATTTCTCGATTCCTGGCTATCTTCCTCCCCTTAGGAAGGGGACTCTAATGTCCTGGAAGTTTATGTCCTCGAACATCTGCCGCTGGCTTGGGAACTCTCTCTTGAATCTCCAGACCATTCTTACATGTGTCTCCGTCTCTCTCTACTAAACTCAGCTATCTCTTCTTTCTTTACCGTTCCCTTTCCTCGCATGCCTGTTGAGTACTAGATACTATTTCTGATAATATAGACAATATTACACCTTTCTGAAAATATATGTGTGTTCGGTGACTTTACTTCCCACCATGCCTTAAGTGGCTTAAACGTTCTGGCACTGACCTCGCTGGCATCCAAACCCAGAACTTCTCTATCACTCAATCTCTCACGCAAATAGTGGACTTTCCCACGCGTTTCACCAGTAACCCTGATGGACACCCTTCTCTTCTAGATTTTTTTTCCTCTATGTCTGCTCTTGAAAAGGACCTCCAATCACTGGTTAACTGGAGAAGAAAATGGCTTGTAAATTTTAATGCCTCGAAAACGAAACTGCTTTCATTTAACCACCACAGAGAAACTTCCCTGTCCGCCACCAGCATGGCTGATGCTTGACCCCTGGAGAACAATACACTGCATCTTCTTGTCCTCACGTTTTCCACTGACCTGAAGTGGAAGGACTACATCGAATCAATAGCTGCATCCACTACTGTGTCGTGCCAGGTTTTTCTCATCAGAATCCATTTTGCACATTTACAATCTACCATTCGCCCGTGTATTGAATACTGTTGCCATATCTGGTCTGGTGCTCCTGTTATTAATCTCTTGATAAAATCCAAAGGAGGATCTGTAATGTAATCGATCCAAACTTGGCATCTAAACTTCAGTCATTTTCTCACCGACGTAATCTAACTTCGCTCTGTCTTTTCTATTTTCATGGCAACTGCTCTGATGAGCTTTTTCACTGGTGCTCCGACTACATGAATTTAAGCGTGCTACTAGATTGGCATTTAGGTCCCACCCTTTTACTGTTGAAATAGTTAAATGTACCCACCACTTATACTCCAACAGTTTCTTTTCTTGCACTTCCTGCCTGTAGAACTCCCTTCCGTTTGCTTGCTTTCCTGATAACTACAATCTTCAAAGATTTAAATGCAACGTTAATTGCCATCTTCTATCTTCTTGAATCCCGTTCATCTTTCCCCAATCCCCCCCATCCCCAGTTTTTCTCCCACTTTCACTTTCTGTAATCCCCTGCGTACTAGTGGCATTTCTACCTTGCTTGGGGTGAAATGCAAGGTACCGTGTAATGTCCCAGTCTTGTCTGTTCGAACAATTGTACTAAGCCCTAGGAGTCGATTATGTTCTGTTGCGGTTTGAAGTAGGTGTGCGTGTGGGGAGGTGCAGTTCCTTTCTTCGAGACGATATGTGAGGTGGATTTGTTTTTGAAGTTACCTTCATCTAGACTTTGCCTGAAGGGGCTGGACCTACAAGACAACAGGTGGTTTGAATTCAGAGTTTTCCTTCTCGTTGATTAGTTGCCACCCAAGGATATAGGACCCCGTCTGTCCTACTATTTACTTATAGATGGGAAGGAGAGATGGGTCCATACCTTTCCCAAGAGAGAATAAGTCAATAAAATGAACTCTATTGGAATCCGAACTCAACTCTCTAATTCCTCAATCCAAGCCGCTATCCATTACTCTACCGTGTCCAAAAAAAAGAAAAAAGAAATCACTTGTACGGAGGCAAGAAAATATAATAAAAAGTTAAATTGCAGTGCCTTGCCGGTTGTTTTCAATGAAACCTGTATACAAGAGGGATTGCTATCCAAATACACAATTATATATATGACGAAATATCTTTATTTGTCTTTTATAAGCATTAGTTTCATGTCTGTGTACGCGCGCAAGCGTACAATTAAATTTCTTTTTACTGCTTCTCAATCTTTCTCTGGTTATTTAAAGCCAGAACATATTTTTAGATTGTAACATTTTTTTGAGATAATAATGACTTACTGATACAAGTATTACTAATTGACAAGAGGGACAAAAGAAAACTGCATAATCTACTTAGAAAGCGTGAGTAAATGGATGGCAGAACAATGTTTAGGAGAGGTAACAAAAAAGACAATATTTATTAAGAGCTACAAAGAACAGGAAATTGTGGAGAGCCATGATCACCAACGTCCCTAAGCGATGCGGCACATAGAAGAGATAGTCGTTTCGATTCTTAGTCGCTTCTCCGCACTTCCGCTTAATTAATAACTATAGATCAGGGCGATATCGCTCATCGGTGGGCGATTTCATCTGTTGGGTGGGCGATTGGAAATTTTCATGGGCAATACAGAGTATTAAATAGTTATTTCAACATATGCTACCCGAAAACAAATATTCAAAGATGATATGCAAAGAACCTGTATTAAAAAAACAAAAAAACAAAAACAGGAGACTAAAGGGGAATAACTGGGTTTTGTGATGTAAATGAATACTCGTTGTCACTTTCGTAATACTCATTGTAGTAGAGACTTTGTAATCGCAGATACAACTATAGTAACGCTGTTGAACAATACTAGTGTCAGACGCCTTCGAATAGCACTTTCACTAATAGTACTTGCTTGATAATAGTCGGTCCAATAGTAATCCGTAAAGAGAAATAGTATAGTGAGTAGAGTAGAGAATAGCGGTCCGTATAGTAATAGGGGATAGACTAGAAATGGTGATCCGAATAATAATAGAGGATAGACTAGAAATGAGGATCAATTAGACATACAGTACCTCCCATATATGCGTTTCTTCTATGGTGATGTGATCTACTTAATTCAATAATGGGATCGACTGTGTTTGCTCACTGGCGATCTATGTTCAAACTCAAGTGTCGGCCGCGACACTTTATTCGTATATAACACTGGATCGCATTCCTAAATAAAATATCAATATGCTCGCAAACAAAGAACATTTTGATATTTTCTGATAATTTTTTTATATTTTTTTTTCTCACATTAGCCATCTTGAATTTACCAAAGCAGGAAAAGTGTCCTTGAAAGCATAATTTACTCATCAGTGCATACTTTTGAATATTTACTATACAGGTGGGCGGTCGAAGATTTTTCGAAGTGAAAGTGGGCAATAACGCAAAAAAGGGTTGGGAACTCGTGTTATAGATGATATTGTTAAAGGGCGTCGGTATTAAAGCGATAGTGAATGTTGGGCAGACAATTGCGGAGGGCCATGATCGCCTGAAAGCATTGTTAATAAAGTAATGGCGAATGTTGGCTAATTGTCTCATAGATGAAGAAGTGACTTAAAACGACAATGGTTCTATCGTCGAATGCTGAGAATATCATGGACAGAACACGTGAGAAAAGAAGTTTTAATTAACTACAAACTTACACTCGGAGATAGCTGACATTTTGGGGAAACATGAAGAAAGAGAGCCTAAAGTAATTAAGCCTCCCGAGACATATTCGTGGCAAGAGAGCTAAGGGCAAACAGCTAGTAACCTAATTTCACGAATTGGCGTGAATAGATGCCAAAACAAAGAGAAATAGGTTAGTGAGAACAACAAAACACTGAAAGTTGTGGAGAGCCATGATCGCTCACGTCCTAAGGCATCGGTGATAGTAAATACTGAGAAAAAGTAAGCAACGAAGAGGTTTTAAGAAAAATAGGAATTTCAAAGAAACATACTTACCCTCAGAAAGAAACAGCTGAAATTTCTTGGGCACATAATGAATAAAGACGGTTTAGAGAATTTAACACTCACAGGACACAATGTAAAAACAAAAAAAGGAAACGGTGAATGGCCTACGTAGCGAGCGTGTGTAAATCTATGGCTGAACAATGAAAAATAGGTTACCGAGAACAACAAAAGACAGGAAAATGTGGAGAGCCATGATCACCCATGGCCTGAAAGGGCGTAGCATATAGAGTGGCTAAATAAACCCAGTTGCAGACGCCTGTTCAGGTAGACTTTTGTTTTATACTGTAATTATGCTGGGCGGAAATGAGTTACAGTTACACACATCGAATCGGTAGCATGATCAACAGGTGAACAAGGCCAGGATGCTCAAAGCCCAGCCATCGACAGCCCCCCAAACAGTTTGATCGACCCAATTTCATTTAGAGAGGCACTGTTGGCGAGTCAGAAAATAATATCACTCATGTAGTATGCTTTTTTAGATACTTCCTTACAGTACAACATACTACAATAGTCCAATATGAAGACAAATCGACAATGGTGAAATTTGAAACCCGTATAATGGCTGCTGATAGGCTCCGTCTTATCCAAATCTGTTAATTTATTTTATGAGGTTAGGTAACATTGTTTTGGAAGGGGGTTGAAAAAATTTACGATAGCTGACAAAGTTGAGCAACGTGCTTGCTGTAGAACACTCGGCAAATTTGCTACCGTCAACTTCGAAATGCTTCATCAGGTTTTAGGCGAATTTTCTTTAGACTTTTGAGTGACAAGCGCGTTTCAAATCCGGTCGAAGGTCAAATCATAATGATGAGCTTTTAAGATGACCAATCATAAATCTATTTATTAAGTATTATATACAGGATGATTGAAAAGTACTCTCTATTCTACGTATGATGGACTCTCTCGTCTAAATATACCTTTTATAAGACAAGAGAGTTTTGCTTTTCAATCAACCTATATATATATATATATATATATATATATATATATATATATATAATATTAAAAAATATGCTAAAATATAAAAATTTCAACTCCATTTTCATTATTTAAAAATAGTTTTATATAGAATAAAATGAAAATTAAAACACCGAAAATGAATTCCGATTTAATTCTGACAAATGAAACGACGCCATTGTCTTCCATTTTCACACAGACGCATCCGTTCTAAAGCTTTCTCTATAAACCATGTTTAATAACACAGGTTGCAACTCTCGGATTTCTGTGCCGATGTTATCCTTGCGTTGCTGAATTCTCTGCGGTTTACTGATGTTTAAAATAATCGGGAGGCTTCAGATCAGAAGAACGTGGTGTCGATAAAATTTCGGAATTTCTAGAAATTATCCAATAAAAAAAGATTTGGTTAAATCCAAAATAAAATTCCAAGACGTTGCTTCTTTGTTCAGTTCCGAACATTTTCAGGGATAATTTTCTGTTTTTCATCTAAATCCCGTGAAAAAAGATTATGAATATATATATATATATATATATATATATATATATATATATATATAAACTTTTTTGCCGCCTATCAGTATGTTTGATTCTCGACTTCACGGGAGCGCTCACTGCACCTTCTTGGTCTCCCGTTTTCCACAGACTTGAGGTGGAACAACTACATTGAATCAATAGCTGCATCTACCGCAAGCAAAGTTGGTTCTTTGTGTCGCACCAGAAGGTTTTTTTCTCGTCTGAGTCCATCCTTCACGTCTATAAATCTACCATTCGTCCTTGCATTGAATACTGTTGCTATATATGGTCTGGTGTCCCCGCTGTTCATCTCGAGGTTCCTGACGAAATCCAAAGACGGATATGCAATGTGATAGGTCCTGACTTGGCACTTCCACTCCAATCACTTACTCACCGACGTAATGTGGCTTCCCTCTGTCTTTTCTTCAAATATTTTCATGTCAATTGTTCTGGCGAGCTATTTTCCCTGGTGCCCCGACTACACGAATTTAAGCGAGCTACTAAGTTGGTATATCGGTCCCACCTTTTTTCTGTTGTAGCAGTTAAATTTAACAGAGACTTCTACTACAACAGTTTATTTTCTCGCACTTCCCTACAGTGGAACTCCCTTCCTCTTACTTGATTCCCCGATTATTACAATCTTGAAAAATTTAAATGTAACGTCAGTCGTCATCTTCTGATGCTTTGATCCACGTTCTTCTTTTTATCCTTTCTTTAATCCTTCCCCTATACCAAGTCTTTTTAAAAAATCTATAACCCCTTGCGTAATAGTAGCACTCCGCTTTGCTTGGGGGGAAATGCTTATATATATATATATATATATATATATATATATATATAGTCTTAAGGTGTGCTATATTTATGGGATAAAGTGCTCAATATCAGAGATAGAGCGTGTGTAAATATAAAAGTGAACATTGAAGTCAACACTTAGAGGCGACAGGCTGTTTCATGCTAGACGCAATTGCCAGGCTATATATATATATATATATATATATATATATAGTGTATATTTCGGCAGCAATTTTTCATTAATGCATGTTTCATTAAATAATATAGACAAGTTTTGTCTGTTTATTTTAAGTAAGTTCCTTTCGTATTGTCTGATAAGCTTAATCACATTATCGCTGAAAGACAAACATTCTTAAATGCCTATAATCTATAGCAGAAGCCATTGCTTTATACCAATGGCTTCCCGTACTTAATACTTCTCGTTTTCACTCTCGCGAGGTCATGTGTGACGTCACGAGCTACGACGCGTGTTACTCTTCCTTGGCTCGTAAATAAGAGTTTGTCGTTACTTTGAGCTTATTCAAACAGCAACGGCGGGCCATTATTGTGGTTTCGTATATGTGTTGTTTATTAAAATTGTCATCTTTGATAATGGCTTATGGAAGCCGAAAGCTTAGATTGGATTCAAACATGTGTCAATATGGTGTTTTCCTTTCGTCTTTCAACGATAATGTGATTAAGCTTATCAGACAATACGAAAGAAACTTACTTAAAATAAATAGACAAAACTTGTCTATATTATTTAATAAAACATGCATTAATATATATATATATATATATATATATAGTCAAGACATTTTTATGTTTATACATTCTTTTTTATACATACAAATATTTAAGTAAATGCTCTGTTTTATAATAAACAGTATTAATAACATTTACCGGACTGAATGTCCGAGAATTTTTCATAGAAAATATTCGTCCTCCGGTAAATGTTATAAATACAGTTTATTATAAAAATGTCTTAAATAATTGTCGGACTTTGTCCATTTCATAATATATATATATATATATATATATATATATATATATATATATATATATATATATATATATATATATATATATATATATATATATATATATATATATATATATATATATATATTGAATACTTTCACGTGATGTAATGGTAGGCAAGCTTGTCTCTCTAGAACAAGTAGTGAGTTCGATCTCCACTGGAGTTTCCCTATTTGTGCCACATTTAAACTACGCTTAGTATATCGTTATATATATACGAGAGAGAGAGAGGGGGGATGCATGTGTCTGCCACACTTATAATCGCTGTAAAAAAAAAGTTTAAAATTCCGACCTTAGTAATCTTCTTCTTTGTAAAATTTTCAATTTCACGATAACTTGATCATCTGGTGCCAAGATTCGAATAAACTCTGTAGCGGCCAATTGACGTGCATCCGCCGACTCTGAACCCCACCTACTTCCCCCATGCGGTAGAGGCAGTAAAAGTCAGTCGGTTCTTATAGAATAGAACTATTCACATAATCCTTTTAGTTGTGAGCTGACAAACACAGCAAGTGTTTATTCCCCGCCAACACATACTTATCAGCACAGAATTTCTACTGAGGTGTGGGGGGGGGCGTTCTTGATCCAAGAAAAAAATGATGCTCACTTGCTTTTGCTTTATTTTTTTTTCTAATAATAAGGGATTTATTACATCTATCTTTATAGTTCCTTACAAACTTTACGTAACATCTTTGGAAGAATGTTACGTAGTTGTAGTATCTCTATTATTCAGGGCCGTTTAGTTGCCCCTGTATATATCACATTGACAGTGACTTGATAGATAACATTGTCTGTCAAGCATTTGCTTGCCACAGGACATTAATTTATACGTCTACAGTTGTCTGTCGAAAAGGAAATCAGAACCAAGATCGGGTTGACTTTAACAGGTCTTGAATTCTGGTAATTGTTTACGCTTCCTTACTAATCTAGACCCTTCGTGCACAGGCAGTGTGATGGACAATTCGAGGATAACGAAGCTAGTTATGCGTTGTGATATGAATTTTTGATGGCAGTGAGTGTTGGACGATCTCCTCAAAATGAAGAGGAGACTTGAAGCAACACAAGAATGATGCCGAGGATACCGTGGACCGAACATGTTAGCAACGACGAAGTTTTGGAGAAAATGGAAACAAAAAGGAAAGTAATACTTAACATCAGAAAGAGACTGTTGAGGCTTCTGGGGCATATAACGAGGAAGGAGAGCTTGGAAAATCTGATACTCACGCGAGAGATAAATTGCAAGAGAGATAGAGGAAAACAACGCGAAACAAACTTCATTAGCTTGAGTAAATGGATGGCGGAACATGGCTTAGAAGAAATAACAGACAGTTGAAGCACTACAAGGGACTGGGTCACAACCATGATCGTCGAGGGGACACGTTACATAAAGAAGAATTTACATTCCGTAATTTTCTGATGTTGGATTTTATAAATTGATTCATGACCATTGAAATTACGACCCTCGGACTTCTGATTTCGGGTGTGGTGGTGCCTGAACATTCCTGTTACTATTCACTTTATTTTTTAATTTAAAAAAAAGTAAAGCTCACCTTGTACAAGACCTGTGAGGCATTCTAGGTACAAGATTCCGTTAATGGGGCTGTTTATACGGGTAGAAAGGGAAGATAACTGTTAACCCTAGCCTTGACAAAGTTAAGATTGTAGTGATCGGGGAAACATCCTCTTGGGAGTCTGTTCCACAGAGCAGTGATTCTCGGGAAGAAGCTGTTCGAGTGGAACTTACTTCTCGTCGATGGAATACGGAGGGAAAGTGGGTGGTTTTCTACTATATAAGTGGCCTGGCGGAACCAAGTATATCTAGTTCGTCCTGAGCACGTTTCATGGAAGTAGCGATAGAGCAGCGGGAGGCTCGCCATATATATATATATATATATATATATATATATATATATATAAGAGAGAGAGAGAGAGAGAGAGAGAGAGAGAGAGAGAGATTGATTGATTGATTGGCGGGTAGAAGATAATAGGTCACCTACAAGAACTTGAAGACACTTTTGAACTCTATCGAGACAGGGGAGTGAGGCCTGGCCGCATATATATATATATATATATATATATATATATATATATATGTATGTATGTATGTATATATATATATATATATATATATATATATATATATATATATATATATGCATGTATTTAATTTTGATAATTTTATACTTTTATAAGTTTTATTATATTTTTAAATATTGTGATCCATTTCTATTATTGTCATTAAAGTAATAATAAATCAAAGTGGAACACAACGAACTGTTCACTCCGACATCCAGTGTAATATATATATATATATATATATATATATATATATATATATATATATATATATATATATATATATGTGTGTATATAAAGAAATATAGTCTTAAGGTGTGCTATAAAAGCGAACATTGAAGTCAACACTTAGAGACGACAGTCTGTTTCATGCTAGACGCAATCGACAGGCCACATATCGCCAGGCCATATATATATATATATATATATATATATATATATATATATATATATATATACATGGTCGTCCTTGTTATGGTAGAGAGCTTACTTGTCCCAGTGATATCAAGAGCGAAGCCATATGGCGTTCCAATATTTGTTGGTTCACTCACGGTGTTAAGGTCAAGGAGGATGGACCAAACTGAACGCGACCCCCCGAAGATCCCAATGGTGGAATAGGCAAAGATCTGCACGATCTCAACGGAATCTCGACGTAACCAAGGCGGACCTTGACAGACCAAGCATCTAACAACCAGATACAACCAGGTTTACCAGCTCTCGCCTGTCTCAGTCCCGTTTGAGCTGTGAGGGAGGCGCTTCTGGCCAATTGCGTCGGCTTCTCCTTCGAGCAGAGTTGTTCACCAAAATATAATTCACGCGAATGGCCTCGTCACTATCTCTTTAATTCACAGCCATCTCCGCCACCGGAGCGGGAAGGGGATAAAGAAGGGATGATGATCCCGATGACCGGATGCGAGAGGGTGCCGACAATGAAATATCTTTTAATGCCGTTTCAGTATCTGTCAATATTTCTGAGATGAGGTATTATGTACATTATTTACATTATTCGGACTATTGTCCTCATCTTTGTTGCCATATTTATTACAACGTTTCGGCCGTTGTACGCTTCGGCACATGGCACAGTGGATAAAGGGGTTAACTAGATCCAGTGACAGGACCCAAAGAGTGTGAGTTCAATACCTGGTTGAGAGAGAAATGAACAGGAGATAACTGATAACTGACATTCATTAAAACATGGCTCGTGGAACTAGAACAGTCTACCCCAGTAAGCGAAATAAAGGGTTCGGTTCGACATTCCAACCACCTGAAAAAGGCCGGAGAGTACAACGGCCGAAACGTTGTAACAAAAGTGGCGACAAAGATGAGGACAATAGTCCGAATGATGTAAATAATGTAATGCCATTTCATATTGTTTCTTTGCATTTTCTACAATTTATTTGATACTAGAATTAACCGACAGTCTTTTAGCTCCTGTTTTATCTACTTCCAGGCCCTGGTTGGAATGTGGCTGGAAGCCGCGTTTATATTTGTGGCACATTATTATTTTCCGTATATGGCGACATTGGTAATTTCTATCGATCAACTTTTACTAAAAATTAATAATCCCAATTGATGCACATAAAATGATATAATTTAACGTATGTTAAGGTGAACAAAATTTTTAACAAAGTACTCAATAGATACAATACAATATTCATGTGAGAATTCTGACGAGTAAACATTGTGAATCTTTAAGTCATTCTTTGATAAATATCTTAAACATTTTGTATTCCATCTTTCTCATATATATATATATATATATATATATATATATATATATATTAAAAGTTTCTGGTGGATGAAACTCGACAGCCCAGGAGTGCAGTTCATCTAGGAGAAGAAAACCTTGATCTTATCTTACGGTCATATCTAGAACGCGGAAAAGTTTATGAATCTAGACAGAATACCTGGAGTGTTGCCCCGAATGCCGGTGGCTGTCAGCACTGAAAACTTTCCGGTAACTCCTGTAGCCAAGCTGTGCCTAAATATAAGGCCCTGTAATCCTATCAATCTTGTCGGTACAGTCGAGAATGTGGTGTGGTGGTGGGAGTGTAATCTGGGCAGCGTTCGGCCTCCATATACCATCGCCCACGCCTGCGTCCTGGAGAGGTCATTTCCAGTTTCAACATCAAAGGACTGAATTTTGACCAAACGGAGCTTACCTTCATCTTGCGAGATAAACCGATGTCAACGACTATTCACTATTCAAAATACATAATCTTCAGTCTTGGATTTCAAAATGAAAATCATCTTCATGAAAACCTGATATGAAGTTTCTTTCTTTTGATTCTTTAAAGTAAACGGTAAATAAACCGGAAACCAAGGTTCGGTTTCGATCCTTCTCTGAACTTTCCTTGACCCCCTCCTTATCTCTCACCATTTTTTGTCCTTCATTTTTTTTGGCGAGAAGCATTAAAGAACCATTCATGTGGTTGTTAATTATCACACATTTTTAATTAATTGGTTCTCAATTAACAGTAAAAATATGATCTATAATCAATCAAAAACATATTAACAATACACTTCATTTTCATCAAGGCTTGTAATGTCTATTTTTACTTGTGTCCACTTTAGTAGTAAAGGATTGATTTGAAAGTATATATTTACTAAATTTAGTTTAGGTTTATTAAGGGTTATAATGACGAAACACCGTATTGGTCACGCAGACAAACCACGCTAACCAACTCTCCCCGTTGACTAAATGCTGATTATAAATTCACGAGGCCTGTGATATCATTGGTAGGATTTATTAAACAAATAACTCAAAACAATCATTAGCTCAAATGATTTCAGATATCGTGACGCAGCAAATTCTGACGGTCGGGAAATCGTATTTTTAAAGCTAGTTGTATTTGAAACCGGTATCCAGTCATGTCAAGTTATTCTACTAGTGCATGATGTAGCTCAGTATCACACGGTAATGTCATTGGCAATTAAACCTGTTCCTCCACCAGCTTTTTTTTTCTGATGAGGAGAGTACTTTGATACCTAGCAAGATCAAAGGACTGGCGAATTTTCTTGTTGGGTTAACGGCCATCTAGCACAATGCGGCAAACTGTGCCCCAAGGCTATGGATGCAGCCAGTGTGGTGATAACACGGCATCGCTGGGTGGAGGGCTTCCTAGATTAAAGCCAATGGCTAGGGCGGAAGATTTTCCTGAAGAAATCAACAGAAGCCATGGTTTGACCTTGAGGCAGATAGGTTTTTCGCCATGTCTACTTGCGCAGGACATGCTAGACATGAATAAATACCTCTTCAGCTTTCAGTTCAGGTATGGGGAGGGAACTGGTTACGTGCTCAACTGCGTAACAACCCTACTCTGTCATGGAACGGATGAAGATCTATCATTACTCACTGACTTTACTACTACTCCAACAATCTTCTGATTTGCTTCCTGTTGGAGAGAAATATTGATGATTGAATGACAATTTTTACTATTTTTATCTAAATCTTATTGTCGATAAAACACCCAAGTTTGGTACTCAGTTTATCTGTTACTAACAGAATAGGCTGATTCTAAGTATAAAATCTTACATCGTTTTCTATGCTCGTAAATCTGAAAAGCAACAAAAAAATAAACAGGCAAACTTGCTCATTTTTATTTATTTATTTATTTATTAGAAGTTAATTTTCTTTGAAAAAAATGAATCTCAGTGCCAATGCGTCCAGAAATTTTCCGGTTCAGCTGGTTTATTACTGTAGACATCAGGGCATCACCTTGATCCTACTTCTCTTACTGGAATGGAAAATTCTGCGACATCGGGTATGGCTCTCGGGACAGTTCATTATTAAAGGCAAGGGACAATTCAACATCGCCAACTGAGCGGCAGGATAACTCAGGACCAAGACAACTCAGCACCAGAAAAACACAATTTTTTTTTATATAACCGAATAAAAGTTATTTATTAAAGATCAAAACTTTAATTAGTGAAAATTTTATTAATTATTTTTAATAAAGTAAATCGTAAAGAAATTTATTTTTTAATAAAGTAAAAATATTCACTAATTAAGGTTTTAACCCTTAATAAATTACTTCTATTTTGTTTCTTTCTGGTGCTGAGTTGTCTTCGTCCTGGTTTGTCCCGATGCTCAGCCGGTGGGTGTTGAGTTGTACCGCACCCTATTATTAGGACTGACATCTAATTCCGAAGTGTTAAAATTTCGGAATCTTTTCTTTGTTTTTCGTTGCATTTTCAAATGATTTTTAAAAAATAAATTATTACCTATTTACACGTGAATATGTGTCTGTTCGTGTAGTTTGGAGTGTCTATATAAAATGGTCATAGTGCTTTTACACATCAAAGTACCTCTACTAATAAATGCCACCCTCTTTCTTTCTTTACTGTATATATCGTCTTCGATTCGTGTATCGACAATGACTAAAAAAATCTAAAAAGATGGCGTCAAACTGAATCCTATAAAGTCACGTTTCTTGTATAAAAAAGGCAATGAATGTGGATAATTTTCTCACGATATCGAGAGAATTCTAATTATTTCATTAACAAAATCGTCATTATTAGAATCAAGCTATTTAGTACATTAAGATAATCAGTTTCTATTAATTACCTCCCTTGAACGAATGCATTAACAAAAACACATGACAGAAACAAGAAGAACAATAAAATACGTTGTAATTGCTTTATATTTGGTCAGCTACATGTTTTTAGTCACGAACTCCTTGTTAAATTGATTTCATGACGTCAGAGGCGTAAAAAGAGAAACGCTCTCAATGAATGGACTTAATCTCCAGGTGTCTACTACTTGTAATTCAAAAGTTTGAACCTAGCTCAAGACAGGTTTGCTGCTGACCTCAAAGTTCATATTGTTAATATTATCAAATATTTTGGTGCTATACAATCTTTCTAATCCCTATTAATATTCAGTGTCTATTTAAAACTCTACAAAATTTCTTTGTAAAACTCGTACGAGGGCAAAAATATAATCTAATACATTTTTTATGCGCCATGTTCGAAAAGTACGTGAGCGATCATGGCTCTCTACCTACAATTTGCTATCCTGTGTAGAGCTGAGCAATATTTTCCCTCTTACTACCCCTCACTGCTCATGTTCTGCCATCCACTTACACAAGCTCTCGTGATGTGTTTAATATATCCAGTAATAAGAGAGAGATAAAACAGAAAAAAAGACTAGAGAGGTGAGCTTAAACATGGAGGATATTTTATTTGGTAAAAAACCGTACGAAAAAAAAATAGTTCAAACATAAATTTGAGGCAACATTTATGTGGGTGCACAACAAACACAAGCGTCACGAGCCGAGTTTAAAAACAGACGATAAATTTGTTATCACACAAAAATGAATGAATTACAAAAATGAAGTGCATTATGTGTCAAATGATGGCCAATAAGATGTAAATAATCAATGAAAAATTGAAAATGAAATCTGCCTTTGTACAATAAAAATGCTAATGTTGAATAAGGTCCTCAAAAGAAAACTGCATAAAATGAAGAAAAGGAGAAATACTTCTTTGTACAAAGAATTGGTACAATTTTTGAAGCAAAATTCGTGATAACAGCGAAAAATAGAACAATCACACTAGCCGAAGACTTTTCCTTGATGTAGGAACGACTTTGATATTCCTTTCAATTCTCGTCTGATGGTTGTCAAGTTTATCGTACTTTGTTCTTCTTTCTGGACCGGAGCAACCTGGGTTCTTGCAGCAACTGTTCGTTGACGCCAAAAATTACCCCCCCTTAAAAAAAAAAGAAAGGTGGGATCCAAATACACTTCTCGGAATATTTATTGGTTTTGGATGAAAAGCAAACGCAACTGTTTTCCCACAAATCGAAATGTACCAAAAATATTATCGACATTCAAAAATGAAGCAAGAGCCCAACGCCATGCCTGCTTTCTATCTGAAAGGCAGATGGTGCAAGCGCAAGCAGATTAAATTTCTTATAAGGATGAAATAGTAAATGAGGCAAGCTAACTTTACAATACTAATATTATTCATTTTAATATTGTTTTCGCAGTATTTTTACTCTCTCTCTCTCTCTCTTTCTCGTTTTCCTTGTCTCATACACTTCAATGAATAGAGCACATTAAGGGAAAAGGTGATGGTTTGAGATGGTTTGACCGTCCGAAGATCTGGAGCACGATCCAAATAAACATTATGAATGTTTTTGTCGCAGTTCCGACACTTGTTTCTGTTTGAAATTCATAGAGCATAATACGGCGAAAATGCAACCTCTCATCCTCCATCTTTAAGGCATTCATTTGTGAACAAAACATTATAATTCAACAAGGTTTGGCTCGCAACTGAACGATGCAAGCTTTCAATCTCGAACACACCAGCAAACGACAGCAAAACAAACGCCAGTGTTAAGCTGCGCTCATTTTAACAATGGAAATCGGGAACGAACTTTTGCAATGATCTGATATATAAACAAATATTATTTAGCTTAAGGGAGTAACTTATCTATTTACGAATTTAGAGCCGTTTGAACAGACCTTTCAAGAATTCCCACGAAATTCACGAAATGCAATACATTTTGTTAAACTATTTCTTTTCTTCGCCCTGTGTTCAATTTTATATACTAATAGCATTATACGCTACCTTCACCGTGGAAGAAAGTAACGCAAATGTCTTGGGGATAAGTTATCCCTTAAAGGTAGATATTCGAAATGTGCATCTTAAGCGTTAATGTTAAACTATCGTCGAATTTTGAATATACTGTTCCATCTACGCAAATAACATGATCAGGTGACTATAATCAGAACCAATGCTAATCGAATAATTTTCACCTGCAGAATGTATTATATAATCATCACACCCAGGATTCAGACGGCCCTGGTCAATGGGTGCAATCAGTTCGTGGTCTCACGTGTAGTTTTCTTTTTCTGGTAGGGGTCCCAGTTCTATGAAATCACTGATTCAAACCCAGTAAACAGCGGGAGGGACGGCAATGCTCAACTTCACCTCACTTTGCCAGCGGGTACTTACAGATGCAGAATGCCATCGGGTACCTACAGGTGCAGAAGCTGGCGCTATCAAGAGTCGCAGAACAGATTCCAGAACAGTTGATGCTGTGTTTTTACCAGACCTTTCTGTTTGTCGAGATGCGACTCTTCCCAATTGGTGACGACCTGTCGTCCATAGATAAGCCTACCAGTGACTGGCGTCTCTGAGAGCGTAGTTCGGGTTACTCGTAGTCACCACCTTAGGTAACCTACATTCCTAGGCCTACGCGGCGATGGATTGTAGCCCCCCTCCCCCAGCAAACGAATTGTAAATTTTCTGGGTATAAGCTGGTTATTTTCAAGTTAGCTTCTGGGTAAATTTCTTCTACCCCCCCCCCCCTAAAAATGTCTTCCTCTGGTTAGACTCATTCAAATCTTTCGGCGTCTCGGTGTGGATATATTCATTTTGTAAGTGGCCAATCTTAATGTAAGTGACTATGAGAATTTTAAGACAAAGTGGTTTCATCTCTTTTCAGCTTATGTTAATAGCTCTGTATCGTTGCATCTAAGAACAAACAACAGGTTCATTCTCAGGTTGCTGCTTATTCAAATCAAATGCTTGTGGCTTAAAATAACACTTTGGTCAGATGGTTACTTACAAAATAAAACCATCAGCCAATTGTAGCAGTAAGCAAATTTTATTCAGTTGTAACCTTCTACTGTAGACTAGCGAGGCAAAGATGAAGCGGAGGCGAGGGTGGGCACGAGCAGTCTAACGGGCGTGTCGCCCTTTCCGTGTCGCGGCAAAAGGTCTCTCTCTTTCTGTCTGCTCTTTGTCTCTGTTTTCAGCGTTTTTGCTTTCTTAGAGAACAGCGTTCTTTTTCTTGTCATCTTTGTCAAAAAACTAATTTATCACGAACTTAAATTCTGGCTTCACTCAGTAACCCGCTTTGTGAGGGTCGTTTGACATGTTTCTTGTGAGGTCCACTTCGCTTAGCAGATAATCATGAAGACAATCATTGTCTGAAACAATTTCCGTAACACCCCTCAGATATCGCTACAGCCCTTTGAATGCAGTTTATGGACATATAAACCGCTCCTTGAGTGCAACGGTGTTCGCAGATTAGGCACAACTGCTGATTTCATAAAAGAAAAAGAAAAATAAGTTCTTCGTTTTATTTATCTACCCAATTATAGCGGCCTGCCTTCTTTCAAAAGGTCAATTCTTTTTGGTTATGTCGCCGAGTTGGATAGTTTTAGTGAATGCCGTCCATGATCGCGATTTAGACAGGCGATAGGGAATGTTTTAACCTTCATTTGGGATATATTATTTTTCACAAATTTATTTATGAAGATTTTGAAGAGTTCAAGATTAGGGAATTTGACTCCGATGACAAACCATCCAATGGTAAGCCGTATGGATTTCGAAGTGGTGATATACAAACTCTTGACATCCTGGGTATGACGACAAACTACATACGGCAACCAGGCCTCTGATCGAAAGGTTTTGAAGAGCATGAAACCATCACTTAATTACTGTTGCATCTGTTAGGGTCCCAGTTATGGGCAAATAGTTAACCCCTAAACTGGGGGACAAAACACTATGAAAGTATAAAAGATTTTATCGCAAAAATACCAGAAATACATTTTCATAGTATTTAAGATTACCAGCAATACACTTTTTGTAAAAGAAATTACTAATGCTCCAAAGAAACTTAAATTACGACATTAAATGATCCATACGGATCCATGAACGAATGAATTATTTGAAAAAAAAGATTTAGTGTTGATTACTCAACAGTAGTAAGTAGTTCCAAAAGTATGGAGAAAATGGGCCCCAACTGACTTGCCAAAGCCAAGCATTGAACAATGACTTCCATCTGGCATTTTACTTTTTGAAAGACATGAACTCATAATATGAGGAAAGAGAGATTGGAGAATCTGACACTCACATGGCATATTGAAGGCAAGAGTAAATGGCTGACAGAACGAGAAAAAAGATAACGAAAAGACAGACCTTACTAAGAGCTGCAAAAGAAAGGAAGTTATGGAGAGCCATGTTCGCCCACATCCTGGATGAACACAGCACATAGGAGGAAATTAAGAAGTTACTGGAAAAATTCTCACTGGATATGAAAGGTGAGTTCATTATAAATTGGATGCGTCGAAAATCATTGATGAATCAAAGATAGCCAGCAGAGCATCTGCAAGTAAACTGTTTTTTTGGGTGTTTTTTTTTTGCTGTTCTTGTAAGACATGAAAGACTTATTGTATTATAAATTGCTGAAGCCTGTTAAAACTGTTATTACACAGTTTAACCGTTGTCCCTGTTACATGAAAACACTATTCTAAACATTGCTTTGTGGACCTAAAAGCACACACGATGAAGTTGGAATGTAAAATTCATCCTCGCGCGGTATAGTCATCAGACCAGTCTAGTCAAAGATTTAAAGATGTCTTTCCTGCATCGAATAAAGAGTCAGTTTTCAAGATTCAATTCGAAACCCCCGGAACCTTGACGCCATAAAAAGACAATGATTATTTTGATGATATCTGTATAAAAGTGGACATTAAAGTCAACACCCAGAGGGGACGGTCTATTGAATGCAAAATACAATCCAACAATAAGATGGACAAAGAAATTGAATGCATAAATGGAAAGGCAATTTTTACCACATGCCTTGGAATATTCGTGATGTTTCACTATAGACGAAAATTGATGTGTACAAGTCACTAGCACTGATCTCTCTACTTCATGGTGCAGAAATTTGAATTCTGTACCGGCAACACATCACTCAACTCATTGTTTTCCACATTCGTTGCCTACGTTCCATCTACAACATAAAAGTGATCGCATTAGAAACAGTGAACAGGAATTGAAGCCATCCAATTTACCGGTGGCGGGATTTTGGTGGGCCTCGATACACACCTCGAGCGCATTGGGAAAGAACTGTGCCAGTCCTCGTTCTAACGCGAAAAAGTTGTCGGCGCACAAAAAGCACAGTGATGAAATCACTGACTTCCTTAGGGGTTAAACCTCAATAAATTATAAAAGGTTCAGGGTATTTCATGTGGGACATACTGTTGTCCGCGCCAGAGGACTATATGGACTATATGGATGCGACGTCCCGTGATTTAAACACCAAGGATTATGTCATCTGCACAAAATAGCGAGGATGACGTAGGGCCAAGGTGGCAGTCTACGAGATTCCTCACTATATTCTTGGAGAGCACTTATGCAATATGGCCAATTGGTGAGTATGGGTGTGTGTGTGTGTGTGTGTGTGTGTGTGTGTGTGTGTGTGTGTGTGTGTGTGTGTGAGGGGGGTCGAGTTGATGTTAGATCGCGAAACCTGCACTTCCATTCCCAACTGCTTGGAGATAGGCGGGAAACATTATCCCGTCATCTTGACATATAGGAAACCAGCTTGTTGGAAGTGTGGCGTGATTGGTCACCTCGACCCTTCCTACCCGGAGAAGAGGGCCACTGGAGTCCCGCCTAAGTCTGACACAAATCCACCTCGCGCTAAAACTACCTATTCCACAGTACCTGTAATGGGTCTGCCTGCGGTGATCGAACCCACATTGCCTGCCACAAAAAAAGGCGAATGACACACAGGAATGGCTCGTCGTGTGTAGAGTTAGAGGAAAGCCCCAGTCTGCGGGATATCAGTCCCCCTGAAGCCCCCCCCCCAGGTCAAAGGCAATAACAGTCTCATTCTCAAGGGTTTAACATAAAGTGAGCCAAAAATTCGACCTGGCTATGAAAAATTTGAGAAAATGAAAGCATTCGAGACAGTTGAAGGCCAAAAATGTAAAGGAACCTGGGACAGTAGGGGTTCCGCGTCCTTCAGCTTCTGTCCCATCTTCCCCAACCCTTAAGAAAAGGTCAGCAGACCCTAACCCCTCCAAAAATGACCCTACTTAAAAAGGTGCCCACACCAATACGTACCACAAAAGCAAACAACCAGAACCAGTGAAGGTGTCTCGCCTCTCAGCCAACGCGCGCTATCTTATCAATATTTGCCTTTTCTACCGACATTTATATACGATACAAATTAAACTATAAAAAAAATTACCTAGATTTTTTAAAAATAAAATTTCAAAAATAATTTCATTTATTTTTGAATAAGTACTGAAAGTTTCATTAAAATCCGACAACTATTTGGTTTTTGCGTTTTTCACCGAAAAAAAAGTGCAAAAGCACTAATCGTAAATATTACGCTGACGTTAAAAAAAAAGATAATTAACCAAAGTTTCGAATGTGCTAGAAGGTATTAAAAAATTTAATAAAATAATAAAAATACTTTGGTCTTTCCTCTTAATAATAACATAAACATTTTGACGATAAAACTTTGTTTTTATTAAGTTTGGTGACTTTTTTCATCATGCTATGCTGTTTCTTCAGCGAAAAAGTGGAGGTACCTACTTTTATGATAGGTCTTTAATTTGAATTTAGATATATTGTATTTATTTTCAAATTTTCTAGTCGAATTGTTCACCTATATTGCATATGATACATTCACGATACAAGTGTCTAAATATCGTAAAACAAGAGGATGATGATTTTGTCACGTTTGCAGGTATGGTTAACGCACAGCGTGAGGTATTTAAATTAAAGGAATTGTCAAGTGACATGTTCAAGTGTCTAATTTTTGTGCAGGGTCTAACGACACCGAAGGACAAAGAAATTAGATCAAGAATCCTCACTATCATGGAACAGGATGCGAAGATTACGCTACAAAAAGTAACGGAAGAATGTCAGCGAATTATAAACATAAAAAAAGATAATACTCGGATTGAGGAAAAGAGCATTTCGCGAGTACAAACTGTAAGACAACAGAAGTGGATACAAAGTAAAGAAAGAAAAATTATATGCAGTTCGTGTGGAGGACAGCATATAAAGAAGGATTGTTTCCTTAAGGATAAAATATGTTTTAATTGTGGGCGTGTAGGCCAGAGAAGTTCCCATTGTCGGGTAAAACAGAGAAAAAAAAATCAAAGTCTCAAACAAAGGTGAACGTAGTTTTGTCTAAAAAGGAAATTGAGGAGGGTCAAAGAAGAAAATATACCTCAATGTAAAAATTAATGGGCAGACCGTAAAATTGTTACTCGATTCAGGAAGTGATATCTCGGTGATAAACGAGCAAACATGGAAAAAAATCGGTTACCCACCGTTGAATAACACAGGCAAAATTGCCAGGGGAGTGTCAGGAAAAAGACTTAAGTTTAGAGGTGAATTAAAATATAACATTTCGTTCATGGAAAAATTCACAAATCAAAAGTATATGTGCTCCCTGGTTCAGTAAATCTCTTTGGTTCAGACTGGATCGTATTGTTTAACTTATGGGAATTACCTGTAAGAAGGTTAACGTCATAGAGAACTATAAGACGAAGCAAACTGAAAGATTTATTACGGATTTGAAAAACGAATTCCCTCGCGTTTTTTCAGAAGGACTAGGTCTGTGCACAAAAACAGAAGTCAACGTCGAATTGAAAGAAAATCTGAAAACAATCTTTAAACCAAAGAGAAAAGTACCATTTTCGGCACTAGACACAATAAATGAGGAATTAGAAAGGTTGGAGAAAATTGGCGTATAATTTCAAAATGGAATATGTGCCTTCAAAGAAGCTAGGTCACGCCGATAGGTTGTCGAGTTTAATAACTAAATATACGGAACCACTGTATTTCAAATGTTAGAATTAAAAATAGTTTGTTATATGTATGTTTTATAAAATGTTTCATTTTTTTGTTTCAAAACACGGTCAAGATATTATGTCCATGTTCAAAGTTAATATTATTAAGTGTTGGTTTGTTGAAATATAATCCTTGAAAATGGCTAAATGTATAGCCGAAAGCGCTCGGATAAAAAGAACATTCGGACAGTTTTTATATAATTTATCATCTGAAAAGAAAAACATTATTAGATCACACGAGAAATTATATAAAAAACTAAATAAAAGCACCTTGTCAGTGGTTTTTAATGAAATGCGCATATATATATATATATATATATATATATATATATATATATATATATATATATATATATATATATATTAGTTGGGTCTCGAGTAACATGGTGACTCGAGACTTAATTAATGGCTGGCTATTGAATGGAAATAAATTCTGTTAGCCTAATGGCCGGGAACGGTTTAATCGAATAACAAAATATCGAAGTTAGGATTTTTTATCGGTATTAACATGAGATGTTAGAAAATTAATAATAGGTCAAAATAGCGGATATAAATTTTGTTTTTTCTTTAGCCAAATGGAAAATCCCGAAACACCCTATTTCTACTTTTGTTTCTTCCATATTTTTTTTTATTTTCTAGCGATCATGACAAACTGCAATTTCTTAGGAAAACGCTTCAGTTCTGAATTAAAATTCAACCCGTTATTTGCGTGGGTGTACAAATACGTTCTTTACTGAGAGAGAAAACGAGGGAAGCTTAAAAACAGAGAGGGTGGTTATTGTTTATTAACTCGTGAGTGCTCGCCATTACTCTCTCTCATTCAGAATAAAAAAGGAATAAATAAATAAAGGTATCGCCACTGCTTCATTCATAAGAATAGTCTCTCGTCCAAATTAGGCAAATTCATATGAGAGTCCGATGTTCAGTTTTATTCATCTATGGTATATTGGGATCTTTCCCAAATCAAAAACATCGTGAATGAGAAATGAAAGGAAAATTTTAGTCAAGTTAATTAAGACTTGACGTTCTGCTCTCTTATACAAATTGTTTAGCCAGAAATAGAAAATATTAAGGCTTCTATAAATATGATGTATATATTGCTTTTTGAATGTTTCTGTTTTCTTAGAGATTTTCATTTGATATAATTGTTTTCGTTGTTTGGTATTTTACCAGAAAAAATATAGAAATAATACAGGCACTGATAAAGTTTATAGGGCCACAGAGTTGGGAAACCAGTATAGATAAACTAAATTACTGCCAAAGGTCTTAGAGTCTATCATGCCAAATCTTCACACTATGTAGAGTTCCGTATTCCAAACTCTAGTACAAGAACATGGGAGAGAATGGGAGAGAAATTGAAATAAATACAGACTTGTAAAATATTATGATCGAATATATATCGCTATGTATTTCGGCTGCAAACTCTCTTTAATGCATGTTTCGTTAAACGAGACTGACAAAGTATTTTTCTTTAGATTTTTTTTTAAAGATTTTTTTTCTTGTATGTATCAAATGTTTTCTTGTCTGCATTTGATGAGTGAAAAAAATGTCCAAACTTCTACTGCTAGGAAAGTTGCTTCGTGCCAGAATATTTTTCTCGTCAGAATCCATCTTACACATTTATATAAATCTACCATTCGTCCGTGCATTAAATACTCTTGCCATATCTGTTCTGGTGTTCCTGCTGTATATCTCGAGATTCTTGAAAAAATTCTAAGAAGGAAATGCAACGGAATCGATCCTAAACAAACATCTCGACTTCAGTTAATTTCTCACCTTGAGCAAGGCAATAAAGCCACTAAGACGTAAGAGGTTACTGAGTGTTAGAGAATATAAAAAATATTACTATTAAGGAGATAGAACTATAAAAGAACCAAAATAAAAAAGCAGAAGATAATGATTGACATTGCATTTAAATTTTTGAAGATCAAAATTGACTTAGAAGCAAGAAACCGGAAGTGAGTTCCGCAAGCTAGAAGTCCGAGAAAAGAAACTGCTAGCATAGAACTTACGGTTCTATCTCGCCATTTCAACTGTAAAATGATGAGACCTTGCCGCCAATCTAGCACTGCGCTTAGATTCAAAAAGTTCAGGTGCCACAGAGGATAGTTTATCAGAACATTATTCACATTATTTGGATTGTTGTCTTCATCTTTATTGTCCTATTTACGACGTTTCAGCCGTTGTACGCTCCGGCCTTCTTCAGGTGGAACTGAACACTTTATTTCATCCACCAGGGTAGATTGTTCTAGTTCCAGTCCTCTTAAAAAATTTAAATGCAATGTTAATCGCCATCTATCTAGAACCCTGTTCCTTTATAGTCTTTTCCTTGACCCTTCCCACTAAACCCTTGCGTCCTAGTAGCAATATCCGCTTGCGTGGTGGGGTACGATTTAAAAAATAATTTATTGATTCCGAGCGAATTCGTTTAAACTATTAGACGTTTTCAAGAGTTTTGTTATATAATTATAATAAATGGTGTGTCAGTTCTCTTGTAGACAGAATTAAAATTACTATACACGCATTTTCCTCTTCTATCTGCTATGTCCCTTTGGGACTCTGGTGATCATGGATCTTCACAATTTCCTTCCTTTGTAGCTTTTAATATATTTTATTTTTTTGTTATCTCTTCTAAACCTTGTTCCGCCATCCATTTACTCAGACTCTCTAGGCAGGGGTTATGCGTTGTTTTCCCCTGTCCCTCTTGCCTTAATCTGTCCCGTGAGTATCACATTTTCCCATCCTTCTTTATGTACCCCTAGAAATGTCAACTCTCTCCTCCTGGTGTTAATTAGAAGCGTCGTTTTTGCTTCCATTTTCTCTAAATCTTCGCCGCTGTTCACATGTTTGGTCAAGGGTATCGTCATCTTCCTTCTGTAGGACCACATTTCTGTTGCTTGACGTCTCTTCTTTGTCTGTGAGGAGATTGACCAACATTCACTGCTATATAGGGGGACTGATGATATTGCATAATAGTTCAGTAATCGTTTCTAATGAAGTTTTTCTTTTTTTTAATACTTTGCTTAGCTTTTGGAAGGCGTTTTTCGCCATCCATATCTGCCTTGTTGCAGTTTTGTTTACCTATGGATTTGCATATTGGATCAGTGTATATTCTGCTTAGGATCAGAGCATACGGCTGTAGGCTTTCTGCCTAAGTTGAAGCATATAGATGTTATTCTAATCCCCACCCAGTCGATCTAGAGGTAAAAAAATCCTGTCATTTTTATGGGTACTTTGAGGGTTTTATAGTATATATTCAGTTTGCGTACGTTGCTCGCATGGCTAACTTCAGAATTCACAGACAGATATTGTCTGAGGGCACACGTAATGTTGGACGGCCCAAGCTTCACTACACGGACCAGTGTAAAATATCCATGATGGGATTTTCTATCAATGTTGCGAACTGGGATGCGGTTGCCCGGGATCAAGTGGGGTGGAGAGCTGCTGTTTTCGCGAGAGTAAAGAGCTATGAAAAGAATAGAGTCCAGCGCACTGTAGAGGCTAGACGAAGACGCAAATGCCCCACGGTAGATGAATGCGCAGTATTCTATTACTCTGGTCGTTGTCAAAAACCGTGCGGATTGCGCATTGGCTGTTTTAGACAGAGTGGCGCTGTGTTTTAAGATAAACTATTTTACGCTGCCGACTGTCACCATCGAAGAAAAAGGTCATATATATATATATATATATACAAATTTTTAATTTATTGTATTTACAAATAATGAATAAACATACTTTTCATATAATTAACTGTACACAGATGCATAAATAAATGTGCATAGAAAAGAGAAAAATGTGATTTAATACAAATAAACCCCATTTATCCCTATTAATGGGTGAAGAAAGTATTCGTACAATACAAAAAAGAATGCATAATCTTCATTCAATACTTTGTAGAATAGCCATTATTCACTTTTACAGCAACCAACTTGTATTTCTCTATTTATGATTTGAAAATTGTAGTTAGTATTTTATTCCATTCTTCTTAGCATATGGTCTTCAGATCCGGGATGTTTGTTGGAGCTCCCGATTGGATTTGAATTTTCAAATAACGCCACAGATTCTCGATTGGGTTTAAATCTGGGAACTGATTTGGCCATTTCAGGATATTTACATTATTTTGAGCAAACCATTTCTTCGTAGATTTTGCAGTGTGCTTAGGATCATTATCTTGTTAGAAGATCCAATCAGGAGGAAGTTAAAGATTTTCAACCGAAATTATTAAATTTGCTTCCAAAATATTTTGATATGCTGCGGCATTCATTCTACCATCTTTTACTGATATGTTGCCAGTACCTTTTGCAGAAAAACATCCCCAAAACCATGATGCTGCCAGCACCAAATTTCACTGTTGGAATTGTGTTCTTTTGTTTGAAGGCATCGCCATCTTTCCTCCATACATGGTTTCTAGAATTACGTCCAAAAACTCAATTTTGGTTTTGTCTGTCGATAATACTCTTTCCCAATACGATTTCTCCTTACCCTTACGTTCACAAACGGATTTCAACCTGGCATCTATGTGTCTTTTCATTGTTCAGTGGGGTCTTTCAAGATGAGCGTGACTTTAGATTGTTCCTATGAATTTCATTGCTTATTGTTCATTTAGTGACAAAGATTCCTGATGAAAGGAAATCATCCTGCAACTCTTGACGAGTAACCATTGGATTTTGTTTAACACATTAATTTCCCCGAAGTTTTAAAGAAATCTTTTGTGGAGTACCCGTTCTTATTTACTTTTCAACAGTTTTGAATTTTTTATACCTTGCAAATGAATGAACTAATGGTAGTGAATAGAATATTCAGGTTGTTTGAGATTTTCCTGTAACTTTCACCTTCTTACACCATTACGCTAAAGGAGGTGAGGGTTGATGTTCTCTGACACTTTGGCCTATATATATATATATATATATATATATATATATATATATATATATATATATATATATATATACCTATGAACACCTAACATGAAACCTATCTTTCTCACATTCTACTAATATAGATATAATAACAAGTTCCGTAAGCCATTAGAGGATATCACATATGGCATGTCTAGGGCAAGATAGTCGGACGGAGCCCATCCCTCTTCAGGCTGGTTTTGAAATGAGTTTTACTTCTCCTAGATTGGCTTTCACTTCAAGGGTCCACTCAGCCCTGCTATTTAATTCATATGTGATGGGGAAAAGTATGGATTGAATTTGTAGGTCTGATGAATTGGATCGTGATTACGATTCCAATGTAATAAATTATAACCATAGAATATTAGTGTTTGAGTCTTTTATATTATATATATATATATATATATATATATATATATATATATATATATATATATATATATATATATATATATATATATATGTGTGTGTGTGTGTGTGTGTGTAATCACAGAATATTCAACAAAAATAACAGTCCTGTCTGACACCGGAAATAACATTGTTACATTATCTTTTGACAATCAGGGCCGAAAAATGGCGAAAATCATTAATTAGAGAGTATAAAGAGACAAGAAAATTATGAAAAGAAGAAAATAACAACGACAGCGCAGACGAACACAAAGAAGACAAATCAACCTGATACCAATAAACAAGCGCATAAATTATTTTTTAACTTAATATAAAAATAAAGAATATGAGAAAATCAACAGACATTTACTGATGCCTCCTGACGAGTGGATCGAGCGATTACAAAAAGATTCGAAACTCTGAAGTAGAGATGCTGAATCTATCACTTAGCTGACATGATATATTCAGCATTTCTACTCCAGAGTTTCGAATCTTTTTGTTGCAGGTTGGTTTCATTTGTGCACTTGGTTTGTTGCTTATTTTTTGTGTTATTTTTTTTATTATTTGCGTCATGTTTTCACTGCAACTTTAGCAAATTTTAATTGTTTCTATTGAATACCTTGTGTTAAGTGTTTGATGGGAGAAGTGAGTTTAAGGAAAGCTTCCCTACGTTAGTCTTTACTTTTTTGTTCTACAGTGGATTAAACCATGTTTCTTTTCCTGTTGGCTTTTTTAAAAAAATATGTGGTCTGCATGTGAGTGTTGCCGAAAATTCACTATGTTTTAGGGTTGTTTCATAATCTTCTTTGTTTAGTTGAAGATTTGTCAGATAACCTGCAGTTAATTGATTGCGGGATCTGCTTGACTACTGATGGCGTCGTGGTTTGAAGATGTGCCTATGTAAAGTGGTTTGTTATTGGCTTTTCTATATGGTTGACACGTACCTTTTTCTTAGTGTGACGTCTAAAAAGTCTACTTCTTTTAAATTTTATGTCAAATCCCATATTTTTGAACATTTTTATGATTATTTTTCTGGTTTTGTCTCTTTTCTGTCTCTTACAATTTCTTAGGATAATGAGATCGCCGTCTCTGTAGAGGCCTATATCACAACACACATAGCCTGAATATTGCAGTCAAGTATGTAACAGTTTTCGCTCGGAATTGAACTCAGTCTCCACTATTATTATTATTATTATATTATTATTATTATTATTATATTATTTACATACATTCTATCCCGGATATTGAGCACTTTTGCCCCTATAGCATACCTTAAAACTATATTTTTTTATCATATTTATACATATAGATATATACGGGAAGTAGATTCTATAATTGTGAATGAAGTCGAACGAATATATTGCTAAGAAAGTTGATTCACTATCTTACAAACGTATAAGCCTACCATTCATCCTTGCTGTGAATATTACTGCCACATCTGGTCTAGTGTTCCTGCTATATATTTAAGGATTCTTGATAAAATCCAAAAAATAATCGGCAATGTTATTGGTCCTGACTTGGCATCTCGGCTTCAGTTCCTTTCCCGCCGCCGTACCTTTCTTCACTGTGCCTTTTCTACAAATCCTTTCATGGTAATTGTTCTGATGAACTTTCCTCTATGGTGCCTAGACTTTATGGATTTAAGCGCAGTACTAGATTGGAAGTTAGGTCTCATCATTTTACAGTTTAAATGACTAGAGGTAACCGTAAGTTCTATGCTAACAGTTTCTTCTATCGCACTTCTCGAATGTGGAAATCTTCCGGCTTCTTGTTTCCCAGTCAACTCTGATCTTCAAAAAATTAAATGCAATGTCAATCGCTATCTTTTGTCTTCTAAATTCCTGTTCTCTATTATTTTTTTTCTCATTTTCTCTCACACTTAGTAATCTCTTGCGTTCTAATGGCTTCATTACCTTGGACGGAAAGAAATGATTATATATATATATATATATATATATATATATATATATATATATATATATATATACACAGTGTAACCCGGATATAAGAGAGTTGTCGGGAACGGAGAATAAATCTCTTATATCCGGGTTTCTCTTATATCCGGGGTTTGGTCTATTTTGTTTAGGTAAGTATGGCTCTAATTTGGGACCAGATAAAATCTCTCTTATATCCGGGTTTATCTTATATCCGGGTCTCTTATATCCGGGTTACACTGTATATATATATATGTCCTCCTTATTTGCCAGAGATATGTTATTGTATCAAAAGCTGATGCCTGAAATTCTTAAACCAAAATAAACTCTGATTCTCCATGACCTACGTACAAATTACAAAGAGATTAACAATAATAACTTATAATTAAATAAAACAATTCTCTGAATATACTGAAATATATCATGTGGGAAAAAGTGACTTTTGAAATCATCCACAAAAATGTAATCCCTTTGAAGAATCAAAGAAACCCGCCGCCTAAAATTCTCTTCATAAAATGGACGTCGTCTTTGCTAAATTTGGACATTTTCCTTCGATTCTTGCCCTTGGTTGGCCTAATTAGGTGCGTTTTGGTGTTAATATTTTCGTTTACTGAAAGGAGCTCAGAAGACTTCTTTCCAGTCTTCCCATATAAACAGCATCACGTTGTTTGTGAGATGACTAGCATTTCGTACGTTTATTGATGATTCATTTTGCTTGCTTGTTTGTGATCTTTTGCTTTTTACACTGTTGTAAAGTATCCACTTTTCATCTGCCGTCACATTTTTCTTTCAAAAATAAATATTTTAAAATCAGTAGCTTGCTTAACGAATGTGGAAGACACGACTCATAGCAACAATCCACCATGCACACGATTTTCAAGACTTCATTTAGTTGTTTATACGAGGTAAGCGTTGAGACTACATTGTTCGGGATGTTTTCCTCATTTTTATTGCCATATTCACGACGTTTCGGCTATTGTAAACTCGGGCTTCTTCGGTGATATACGCTAGAATTTCGAATCGAATTCTTTTAGTCCACTGTGGCAGATTGTTCTAATTCCACGTGCCATGCCTTTTATGGATATTTTAGTTTCAGATAATTCCCTTTAGTAATTCAGGTCTCCACGTTTGTGTTCCCTTTGCTGTGGCCAGGTACTGAACTCATTTGTTTGGATCAAGTCACTTGGATTCACTCAACCAACGCTTTTATCCACTGGGCCATGTTTCCTTGCAGACATTGTTCGGACTGTTGTTCTCATCTTTATTGCCATATTCACGACGTTTCGGCCGTTGTACTTGGGGGTATATGGCTTAATGGATAAAAGCATTGATTGAATGATCCAAAAGTGACTTGACCCAATGAGTTGTGAGTTCAGTACCTGACCACGTTGTGAATATGGCAATAAAGATGAAGACAACAGCCTGAACAATATAAATAGTGAAAATAGTTACAATACATCATCTCAGAAATATAGACAGATGTTGAGGTAAGCGTTGTTGCAGAAAAATTTTGGTCATCGCCGTTATCTTTTCTTTGCATTGTTCTTTCCGCACGTGGGCGATTATAGCTCTCTATAACTTCTTTTCCCTTCTTATCTCTAAGCAACATTTGGCTCTTTACTGTCACTCCCTTGGCACAAGGCCAATTTTTTCATTGCGAGCACTAACATTTCACAGTCGTCATATTGAAAATACCTTTTTTTTTTCAGTAATGAACCGAACAGGAAAAAAGCGTTTGACGTTCCGAAACGATGAGTTAAATAGATGCATTTGTCTTTAGGTTCAGAAAGAAATAATCAATACCTTGCCATTCTTCTTGCAAGGAATTGTTCGCTATATATAATCCTGGATTAAACGTCTGGATACCTACTTATATATAGTGTGAATTATATATATGCGTAGTTGCATTGTTGTTCTTAGTTGCTATTCCAAATGTAAAAACTTTATCTTTCTCGATTTGTTTACATCTGCCTGTCTGTCTCGATTTCGTTACATCTGTCGGTCTCTATTTGATTACATCTGTCTGCCTTGATTTGTTTACATCTGTCTTTCTCGATTTGTTTACATCTGTCTTTCTCGATTTGTTTACATCTGTCTATCTGTCTCGATTTGTTTACGTCTGTCTATCTGTCTCGATTTGTTTACGTCTGTCTGTTTATGTATCACAGTTCTCACACAGTGATATAAAAAGGCCGAAATAAATTAATAGACATGGAAAAAAACATAAGTGACTATAAAAATTATGTATAAATTCGTTAGTTCCAAACGTTTACGGCTGAACTGCTGGCCACTTTTGTTGATTATTTTTGTAATTCATTTTGGATGAATTTTACATTCTTAAAATCCAGACGACATTTGACGTATACAAGACAGAACATAAACATCTGAACAAAACTATCTTGTCAGTCTTGTTCAACGAAACATATTAAAGATAGATAGATACAGACACTATCCTTTTGTTTAGCACTTGGCATATATATATATATATATATATATATATATATATATATATATATATATATATATAGCAGTAACACTATATCTCCAAAGAGACAATCATTGTGTGCTTCAAGAAGGAACAGCTTGTTTGTGAGTGAATTTTTAGGCAAGTAACAAGTTCTACAGGTTCAAACCCACGCACGCGACATCCCTCTTAGAATCAAGCAGCAGTTTTATATATATATATATATATATATATATATATATATATATATATATATATATATATATTGTTTTCAAATGTCCATTTTAAATAATTTATTCCATACAGTATAAGTTTACTTTTTTAGCAGAATGTATCTTTTGAGAAAGGACAAATTAAATTTAGCTCGACATTAAATTCAGTGAAGATGAAAGAAAGTGGCAGACTCACCTCGTCGACTGGAGGGTTAGGGTGAGGTGAATGCCTGGGGTAGTGTTGAGGAAATATGATATCAGTCAGTAGTACTGATCATAAACGTACAATAAAATTCACAGACAGAGTGATAAACACACGAACGCATAGACATATATACGAACACACACACTCTAGATACATGCACACATTATTTTAAAAAACTAACATCTGGCTTTAGCTTCACTATTTTTCTTACATGTCTGAAAAACATTTTTTAATGTTTATTCTTATAGAATTAATACAAATATTAAAATACCAAAATGTGTGTGATTTTTTCTCGATTTTATTCATAGAAATTTTTGAAAATTATATATTTTAGTTAGAGTAAATGAATCATTTTAGCATTTAAGTTATACGAATTGTATATTTTGTTAAAGATTGTAATGAGCCCGACAAACTGTGATGACCTAGAGTCGCCACTTTATATACAGAAAATTTCGAGAGAAAGCCGAGAGAATGAGGAATAATAATATGAAACGGTTATCCATTGATTCTGTCTCAAACATTTTATTTTATTGTTCCTATTTTTTATTTGTTTATTAATGTTATCAACCGACAAAGAAAAGACCGTGACACGAAACCGCTTCCTCTTACTCTCTCTTTATCCTGCCCTGTCACTTACTCCCTCTCCTCATTCATTCATATATATATATATATATATATATATATATATATATATATATATATATATATATATATATATATATATATATATATATATATATATGTAAAACTTAAACTAACCAACATAAACTACGCCTATTTAATTACACAATTGAATGCCCACACAGATAAAAAAAAACCCATAATAAACATTTAATAAATAGACCACATTTCATCTCTTCTATACACACAATATTCCTTAGTGAACTAAAAAACAATAATTTCCTTAACCAGAAAGGATCAATAAAAACAGAACATTCCCCGTTTTTTTTTAATGAAAATTGCATATATATATATATATATATATATATATATACTTTATTTTAAGATATTACATCAAAACATGAATAACGCTACATAAATGCAATCATGTTTCAATGATTGCATTTATGTAACATTATTCACGTGTTTTGCTCTACTATTGTATTGACCCCTCTTTTAAACTAATGTTACGAATGTCGGAATTTATATTCGATACGTTCTTATTTCATATATATATATATATATATATATATATATATATATATATATATATTAGGTTGGTGCAAAAATAATGTCGTTTTCTCACATGAAGTTGAACGTCAAAAAACGACATTATTTTTGCACCAACCTAATATATAAAAGTGAACATAGAAGTCAACACTTAGAGGCAATCGTATATATACCAATAAAAAGGTTTGTATTTCGTCTCAAAACAGTAGACCAGTAATTAGTGTGCTCGATATCAACACAGAACATTATTAAGAATAAAGTTATATATAAAAAAAAAACTTCAGTATTCTACTTTTTAAAATCACTCCACCCAAGCAATGCAATAAGGCCACTAAGACGCAAATGTTTATTGAGTGTGTGAAAATATGAGAAAAAACTATTAATAAGAGAACAATAATTGTACAGGTATTAAGAAAACGGGAGATAATGATTGACATTGCATTTACATTTTTGAAGATCGAATTAGGCTGGAAAGCAAGAAACCGGAAGTGAGTTCCACAAGCGAGAAGTGTGAGAGCGGAAACTGCTAGAATAGGACTTAGTTACTTTTAGCTATTTCAATTGTAAAATGATGAGTCGTTGCCGCCAATTTAGTACTGTGCTTAAATTCATAAAGTCTAGGTACCATAAAATCAAGTTCATCAGAAAAAATATCATGAGAGTATTTATAGAAAAGACAGAGAGAAGCTACGATAGGAGAGTAGGAATGTGAAGGCCGTGGTGCCAAGTCCCGACTAATAACATTGCCGATTTTTTCTATTTTATCAAGAATCTCTAAATATATAAAATACAGGTATAATATTGTATTTATCTGTAATCTTTTAACTATACATCTAAGTTTAAATAAATGAACACATAATTTTCATAATTAAAATGTACACGTAATATCTTGAAAGTTCTGCGTTCTTTTAACAGATGAAATTTAGCGGCAAACATGAACTGCTCACAAATTCGCAATTTGCACGCACCATTGATAGTTTCGTTCATATTTTGTTTTATTTGAATTATCTGCAAGGAACCAACAATCTTTCGCCATTCACTCGTCTGCTGCCTTCAGTTACTGATCAGCTTCTATTTTTTAATCATACCAGCAACATTCCTATTCATTCAGCCTTCTCCATTCATGAAAACCATTCTCATGTTTCTATTCAGTGATGAATCAATCACTATATTAATCTATTAATATCGCTGTTCACGGTCAGAGTCGTCATAAGTGAGAATCCATGCGTGAAATGTACCGATTAGTTTCTATTATTATTATTACTATTATTATTGCCACTTACGTCATTGTTAACAGGTTCTAGAGAAAGCCAAAATTAGTCAATCGCCTCATTAGTCATTTCCTTTGCTCGAAAATTTGCAGTTTTCACCTCGATTTTGATGATTCTCCGAGGACTTGTTCTTATAACGAATATTTACATCAAGTAATGCGGAAAAAATTTCTCGGAATTTCAGAAAATAATTGAGCAGAGATAACAGAATTTTAAAAAAATGTTCTTACAAAAGATTTGACTTTTGACAGTATTTCCAAATCATTGTGCTTTTCACCGCCAAAAAACGCTCAAATTTCTTGTACAAATGTAAGGTCCAGCATTGACGCTAAAAAATACTTATAATTTATTTATTAACTATAATTTTTGCAAAAAAATGAATCTGAAAGGAAAGCGTTTAGCCTGGGGTTTCATTTAAAATTCGATATGGGCACCAGATTTCACTACCAGCTTCTCGAACCGCCCAGGAATCGCGTCAACTGATTTCGCCAGAAACTTGCTCCTTTAAACCCCCACCACCACCACCAAAAAGTTACAGGCTGTAAAGTCAGGACATCTGGTTGGCAACTCCTTTTTGAAGATTATAGTGAAACCCACAAATAATAACAAAAACCGATTGCCAGGTAATACCTTATATTATAAGGGGAGCTGTGTGTCGATTGGTGGTGGTGATGGTGATGGTGATGGTGGTGGAGGTGGGGGTGGTGGTTAGTGGGGGGGGGGCGTAAAAACCCAGGAATATAAACGGGTATTATCCCCAATGTCTTCTTTGTTATTTCAATTGTTTATTACTTTCCTTTCCTCATTAGAATGCGATGATCGTTATTGTCTTTCAAATGATCTGCCTGAACAACGAGACAATCTCAGTTAACACCTAATTCCAATTAGCACCCTCGGCGCCCAGTGGTCAGTGGGCACAACGTCCAAATCTCTGTCAGATTTCATCTCTTCTGCTCTCCACTCTGGTTCAGAAGCTCATGTTTATTTCAGTGTCATTTCCGTTCAGGGACATACACTGTCAACATTTCGATGGCAGCTGCCACCCACGCTCCAAGCAAATATTTTTGAATCATGTCCAGGTCCTTTGCAGCTCAAACCGTGATCTGCGCCTTGTGTTATTACATCACAGTTTGATTATATATATATATATATATATATATATATATATATATATATATATATATATATGTATATATATATATATATATATATATATATATATATATATATGAATTAATGTATACTCAAATTTCTGACAATTTGCTAATGAAAATATATGTCATAGCACCTAGTTTCCACCGTATCATTCGAAGTACCCCTTTTGCCTGTTTGTATGCTAACACATAAACTATTGTTCCCAAAGAATAGAGGCAATAGTCTGTACTCTATTTACTTCATCAAATTGTGTGCTGGTCCCTTTATCCGCGCTATTTTTTAATCGCTCGTACACAGACGCACACTCTCAGTGGCAACATTTCGTACAGTTCTTCGTGATATGTCTATATGAATGTGGAAGTTTTTCAGATGACCATGGGTTTTACTTTTCGCTTGTAGATATGGCCGAATATTTACAACATAGGATTCTGGTGAGTACGGTCTTTCGATAGAGAACCGATGACATTCAGTCCTACACGGTTTCCGAGGAAAGGTCTGGAATACTAAACCTACTTTCCAACAAGTGAACCAAAGTTCTACCAATAAAATTGTAAAAGTATGGACCTAGGTCAATCTTTCTAAGTGTCTATCATCCTGTTTTCGGTTGGTTTTGCCTTATTACATTAAATGATAAACAAAATACTTAAACTTCTGACAATCGATTGGTCATAAATGTCAATGAGGTTTATTTTTTTAAAAAATCCTCTTGTTTTCTTTATTTGTTAAGGGTTTGCAAGGCTACCTTACTAACCATTGGGTTACAGCTTATAATGTGTGGAATTTACCAAGACTTTTCAGTTAGCCTGATGAATACTTATGAGCGTTTCTTAAACTTAACAATTTTGAAAAAACTGACATTTTTACTTTTTATAAATACTTGTTACAAAATAAAATCCTTACATTTGCCTTAATAAAGTCCTTCAGAGGACGAGACGCGTCGGCTAACATAACTTTCTTTTGTAAAACTTCTCTTAATTTTCTAAAGTTTACCATAGTCTTGTTCAAGATCGCAATTTTCATGCATCCAGTGGGGAACGACTTCATTTTAGCAATAATTTCCGTTTGTGATGCTACATTGTTCCACGGCAATGTGTTGTAATCATTTATTGTATAAGATAAACTTTTTCATTTATCAAACTATGTATATAAGACATTTTTTCTCCTTTTCAAACTTTTCCTTCTTTTTTTTCATGACTGTTTGTTTGACTTTCTCTCTCTTTCACATTTATTTTCTTTCATTCTTTCTTCCTGTCGACTCTTTTTCTCGTTACGTTTCTTTTTGCTGTTTTTATCAATTGATTTTTCTTCTTCTTTTTTCTTAAAACTTCATCCCTATTTTTCTCATCACACCTTTCCTCCCTATTCCTTTTTTCTTATTTTATCTCTTTTCATTCTTGTTCTTGTTCTTGTTCTTGTTCTTGTTCTTGTTCTTGTTCTTCTTCTTCTTCTTCTTCTTCTTCTTCTTCTTCTTCTTCTTCTTCTTCTTCTTCTTCTTCTTCTTCTTCTTCTTCTTCTTCTCAGGTTTCCAGCTTTACGACTCGCCTGAAGTCTTCAATTTTATTTTTTGTACCATTTTAAAATATTTTATTTTTCAGTCTGGGATCATTTATTATTTTTCTTTCAGCATTCCACCCGACGCAAGACGTGAGTGCCACTAGCACGAAGCGGGAGTGCTTACAGAGAGTAAAAGTAAGGGAAAAACTGTGTATAGAGGGAGGTGATTACAGAGAGTAAAAGTGAGGGAAAAACTGTGTATAGAGGGGGGTGATTACAGAGAGTAAAAGTGAGGGAAAAACTGTGTATAGAGGGAGGTGATTACAGAGAGTAAAAGTAAGGGAAAAACTGTGTATAGAGGGAGGTGATTACAGAGAGTAAAAGTGAGGGAAAAACTGTGTATAGAGGGGGGTGATTACAGAGAGTAAAAGTGAGGGAAAAACTGTGTATAGAGGGAGGTGATTACAGAGAGTAAAAGTGAGGGAAAAACTGTGTATAGAGGGGGGTGATTACAGAGAGTAAAAGTGAGGGAAAAACTGTGTATAGAGGGAGGTGATTACAGAGAGTAAAAGTGAGGGAAAAACTGTGTATAGAGGGGGGTGATTACAGAGAGTAAAAGTGAGGGAAAAACTGTGTATAGAGGGAGGTGATTACAGAGAGTAAAAGTGAGGGAAAAACTGTGTATAGAGGGGGGTGATTACAGAGAGTAAAAGTGAGGGAAAAACTGTGTATAGAGGGAGGTGATTACAGAGAGTAAAAGTGAGGGAAAAACTGTGTATAGAGGGGGGTGATTACAGAGAGTAAAAGTGAGGGAAAAACTGTGTATAGAGGGGGGTGATTACAGAGAGTAAAAGTGAGGGAAAAACTGTGTATAGAGGGAGGTGATTACAGAGAGTAAAAGTGAGGGAAAAACTGTGTATAGAGGGAGGTGATTACAGAGAGTAAAAGTGAGGGAAAAACTGTGTATAGAGGGGGGTGATTACAGAGAGTAAAAGTGAGGGAAAAACTGTGTATAGAGGGAGGTGATTACAGAGAGTAAAAGTAAGGGAAAAACTGTGTATAGAGGGAGGTGATTACAGAGAGTAAAAGTGAGGGAAAAACTGTGTATAGAGGGAGGTGATTACAGAGAGTAAAAGTGAGGGAAAAACTGTGTATAGAGGGGGGTGATTACAGAGAGTAAAAGTGAGGGAAAAACTGTGTATAGAGGGGGGTGATTACAGAGAGTAAAAGTGAGGGAAAAACTGTGTATAGAGGGAGGTGATTACAGAGAGTAAAAGTGAGGGAAAAACTGTGTATAGAGGGGGGTGATTACAGAGAGTAAAAGTGAGGGAAAAACTGTGTATAGAGGGAGGTGATTACAGAGAGTAAAAGTGAGGGAAAAACTGTGTATAGAGGGGGGTGATTACAGAGAGTAAAAGTGAGGGAAAAACTGTGTATAGAGGGAGGTGATTACAGAGAGTAAAAGTGAGGGAAAAACTGTGTATAGAGGGGGGTGATTACAGAGAGTAAAAGTGAGGGAAAAACTGTGTATAGAGGGGGGTGATTACAGAGAGTAAAAGTGAGGGAAAAACTGTGTATAGAGGGGGGTGATTACAGAGAGTAAAAGTGAGGGAAAAACTGTGTATAGAGGGAGGTGATTACAGAGAGTAAAAGTGAGGGAAAAACTGTGTATAGAGGGAGGTGATTACAGAGAGTAAAAGTGAGGGAAAAACTGTGTATAGAGGGGGGTGATTACAGAGAGTAAAAGTGAGGGAAAAACTGTGTATAGAGGGAGGTGATTACAGAGAGTAAAAGTAAGGGAAAAACTGTGTATAGAGGGAGGTGATTACAGAGAGTAAAAGTGAGGGAAAAACTGTGTATAGAGGGGGGTGATTACAGAGAGTAAAAGTGAGGGAAAAACTGTGTATAGAGGGAGGTGATTACAGAGAGTAAAAGTAAGGGAAAAACTGTGTATAGAGGGGGGTGATTACAGAGAGTAAAAGTGAGGGAAAAACTGTGTATAGAGGGAGGTGATTACAGAGAGTAAAAGTGAGGGAAAAACTGTGTATAGAGGGGGGTGATTACAGAGAGTAAAAGTGAGGGAAAAACTGTGTATAGAGGGGGGTGATTACAGAGAGTAAAAGTGAGGGAAAAACTGTGTATAGAGGGAGGTGATTACAGAGAGTAAAAGTGAGGGAAAAACTGTGTATAGAGGGGGGTGATTACAGAGAGTAAAAGTGAGGGAAAAACTGTGTATAGAGGGAGGTGATTACAGAGAGTAAAAGTGAGGGAAAAACTGTGTATAGAGGGAGGTGATTACAGAGAGTAAAAGTGAGGGAAAAACTGTGTATAGAGGGGGGTGATTACAGAGAGTAAAAGTGAGGGAAAAACTGTGTATAGAGGGAGGTGATTACAGAGAGTAAAAGTGAGGGAAAAACTG
This sequence comes from Acanthosepion esculentum, assembly GCA_964036315.1. NCBI lineage: Eukaryota > Metazoa > Mollusca > Cephalopoda > Sepiida > Sepiidae > Acanthosepion > Acanthosepion esculentum. The sequence continues at coordinate 5,438,634 of OZ038497.1, forward strand.
TGTATAGAGGGGGGTGATTACAGAGAGTAAAAGTGAGGGAAAAACTGTGTATAGAGGGAGGTGATTACAGAGAGTAAAAGTGAGGGAAAAACTGTGTATAGAGGGAGGTGATTACAGAGAGTAAAAGTGAGGGAAAAACTGTGTATAGAGGGGGGTGATTACAGAGAGTAAAAGTGAGGGAAAAACTGTGTATAGAGGGAGGTGATTACAGAGAGTAAAAGTGAGGGAAAAACTGTGTATAGAGGGGGGTGATTACAGAGAGTAAAAGTGAGGGAAAAACTGTGTATAGAGGGAGGTGATTACAGAGAGTAAAAGTGAGGGAAAAACTGTGTATAGAGGGGGGTGATTACAGAGAGTAAAAGTGAGGGAAAAACTGTGTATAGAGGGAGGTGATTACAGAGAGTAAAAGTGAGGGAAAAACTGTGTATAGAGGGGGGTGATTACAGAGAGTAAAAGTGAGGGAAAAACTGTGTATAGAGGGGGGTGATTACAGAGAGTAAAAGTGAGGGAAAAACTGTGTATAGAGGGAGGTGATTACAGAGAGTAAAAGTGAGGGAAAAACTGTGTATAGAGGGGGGTGATTACAGAGAGTAAAAGTAAGGGGAAAACTGTATAGAGGTGGGGATTGAGGAAAGAATAAAAGAAGAAAGGGGATCCTGGCAACAGAAGATGGCGATTGACGTTGCATTTAAATTTTTGAAGATTGTAGTTATCAGGAAGCAAATAATTAAGAAGGGAGAGCCACTGTCGAGAGGCGCAAGAAAAGAAGCTGCTGGAGAGGAAGTGGCGGTTGCATTTAACTATTTTAAAAGTAAAAGGGTGGGAACTAGATTATCATCAGCTTAAGGCTTCAGATTATCCCTTCATAGATAAGTTTTCTAGCTCCGGTCTTTTTTCTGCAATTTTAATTTTCTAAACGACATTTTCAATTATATGTTGCCATGGTGTTTCCGGCAAGCAGACGACACCCTGCCTGAATTTGAATAGTTACTTTGCGGTTTTATATATTTTCTTTACCAATAGCAATAACCAACATCTTATGACAAAAATCTATCATTTCTCATTTCATCTCCCCCCACCTTTTAGTTCATAATACTTCTCTTAATTCTGTTTTCATTTTGTTGTATTTTCTTTGTTCGTTTCGTTGTCCCTTTTCTTTTCGTCTTCCTTCATTTTAACATTTAATAAGCAATCGTCAATTTTCAATTCATATTCGTCTCATTACTCTTTCTTCCAATCCCATTTTTTGCCATACGCGATTATTTTACTTTTCTTTATCGGCGTTTTCGTTTTCTTTCTATCTTTATTTGCCACTCCTTTCTTTCTTCTTTTGCATTCATTTTGTTCTTTCATTTCATACGCGCATCATCGTCCATTTTTTTCCCTTCAATTTGTATTCTTCCTCCTCGTGTACGTTTCTTTTTTTTTTTCTCATTTTCCTTTTTATCTCTCTCTCTCTCTCTCTCTCACACACATTCACACTCACTGTCTCTTACACACACGTACGCTCTCTCACATATATTCACTCTCTCTCTCTCTCTCACACACACACACACACACACACACTTTCTTGCAATTTTCCTTTTTATCTCTCTCTCACACATACACACAGTTTCTCGCTATTTTCCTTTTTATTTTTCTCTCTTATACACTCACTCACACACACACACACACACACACACACACACACACACACACACACACACACACACACACTTTCTAATCCTTATCGACCTGTACTTTCGCTGTCACTAGTATTTCCGTGGACAAAATTTATGACTACGAATCCCCGGATAGGATTTAGCGGCTCTGAAAGACAACCTTTTCCCCCGCCACGACAGTTCGCAAATAAAAAGTAAACACATCCCATTATTCAGTGTTCATTTACAACAACCCACTCCCCTAGTTTTACCTTTCTCACCTTTTGCATCTCTCACACTTCTCATATCAAATGAATTCAACCTTTCTTTCAAGATTCACAATTGTCTTAAATGCCTTTCAAGATAGATTCACAACCTTTTCTCTAGCTTGGTTTAGATTTTTTCTTTCTTTTCGTTCTTCAGACATTATTTTTTTCTTTGAATTAATTTATTCGTTCTTGATTTTTCTTTGCTTCCATTTCACCAGCTTTGCTCAATAGATTCAACATTTTCTTTATTTCATTTCATTCGCCATTGATTTATTTCCTTCTATCCATACATACATCCTCTTCTTCATACCGGAAATCGTTTGCTTTCTCTATTTTATTGATAGTTCTGCCATTGTCTTCAAAAGTCTTCTGTAGAATTTTTCTTTCTTATTATAGCAAACTTTTGTCATTGTCTTCAAAGGTGCTTTTTCTTTTCCTATTTTTTGCCATGGACATTTTTCCTGCTGAATTTTGCGATAATTCCGAGCAGGCGCTTTGGCGGGAAAAGGTATTTTATTTCGGTATTTTTCGCAATAACATTTTTCCTTTTAAGTTTTTGTTCCCTTACTCTTGTTTTATTCGTATAAGTCCTTTTATAGCATTTAATGCAATGAAGAACAGAAGCTATTTATCAAGTATAAATGAAACCTTAAAAGAAAAATGAAGTCAAAATAATGGAACACGGTTTAAAAAATGGGGGAAAAAGTTACGAATAATTTTGTTCCATTTTAACTTTTAATCAAACAGTTGCAAAATGGTGAACTCCAAATACATGCCGATCATCTTATAAAGATATGCAAACGCAAATTCTGAATCTCTTGGACGTGAAAATATTTTTCGACTTAGTCGAGATGTAGCAGTATGAGTCAGTCGAGGTCTTGTTAAATTGAAAATAGCTGAACCTGTTGCAAAACTGGATACGGAACATTTACTTTCGACCGATGCTTATCAAGAAATGAACTCAACTTCAAGGTACAGAGCAAGAGGCTCGGACAGAAAGTCACGCAAGGAAGATAAATTACTTTTTTAGACGAAGACGACAAGATAAAAAAATGTTATCTATCAAACTGACCCTCCCGCGAAAAAGCACATAGAAAGGACGAAGAGGGACGAAGAGAACGGACAGGGAAGAGAGCCGTTGGAGTGTGCACATCCCCCTCGCCTAAACGATTAAAGTAAATATAACATACAAAAATATCGGTCAATGCTTATCGATTGAAGGTTTTTGTTAAAAAGAAGAAAAAATCATCGTAACAAGAAAAAAAGAAAACACGATGCCTTGATATTTATTAAGTGTATGCAAAAGTTTTCAGCACTTTTCTTTTGTGCATTCTGATTCGTTTATTTTCGTCTTCAGAAAAGAGGATCATGGAAACTTCTTCACTCTTCGACCTTCTGCTCAAGCAAAATGCAGAATTCGTATTGTACAAAAACATGTCAATCAGTCTACGGGAACAAATGAAAAAAACTTTTTTCCTCTTTCGGGAGTTCCTGTCTAATTTTATAGCTTTTGTAAGGCTTATTTTGCATTTTCAATGATCCCAGCTCTTCTGAAAGTTTTTGAGTGATGGCAGTCAGCTTCTCCTCTGCTTTGTGTTTTCAAGAATCGTAATCGACAACTAATGGATGTTCCCTTGTGAGTCACCACCTTTAAAATGCTTAGTTTTTGGCGGTATAGTAAAATATTATTTCATTTCTTCTCATTTATCCAAATCTGTGAGCAGCTACCACGGCTTTGAGATCCAATTTAAAATAATTCCTCAGAATTGCGACAGTCTCAATGCTTGTATCCGCCATGATAACATCTGAATTCTCTTGCTTCAGATGTTATCATATTAGCACTACGGAATAATAATACTGATAATAATTTGAAATAGGTGATTATTAATATAATGAAGTCAGAGTGTTTAGATGTATCCATGAAATAAAACTCAGAGTAAAAATCTATTTTAGAAAAAATGAAGATGATTTATGGGAAATAATCTTCAAAGCGTTTTCCGTAACACAGGGATGAGTGTTAAAAATGGCTGCTCAATTAAAACAAGAAAAGACTTTAAAATAACTTAACTTCCTTTTTATTTTTCAAAGTGTCTCTCTTGATGTGTTCGCTTTTTCTTTATTCCTTATTTATTATTATTATTATTATTATTATTATTATTATTTCCTTTGATATCTGCCTTTTACACATTTCTTTCTGGGTCCCGCCCAGGGACCTAAGGTTAGAAATAGTATCATGACACTTTCCACTGCAAAAAAAAAAAAAAATATTACATCGATAAAGCCCTTCGTAAAGTGTGGGCTGTACTTGTCAGAATATTTTTTTGTATCTCTTTGAGGCATGGACTTCCAGGGATTCCTTCAATTAGTCTACTGGAATCTTTTCCAACCAATCCTAAGGCTTCAACTACAACAGGGATTGTTGATGTTCCCATGTGCCACATTTTTTAGATTTCTATTTCAAGGTCCTTGTATTTTGATAGCTTTTCGAATATCTTCAAAGATACATTGCAGTCTGCAGGGACTGCCATATCAATAAGGAGGCATTTTTTTGTGGTCTCTAATGACAATGTTTCGGTGGTTGGCTTTGATTGTTCTGTCAGTGTGTATTGTGTAATCCCATAGAATTATAACAGGTCCTATCCCCGTAACCAGTCTGGGTGGTGTTCATACCAGTTTCTTTCAGTTTCCTTCCCGTAGAAGTTGCAAATTTTCCAGTGCAGATATTGGTCCACTCTATCATACATTATTATTATTATTATTATTATTATTATTGTTGTTGTTGTTGTTGTTGTTCTGATCTTTTGTACTTATCCACTTTGTTTTTATGTACGTATTTTCCTCGTACAATTATCAATATTAGGAATCATGCCCATAATCGTATTTTGTCAGTATTTTTTTTCCATTAATCTCTTTAAAAAAATTTCTCTTTTTTTTTGTCAAATTGTTTCAATTTGGAACTTTTATTTCAAATATGCAATACAACTAGGTAGAAGAAAATTGTTCTTTTTATGAATTTAATTACGAAAGATCACGTAGAAAATGGCGCCCTAGTAATTGCACCTGTGTATCGTATCCGCAATTGGTTGCCTTTCCAATGAAGAAGAAAAGACGACTCGTAATTCCACACGTGTTATCTCTTTGCAATTCATAAGACAAATTTGTACTATTTTTTTTACAGTGACCAATTTGTACTATTTTTATCCACCAATAAAACCTAACAATGCTACAAAAATAGAGTCTGAAAGATTTTAGGGGTCATTTCATTATATTTTTCCAGGTGTGAAAACAACAATTATATATATACATATATATATATATATATATATATATATATATTGAATAAAAATGAGTCGTCCATTTCAAATATGAAGTGTCCACTATAATGTTTGAAGCACACAGGATCAAAAGTTTGATCCTGCATTGTTTCCTCTACAAAGGGGTGCGCAGATTCGATTTCTCGAATACACCAGCTGATAGATTTCACAGCATATATATATATATATATATATATATATATATATATATATATATATATATATATATATATATATATATAATTTATCAGAGTTAAGCTGTAGAAAAAGACAATGTATATAAAGGTAAAAGACAATAGGAAAACTGTATTATTAGCCGACGCGTTTCGTCCAATGTAGACTTTTTCAAGGCAAAAACAGAATGATTTTATTGAAAACAAATAACTATTAACAACAAACAAAATGTTCTTAGCAACTAGAAGAATTTAGAAAACGCTATTGTTTTCATATTGTCAACTGAAAATCAAGTACCATCACGTGTAGAAATATTGTTTTTATTGTTGCGTTGACTAGATTCAACCATTTTCTTTTAATTTTTTGATCCGGTTGTGTGCTTTGGCTTGGGAGAGTAGTAATTCTGTTAGGAAAAGTGATATTGGAAAAAGCCTGGGCGTAGATTCATATTTGGATAATATTCAATGGCGACACTCTCGAGGATTTTTCTTCTGAGTTATTTTCTTTTTTTATGTGTAGCATTTTTAAAATCAAAATTGTGGTTGAATTTATTTCTATGTATGACTAGTGCAATAGTTGTTTTTGTGAGATCTCTTTTGTGCTCATAGATGCGTTTTTTTTGGGTTTTTTTAAATTTCTTCTTGTTTCTCCAATATATTGGGAGGAACAGTTTGGGCAATTTATTTTATAAATGCCTGCTTCAGAAATATTATTGCTATTAGTGTTTGAGGATCTGATTATATCCATAATGGTTTTGGAAGTGTTTGTGATTATTTTAAGATTATTTACATGGGATAGGTTGTTATGGATTGTTGACGTGACGGAGTTGGTCGGTAGTATTATGCATCTGTTTTCATGTAATTTATTATTGCGGATTATGTTGTTATTTTTGTTTCGGTTGTATATTTTGTATGCCTTTCTTCTTGCGTTGTGGATGAAATGATATGGGTAATATAGGTTTTTGAATGTGTTTTCTATGTATGTTTCTTCTTCATGTAAATATTAGGGACGGCAGATTCTTAATGCTCTTAGATAGAAACCTTTCATAATTCCAGATTTAATTTTAGAAGAGTGGTTTGAGTAGAAACTGATCAGGTCATTTTTGTTTGTAGCCTTTCTGTAAACGTCAGACTTGAGTTCGTTATTATTTCTATGTAACATGATATCTCTTCTAAAATTGGGGTCCTCGGGCGGTGTTTGTGACTCTCGCTGTCTCATCATAAGCACAACTGACTAATAAAAGATGAAAGATTTTTGTAGATTTTGATTTCATTCTGCGTTCTTTTTTCTTTCTTTTTTCCAATTCTTTGAATTTGTTTTACCCATGCTAAGTTTCCAAAAAATAAATAAAATTCACTATTTTCTATCCATAATATTAAATATGTTTAAATTATTCATCTTCTTGACAAGGAAAACCTCAAGTTGATGTTAAAAATTGCTGCAAAACATTGATTTATTTAAGATGGAATGATTTATTATGACAAGTTTCTAATAACTTGGATTTAGGTAAATTGTATTTATTTTCAATTTTACGAGTTAAATTGTTCACAAATGTTGCATATTCTCTATTTTTGTGCATAATTAGATTTGTAATAAAATTTGTATTTTACATAAATACTACCTTATGAAAACTGAGATGAATTAGAGTGGGCGCTTCGTATCATAAATTCAGGAGGGAACTTATCATAGATTCGGTGGGAGCCCACGAGACTCTTGCACCGAGCATATATATATATAATTGTTTGCATATGCATACAAGTATGCCTATATATTGCACGAAATGCAAGTACGCATGTCCAGACTCTTCCCTTCTCTCTTTCATCTTTAAAAACACATTGACATCTTTCATATCTTCGTACATCAAAATAACTGCTGAGTCCAAATGAAAACATGTAAAACCAAAACGATTACTTCCCTTCCCCAAAGGTCTTGCGCCATTATTTTGACTGAATTTGTACTTGTGTTTATTTTTAACATCATCGGGGAGAGCTATTTATTTGCGCTAAAAAGGTACTGTAAAAACAATCCTTGTCCATCCGATGCCTCCTTCGAAGCGGTAAATATCAAAGAATCCGACGCCCATTAGTTCTGTCCACATGCAGAGGAAGTGGGGGGGGGGATTTACAAATGATTGTTTAATGTTACTTCATTGTTTTTCTACTTGCAACAATTACCTTTTTTCGCGATTTGAATTCTTTATTTCTTGATTCGATTTTCATGACGCCGCGTCAGTATTTGTACTGTTATTCTGTTTGCATGCTTCTTTGTATGTTTTTATATCAAGGATCAGTGTGTAGTACCTGTGTTAGATTCACGTCCATGGAATGAGTTCCGTGGTTGCCGACCAAGGAATCCACTTAATAATAATAATAATAATAATAATAATAATAATAATAATAATAATAATAATAATAATAACTTTGAATAATGTGGAGAGGAGAAGGAAAAGGAGAAGGGGGAGTAAAATAGAATGTAAGAATGCTGGTTAAAAACGATAAAAAACAGGTGAATGAAAAAAATATAAACTGCGTCGAGAGACGAAAAAGAGTTATTGTCAAATATTTTATGTAAAATTCATAGATATGTGTTATCCAATGAAATAATTTGTACTATTATGTATAGCGAGTAAGCGTGAAAGCAATTAAGTCCCAATTTTCAATTTCAGATTGATATTTAGTATTTTTTCAGTAATTATAGCAATTTGCAGTGTCAAGAGATTATTTGCAAGAACTAGAATTTAGTATTATGGCTTGTAAAAAAGAACTAACAATGAATGAAAAGAACTATATAATCAAAGAAATTAGCAAAGGAAAGTCTTCGCTTCAAATTTCTAAGGATTTGAAAAGGGATCATCGAACAAACAAGAAAATATGTCAAATGGGAATTCAACCAAGGAAAAAAAAGTCTCAGGCTGAATTCAGGAATTTAACAAAGCAAGATCTATCACATATCCGAAGAGAATTAATAAGAAACCCAAATGCGTCAAGTGCGTTCATATTTGAGGCCGCTGGAGCTTCTATGGTGTCAAGGGAAACAAGGTGTAAAGCATTAAGGAAGTTTGCTGAAACCCATTTTAACAAAAAAAAAAACATAAGGAAAGAAGGTTGCAGTGGGCAAAAAAATTACATGAAAACTGATTTCAGTAAAGTGCTTTTTACAGACGAATCAAGGATCACCCTCGATGGGCCCGATGGATGGACTCGAGGATGGGTTTGCAAGCAACATGACTCAAGAAAATTTTTTAAACGCCAACAAGGCGGTGGTGGGATCATGATATGGGCTGGGATTATTAGTAATGAGCTCGTGGGTCCATTTAAACTGAAGGACGGGGTTTAAATGAATTCCAAAAGTTACTGTGATTTTCTAGAGCAATATTTCTTTGAATGGCTTGATAACCAGTCTTTAGCCAAGCGTAGATCTATGATCTTTATGCAAGACAACGCACCAAGTCATGCATCAAAGTTAACTAAATCCTGGTTGAAAGAAAAGGGATTTGTTGAAGATTCTCTTATGGACTGGCCTTCAAATAGCTGTGACTTGAATCCCATTGAGAACCTGTGGAGCATCCTCAAGAGAGATATTTATTCTAATGGAAGGCAATTCAACAGCAAGTCTGACCTCTGGGAGGCAGTCAAAGTTGCTGCAAACAACTTACCAGCCGCTAAAATTGCAAATCTAACATCAGTTGTTGACAATAGACTGCTAAGAGTTATTGAAAAGAAAGGAGCATTTGTGCAATAAATTTTAGGAGGTTCTTATTATTTTTTTTAATATATCTTTTATTTTTAAAATAAAATGTTTTTTTTAATGTTTTTCCTTTAAGAAATTGACGAATTTGTTCTAAAATATTTTCATATTATTTTTTTACATTAGTTTTACAAGGTATAATAATGTAAAAGTATCGAAATAAATAGTTGCAAATAAACTACTGACAGTCAAATTAGTCTGTTTTGTTAACTTAGTAAAAATTTTTCCAACCAAAAACAATAGTTTTCTCTATCACTATATATCTAAGTTAATAATATTGAGTAGAATCTAAACAGCATCATAATAGGACTTTTAACATTAAAGACGCAACTCTTTATACCAATTCATAATTTGCATATAATCTCTAGACGCAGTTTATATACAAAGAGGTAACTTACAAACGGATTGGATATTCAAGCATAGAGAAATGTGTGTGTGTGTGTGTGTGTGTGTGTGTGTGTGTGTGTGTGTGTGTGTGTGTGTGTGTTCGCAAGGTAAGTAAAATTGAAATGTCTTCAGTATAAATTTACATGCACGCTTATCATTTCTATCTTTGTCTATTTCTCTTACATATATATACATGTATATACATATATATATACGCATATATATTTTATATTTAAATAAGACAAAAGATACTACTACTACTACTACTACTACTACTATGGAATCGAAAAGAAAACATCAGAGAGAATGTGACTTAACGGGCAGTGATCGAAAAATTAAAAAAAAATCAGAGATGGAAAGACAAAACTATTGTGTTACATTCTTCTTATATGTACCATATACCTTCACGACGAAAGCGATCATAGCTCTCCACATTTTCCGGCGTTTTGCTGTTCCAAGTAATTGCTGATCATTTGCCATCCTTCTTCGTCCCTGTTCTGCCATCTGTTCACGCCATTTTATTAATCCAGTTACTCACTTTTCGCCTCTGCATCTGTTCTCTTGAATACGTCTTGTGAGTGTTAAATTCTTTCGACCTTCTTTCCTCATTATGTTATAGAGAGGTTGCAGCAAAAGATATTTGTGTATTCTTCATTCTTGTTTTTTCCATATTATACAGAAATGGATTTGTCACATAATCAAATCGCAGCAAGACCTCTGATCGGGAGATTGGAAGTTTTCAGGAGCATGGAACCACCTCTGAATTGCTGTTGTTCCCAGGTCCACTCTGACACGGGGTGGTAGCACCTGTCAGGATCCCAGCTATGGGCAAATAGCGATCCTTCAAACAAGCAAAAACACTATGAAAGTATAAAAATACATTTTTATAGTAAAATCACCTGCAATACATATTTATAGTAAAATTACTAAAATTATATTTTATATTAGAATTACAAATAATACATTTTATAACAAAATGACTTGCAATACATTTTACCTGTAGTTGAAGGCATGAAGTTGCATTAAAATATTAGATTGCATTAAATAACCCATAGATGTTGACATGCAAATCAACCAAACAACCAACGTGAAAGAACTCTTTCATGACATTCATCCATATAATATCCGACAATTTCTTAAAGAAATCAAACTGTATCCCAAAATAGAACTTCAACAAATCTACAACAAAAACTCACATATAACCGCCTCTAGTAATCATGTTCACACAAACATGTACACGCACAAAAGCTGTGTATCATCTACCATGTATTCAACTGTGAAAGCAGAATAAGATATATTTTTATTACTTCAAAGTTTCCAAGAGAATTAAATTTCGGCATCAAATGATCCGTAAGGTGTTGATATGCCGTTATAAAACAAAATAAAGAAATATTTTTGTATAATATTTAAATAAAAATATAGATATGAAATTAAGAATGGATAAGGGAGGGAAATGGAAGATACAGACAAAGGGTGAGAGAAAAATAGAGGTATGAGACAACAGATAAACTTAACCTCTGGGTCCAGTGAATTGTTGTTATTATTATTTATTATTTCTAAGTGGGAGTGCAGTGCCTGTGTACAAATACTTGAAGCCCAATGTACCCATCACAGCAGGCGGTCTGATAAACGCGTATGTAAGGCGCATGTATCACGGGCAAATATGTTATAAGGTGGCAGGTTTTGATAAAGTAATGCATGGCCTTCCAAGTCGGTGCGCAGTTAGAAATACCTTCAGATTGGTTAATCTAATCAACTCAGTCTCCAATTCAGGGTGTTCGCAAATATCTCGATATGACTCCCAAGTCGCCTTCGCTGCCTCATCTTTTATACTAAAAGACCCAAACCCTCTTGACACCGAGTTATGTTGCTTCCTCGCTACTCCTGTTCATGAAAAGAGATTCACAGCGCATCAGTCCCTAGGGGACATGACCAAATGGTTACGGTCAGGCAACTGTCTAGAAAATCTGAGGTACACTATTTACATTGCTCGGACTATCATCCTCATCTTTATTGCCATATTTATCACAACGTTTCGGCCTTCTTCAGGTGTTTGGAATGTCGAACTAAACTCTTTATTTTGCTCGATGGCGTACACCGTTCTAGTTCCACGTGCCATGTCTAATGGATGTCAGTTATCAGTTATCTCCTGTTAATTCCCCTCTCCAAGTTCTCCACCTGAAGAAGGTTGGAACGTACAGCGGCCGAAACGTTGTGATAAATATGGCAGCAAAGATGAGGATGATAGTCCGAGCAATGTAAATAGTGTACATAATACCTTATCTAAGAAATGTAGACATATCTGGGGTAGTAAACGAGATATTTACTGTAATCCATCTTAATTGAATAAGAGAAAATGTTCACTTTAACACCTGCAATTAATTAAAATCTGAAGCTATGAGAGCCAATGTCTGATGTTGTATCATTGTATTTACTACTCCTCCTATTTATGTATTCGTTGAATCCTGTCATCTTTTACAGGAGATGAAGTGACAGCACGTCTTGTCAATATTCTTTGCTATTCTTGCTCCTTTTAATCATACTGTCTTCTAAAAAGTTTCGTTTCTTTTTTCGGATTTCCGATTTGTTATTTTGGGTCCAGCGGAATTCTGAGGCATCTGAGTAAATCTGATTGAATTTCAAAGTCCCAAAGAATTTTATATCTTCTATGACATTCTTGTAGTTTATGTAGATATACTATTATGTTAATCATTTGCACAATTACTAATGGATTATCGTTCCTAACCAGTCATGTTTGCTTTTGTACTTCTTCGCTTATTATATGTGAGTTTAATCTCAGTTACGTATAAATGAAATTTGATATCCTATGGCGGACCTTGTAAAAAACCTAAAGATTTTCAGAAGGTAGCAGAGGAAAGCGAGAAGAGAGGTCAATATTAACTATAAGCAGGTAGAATTTATGGTTACCGACAAGAGAACCAGCCAAGGGTGTGTGCTTCAAATTGCAGACATCAGAATCGAGCAAGTTAACTATTTAGAATAATAACAGACGATGGAAAATATGACACAGAAATCCGAAGAAACATTGGAATAGCAAAAATGCCTTCTAGAAACTAAGCAAAGTTTGAGAATAAAGAAATATTTTGCTTGCAAAAAAGAAAGAGTTCTGAACTGCTATGTTATATGACATAGCAGTTCAGAACTCTTCTGTTCACCTATACGGCAGTAAATGCTAGACAGTTTCCTGACAGATGAAGAGGAGACTTGAAGCAACAGAAATGTGGTTCTACAGAAGGGTGCTGAGAATATTGTTGACAAAACAAGAAGGAAGATCTGAAGAAAATTGGGAACGCGAAAGACACTCCTTGTTAAAATCAGAAATAGTTAACATTTTAGGGACACAGTAAGAAGAAAGACAGCTTCGAAAATTTAATACTCACAGTATGTATTGAGAAAAGGAAAAGTAGAGAGAGAAACAATGAACACCTTGAGACTTAGTGCGAATTATTGCCATTGTTCATTTGCAGTCATTGCATTTTCAGAGGTGTATTATCTGTGGTTACTCTCACTGGAGTACAAGAGACCGCTAGTTTTCTCACTATTCCTGCACGCCATTCAGTATAGACTTACTTGAATTAAATGTGCTCAACTTGGATATTATCGCCACAATGTTTCGGCCGTTGCCTACTCCGACCTTATTTAGTTGTCTGTCATGGTTTACAATCTTGGAATTTTGAACCAAACAATGGTTTAGCCCAGATGTCGTCAAACAGTGCCCGAGCGGGCCCCTAGGGGTCGGTTAGGAGTTCCAGGGGGGGGGGGCGATGATAGTCAAGAGGTCGAATGACTTGCACAACAATTCAAGGTCCACCCAATTTATTTGTTAAAACCTGTCTTTGGTATTTTCTTCTTGAAATGATTTAATATATTAACTATTGTATTTTTTGTTTTTATCCAAGGCATCTTATGCTGTATATTGACTGCCTGGTAGCATACTTAACGGCTGTTGTGATGCGTCTAGTGTGGTAGTCTATACTGGTAGTGCTTGTCGCTTCTCGCTTTCAGCTACCGACGCTGGCTAGCAGCAATGCGAAAAGAGGAGCCGAATGCGTAAGTCTTCCCCTGCCAGTATATAGCCTCTCCATCAGCAAGCCCTATGTAGTGCCTCCTCGTGGCGACACATGGCAACCGAGCACCTTGCGGACTCGAGCTAAACTACAGGGGACGGGGAGGAGTTTCGCCCCCTAACATGCGGCATGCAGGCCCACCGCTGTGTGGACTCGCCCTGGTGACCATGAATCAAACCCCAGCTATAGGTTAAATAGCTCCACTGCCTTGTGGAAATCTTCGGGAGGAGAAAAGGCTAAGGAGTAAACCCTACACAAATCCAGAGTGGAGCCCCTAAGGCGGATGGACGGCACTCTGTACTCCTGCAGCCGCGCTGGTACCAAACTCTATTGGTTCATCCTTTTCTTTGGACTCTACTAGCAAGGCCGAGAGGGGGAACTAGACTTCCGGGCAGCCCTAGTTCTCCATACATCCCGCCCAGGCTCGTAGCGCACTGGAGAAGACACTCTGCGCTACTCCATCGTCTCCCGAGATGGACGGATGACGACTAATCTGATAATATACTTTGAAGAAGTGTCAAATCCATCAAAAAGCCCCCGTTCTGATATTGCTATATTTTTTATATGAAGCACGTGCTCTTTTCATACATCTTTTTATAGGGTACTAGTTTCAGAGTTTCTTTGCATTTAAGACAATTCACTCCCAGTTTTAACCTTTTTCTTGCATACAATAAGTTGCCGTTATGTATGTCTATTTAATACCAATAGGCTCTGTGCACTTCACATCTGTTATGGGTCCTTACCTATAACTACAGAATGAACTCTTACTAACACTAGGTATACTACGCCTCTCAAGAGAGAGAGAGAGAGACGAATCGAGTGGAGCCGATAGTAGTTCACTCCAAACCAGACTGACAGTCATACTCACACCTTTCACATCTTGTATTATTATTCCGTGTAATATATCTTCGTTATTTCTACTCTTGTGTTTCGTGTTGTTCTTCCTTGCTCCTAACCTGGACAATAACAAAATATTATTTGCTTTAGTCAATGGGTTTATTTAATATATTTTCTTAAATATTATTTTTGGGGAAAAGATTCTGAACTTTATGCCGCTGGGGAAGAGCGATTTTGAACCTGATCCAAATTTCTTAACTTTTACTACATTTAGTTAACATTTTAATTGCCAGTGTCAGTACTAGTTTTAAGGTTCAAAGATATTTTAACTGGAGGGGGGTCACTGGAGAGGAAGCGAAACAAAAGGAGGTCTCTGGTAGAAAGGTTTGACGACCCCTGCTGTAGACTGATCTCATTGCGTCGCCCATGTTAAGGGAGATAATTTGTATATGTTAAATTTCCCTTTTCAATTGATCCTTTCTTTCACTTAACCAAAGTATGTCTTCTTTTTCAGTCTGTGTGTCGTGTAGCGTATATATATATATATATATATATATATATATATATATATATATATATATATATATATGTATGCAGGTGTGCAGTGAAATAGGAAAGAACACGTTAGGTAGATAATCCGGTGTTCCTTAATATTTAGCTTTATTTTCAAAAGGACAGTGCTCCATACAGAAGTAGAGCTTATATTATAATAATATTTTTAGTTTTTAAAAATATGATTCCTCCGCTACATAAGAGTTCTCATGTTTCAAAAGCGAGAGCCGAGACCCCTAACATAATTTTTTAAGTTATGAAGAGTTAAGGCGTCTGGACCCGCTTCCTTGTCAAGGGAGATTCCCAAATTCTCGCTTGACAAGGAAGCGGGTCCAGACGCCTTAACTCTTCATAACTTAAAAAATTATGTTAGGGGTCTCGGCTCTCGCTTTTGAAACATGAGAACTCTTATGTAGCGGAGGAATCATATTTTTAAAAACTAAAAATATTATTATAATATATATATATATATATATATATATATATATATATATATAAAACACATTATTGACAAAACACGTACGTAGTCCAGTAAATTACTTGTGTTTAAAGCGTTTAAAGGCGAGCAGGTTTTTATAAACGAAATGTTCAATAATAAAAAAAACTAGAGTAACAATAGTTAATGGATAAAGAAAAGTTAAAGGAAACAGATCTTTTCGACTTTAAGTGGTGTATCTGCGAAACTTGATACCGGAAAGATGTTATTTGAACTTTTCATTTTATATAGTCAAGATAAGGTCCAACTTCATGTTTCGCAGACACATCTTTCGTCCGGCTCCCATAAATCCTATCTTTCAGTGTAAAGAAACAAACGATATCACAAAGACGAATTAAGGGTGATTATTAATTTTGTTATTAACCGAATACAACCTGTTGCGTATACTGCTTGGAGTGGGGAAAGACTGGACACTAGTGAATAAAGTATGAAGGATGCTACCATTATGATCCCTCTGTCATCTCCTAGGCCACAGGATAGGTTGTTTTCATTAAACTGATGTTTTGTGTTTTGGATTTTCACAGATTCTTTCCAAACACCCAATATCGTGCGTGTTCATTTATTTTATATGCGTTTTATTTAATGCCATACCATTTCAGCACGCAGACGATTATGGCCCTCCACATATTTAATTTATCTGTTATCCGTGAATTTTTCTTCTCTAAGATTTGGAATTAGATGTTTTACCTCTCTTAGATTGGTTGCCACCAAAGACTATCCGCTATTTAACCCATAGTCAATGGGGGAAATAAATGGATTTATGTCTTTCTCAATGGCAAGAGTGAGAACGTGAACGCATCAGACTAGGCTAGGATTTGAAATCGCTGCGTCTATCAATCCTTTCTACGCCGATAACTTTCAGAAATATTTAACTTTTGCGGATCTGTGGGACCCTTGTTTGTAAGGGAGGCTGTGGGCTCCATGGTTGTGAACCTTTATACAGGACCCTCGATTTTTATTTATTTTTGGAAAACCTCTGCACGCTTGTCCCACATTTTCATTTTAGTCAGTTGGAAATCCTAACTAACCAAGTACGGTTTTATTTTATTGATCCATTCTTGTATATGCGATGATGTGTCAGAGATTATTTCAGATTGTTCAGTTTTATAAATTCATCTCTTTGTGTCTCTAGAAGGAAGCATTAAAATCCTTCATCTCAATGCTTTTGGCTTTACGTGAGAATGTTACGAGTGGAATCTTTGTGCAAAAAGACAAGTAGTCAAACCCTTTAGCAGTAAATTCATAAAAAGCCATTTTCTTTCTATTCTCTATCAATCTTACTAATATTTTGCAACACAGTATCTAATAATAAAAAAAAGAAATTTAAAAGATGTGAAACGAAACTATTGCATTTAAGGAAACCTTGTTCTCAGCTAAGTAGAAATATTGAGCGGTCGGAATAGATAGAAAAAATCAATTGCCGAGCGGGTCTATCCAGATGATGGCGCTCTTGTGGCCAGTGTTGTTAGTGTCTTAGTCTGATGATCTTGTCTGTGAATTTGAGAGAAATGAAAGAGTAACATGTACCCTTCTTCTTTTTTTAAAAACAGACGACAATGAACAATTTTTTTATCTTTAAGCATTTTTCAACAGTATTTCCACCTACTCAGCTTGATACAAAAAAATAAATAAATAAAAATAAACCTATTACTTTCTACCCGAGAGAACTAACAAAAAACAAAATGAATGAGTGGATAAGTAATCTGCTCGCGGCCTGCGGCGTTCAAGACACTTAAGCTCTTACATGGCGATATTCTCGCTTATGCTGTATTGCCCGTGGCAGACGACGACGACGACGACGACGACGACGACGACGACGAAATACGCACGCGCGTATGTATTATTAAGAATACACGGATAGAGATGCCTTTTCAGGTGTTATTAGAGCTAATTGTCTCCTAGACACGAGGTTAAAGTCAGAATTTGGATGAGTAATAAATAAACAAAATTAATAAAACAGAAAGATCGACTAAAAGATATATATATATATATATATATATATATATATATTGATAATTTATAACATACATATGTGTTTAGGTAATCATTAATTAAAATTATAAAATCATGCCTCTTCATATATTTTCATACACACATTTTACACATACACACACACACACATGTATATATATATATATATATATAGGATGTTGGGTGATTGAAGAGTTCTCGATCACGAAGAATTAATTGAACATCGTAATTTAATATATATATATATATATATATATATATATATATATATATATATATATATATATATATTATGTGTGTAGTGGGGACGTTGTGGAAATTTCAGGGTCTCACTTTTTAAAATCTTTATATCAATCAGCAAACATCAGAATTTTGATAGAGAATTAAGAAAACTTTAAAAAAGTGATGCAAAGTGTATGGAACACCTAAGTGATTATTTTAATTACTGTGTTCAATTAATTCGTCTTGATCGAGAACTCTTCAACCACCCAACGTCGTATATGTATGAAAATACACACACACACACACACACACACACACACACACACACATATATATATATATATATAAATTATTATCATCTTAACTTTTTCGTATACAATGACCGAGCACTACTAAAAGTTCAAGCGTTTTCAGGCAATTACCAGGCAGTCGGCAACTGTATCTTTTTTTTTTGTCAAATGGCCAATTTATACCCGTTCGGCTAGTTCACGATGATACAATATATATACACACACCAACTAAACTGACCAAGTGGAGTGGGTGCAGATTAGCCCAAGACGGAAAAGCCGTAGAATCAGTATTAATTAGGAAGCAAAACCCAAACACCAGAAAGAAATTGAAAAGTATGCCTAGAAAGTGCGCTCGATAACATAGGAAGCAAATAGGGCCTAAGCAAAACAGCATATCACTACAATCATAACAGTGCTCAACAATACCAGGTCCCCAATGAGCCTTCCGTATCAGAACAGATGATTTAAGTAATGTACAAAGTAAGCAACTCCTAAGGGACTATGTTACAAAGGCCCACCGGACACACACACACACACACACACACACACACACATATATATATATATATATATATATATATATATATATATATTGTGTTTTAAGATAGTTACTCAAAGTAGGAAGGGAAGGAGGGAGTCATATTATGTTTCTAGGAGATGCGGTGGTTGTAGCGCTAACCTCTTATTCACCGGACAAAAAAAAAGGGGTGGATGTGATTTATCAAGAATGGAATAAAGAAAGAGGGAAAAGCAGGGAAATAAAATATTACCATGGCTTTCTGAAGTCTCCGATTTCTTAATTATTACTTTGCTCTGTTTATTGCATTGAGCTCTCGGGATTTATATCACCCCTGGAATTATCCATACGAATTACCAATTAACTTATATATATATATATATATATATATATATATATATATATATATATATATGTAATGATAAAGACAGTGGAGATAGAGGAATCAACACCACATGGCCACCATCAGCTTCAAACAAATAATTCCTATGTCCACACTGCCTATATCTACAAATAACTTATCACCGATATAAGGCACTGTCCCTACATAACTACAACTAAATTTAAACAATGCACATATATCGTCGACTTTATCTCGTATCCAAGAATTTAATTTCTTTGCTGATCGCTTCCTTTATGATAATGACGTTGATGACCGCCAACTTGTAGGTTCAGGACTAGAAGCTTCCAATTTCACCAAAACCTGCTCCATTCACCCATTCCCTATCACCGTTTAGCATTACAAGAGTTTTTGGGGGGTGAAAGGAAGTCAGAGTAGAAGAAAGTGCTGACGGTGTGAATTTGTGTGAATTTGTTTAAGGTGAACCTCAACTTGCCAGGAAATGACCTTCCTCTGTTGCAAATAGGGAATGAGACATGCAGAATCCCGCTATGAAACGGCAATGGACTGCCGCTAACTCTGTTAGAATTTGAAGTGGCGCCTTCTGTAGCATGTCTGTCATGCGTAGACCTCTTCATCCGCTGGTTCGACCGTTTTGATCTGTTGTAATCGTCATCAGTTTATTCCATCGTTGGGGTCTTTGTGGTTAGTCGTGTTTAGTCTGGGTTCAGGCCTTCGACCTTACCGCCAAGAGTGGCCCAACCAAAAGTTTAGAACTTCCGACGACATGGCTGTCATAATCATTGGACCACACACACACACACACACACACACACACACACACACACACACACATATATATATATATATATATATATATATATATATATATATATATATATATGTATATATGAAAAACTTTTTTCGCCAAAAATGAGATCAACCAGAGCAATTCCAGAAAATAACACACCCGCCGCAGTCTTTGCAAATAAAGAGCTAAAATCAGGAAACAGAGTAACAATAATCATGAATAAAATAAATAATTCTCTTATGTTTGCATCCAACTCCGAAGTTTTAGGAATATTTCTTTCTTTTTTCTGCGTGTCGTGTCGCTTCAAGTCAAGATCGATCATGGCTTTGATATCCTTTGTAGCGCTTTTCAATTTTTTTACTATCCATTTTTACTTCCGGTTCTGCCAGAAATTTTCTCAAAATTTTAGGTAGATTACTCGGTCTTTCCTTCAATATGTCCTGTAAGTGTCAAATTCTCCAAGCCCACTTTGCTCGATATGTGTCCCAAACAGTCTCTTTCTGATTTTAAGTCATGGATATGACGATAAACTACACCCGGCAGCATGGCCTCTGATCAGGTTTTGAGGAGCATGAAACCACATCTTAATTGCTGTTGTTTCCTGTAGCACCTGTTAGAGTTCCAGCTATGGGCAAATAGGGAACCCCTAAACAGGGCAGCACAACTTCCTGAAGGCGCACTTGATGTAGGTCTCCGTGTTGAGTGTGTCCTCACTAAGAAATTCAGGAGTGAGTTTTTCGATCTGCCGTACCTTCGTAATCACCACTAGACTCTTTAAGAATCCTCTGCACGGTCTTCAGATTGACACGCAAACACTTTGAAATGTTCGTATTGGAGGTTCTGGCGCGAATGGCAAACAGTCCAACATACCGTTTCCAAATTTCTCACGGAGTGAATTGCGCCAATGTGCTCCTTTTCTCACAACCGGTGCCCAAGTGACCCTACTATACTAGGCAGTCGACAAGGTCAGAAACAAACAACACACATGCGCGAAATGAAAAAAAAAAAAATCTAAAATGGCGACAATTTACCCATCGCACTAATATATATATATATATATATATATATATATATATATATATATATATATATATAACCTATCAGGTGGAGATGGAAAACTACTTTAAAAATAGCCTGCGATTGTAGCATCATCGGACATATGGCACACACTGCACCAGGACAGGACATGATTCTGTGGTGCAGAACCGTTGAACCACTTTAAACAATTCACTTGAGCAAGTTGTTCAGTAAAAAAAACTTAGAATTGACTAAAACCACATCCGTCCTTCTCGACGGGAGAATCCATTCATATATATATATATATATATATATATATATATATATATATATATATATATATAATAAGATTTTTTTTTTGTAATCTTTTTGGTGCGGTTTCGCTTCCTTTAACCGTTACACATGACGTCGCCGTGGACTATTTTGAACGTTCAGCTTTCTAAAGAATACCATGATGAAGTCAACGGAATCTTGCCTACCACTCAGACACCACATGGTGCTGGAAAATGACTGAGACGGTCGAAAGTATAAAACAAAAGAGTAAACATTAATTTCGGAGGTTGATCCGCAATTGCAATTCTAATAGACAACACTTTAATAAAAATTAGAAAAATTAAAATATACGTCTTACCAGTTTGTGACTGGAAGAGATAATTTCGAGGAGGATATAAATCCAGGGAGAGCTCAATGTAGACTACAGAGCATTATAACGGTAATAAGAAGACCGAGACTTTAATTATCTATTTCGATTATAATTTATTTCGTGAGCACCGAGCTGTTCAACTCTTCAGACCAAAATCTGCGTAAAAGCTATTTACGGAGATTTCGGTCTGAACAGTTGAACACCTCGGTGTTCACGAAATAAATTATAATCGAAATGGGTAATTAAAATATCTGTCTTCTTCTTATCTTTATATATATATATATATATATATATATATATATATAAAGTGTGTGTGTAAACACAACTACTAAAACAGGACATAATATTGAGTAAAATCAAAATTACTTTCTACTGACAGACTTTGGAAAAGTTCCAGCTCTACCACGAATTTTTTCGAGTTGAAGTTGATGGTGGGGCCTAGGTGTGACGGACACCTTATCAGACCATGGACGTTACTTGTCAACAAAGCGCCGTGCAGGTTGGTGGGGTTCCATTATTGTGTGTTTACATGGTAGAAGTTTGTTCTTTGACCCACCTATACACGACCATTAACCAGCGACCGCAACGTGACCATTTTTACCCATTCATGAACTCTATCTACAACAATAGTTTATTCCGGAAGAAGAATGCACATCCTGTTATCTGGCACAAGGATTGGCTTGTGGAGCATTCTGGAGACTTTGATCAAAAGCGTGACCAACACGTTTTCGAAGCATAAAGGCCAAAGACTTTCTTTTTTCACACAACGTCGTCTGTTGTTTGTTTTTACCAGAAGTGTCATATCAATCTCGCACGGCTCATGTAACCCGCATTTGGCACAAATTAATCCAATTTGCCTTGACTCGTTGGTTGCACGATCTTTCCTCAATTCATTCGGATGTTCCATGCTAGATTTCACATAATTGATTCGAGCAATCTCGTCAAATTGAAGAAACTTGAAGCAATAGAAATGTGGTTATACAGGAAAATGCTAAGGATACCCTGGACAGAATATGTGAGCAACAACGATGTTTTAGAGAAAATGGAAACAAAAAGGAAAATTATACTTAAAATCAGGAAGAGACAGTTGAAGTTTTAGGGCTTATAATGAGGAAAGAGGGATTGGAAAATGCGATTCTTACAGGACAGATTAAAGGCAAATGCGGCCGAGAGAAACAAGACATAACATACTTGAGTGGGGCTTGAACAATTGGCGGAACAAGGTTTAGGAGAAATAAGAAAGACAAAATTTATTAAGAGCAACGAAAGACAGGAAACTGTGGAGTGCCATGATCGCCTACGTACTGAAGAGACTCGGCACATAAAGAAGACTTTAGTGTTCACGATTTGTATCCATAATCCAATTAATCTGAGATTATCACTGAATACATGTGGATATACTGCGGTAAATTCTGGTTGTAGAAACGAGAGGAGGGGAAGAAAGAATAATAATTGTTGGATTTTAGTATCGACTGCTTTTGAATCCCTTAAGCAAGGTTTTATTATCGACTGCTTTTGAACCCCTTAAGCAAGGTTTTATTATCGTCTGCTTTTGAATCCCTTAAGCAAGGTTTTATTATCGACTGCTTTTGAACGCCATAAGCAAGGTTGTATTATCAACTGCTTTTGAACCCCGTAAGCAAGGTTTTATTATCGACTGCTTTTGAACCCCTTAAGCAAGGTTTTATTATCGTCTGCTTTTGAACCCCGTAAGCAAGGTTTTATTATCGACTGCTTTTGAACCCCTTAAGCAAAGTTTTATTATCGTCTGCTTTTGAACCCCGTGAGCAAGGTTTTAGTATTGACTGCTTTTGAACCCCGTAAGCAAAGTTTTAATATCAACTGCCTTTGAGCCCCGTAAGCAATGTTTTAGCATCGACTGCTTTTGAACCCTGTGAGCAAGGTTTTATTATCGACTGCTTTCGAACCCTGTAAGCTGTAAGTTTTAATATCAACTGCTTTTGAGCCCCGTAAGCAAGGTTTCAGCTTGGGCGATTTTCTGCCACTTGACATTCGATTTAATCAAGAATCGAAATATCGAAATTTTGTAAATTTTACCTAAACATTTACTTTAGCAAGTTATTATCTGTTCCTAGTAATAGTAATATTAGCTGTTTCCTTATAAGGAAATATTCGTAATTCATTGACCGATATGTCAATAATGCTGTCGGTTAAAATTTATAAAATGTTTAAAACAATTTTTCAAGAAAATAGGTTTCTCAAGTTCAGTAATTGTTGCTGCTTTTTCTAATATTGATGGGGGGGTTTCCTTCCTTACCTTTTGTTTGTGGTAGTGTTGAATGTCAGCATCTTGATTATGTCATCATTGTCTCTTCAAGTTATATGCGCTATCCATTAAGTTGTTGCTGCTGTTGAAAGTCCTCCAGAGATGTGTTTTCTGTTATCTGGTACAGTTCATTGTTTGCGATTCTGTAGCGCCAGTCTACAAGGTTCGAAGACGCTATTCCTCATCGAGACCTACCCACTTCATTTGATCGAAGCTATTTTGAGCCATTGATCTCAGAATGCGCTTTTATACAGCTGACAGTTGAGATATTTCTGAACAGGTTTGGCTCTATGCATGCCATCCATATGAAAGTCTGTATCTGACGTTATTATTTAAGAACATGCCTAATTTTTAGGTTAAAGTTTTGGTTTAGTAGCAACTTGCGGTGTTGCCCAAAACTACTCCTTGCACAGCTTTTATTCTATGTTCAATTTCTTTATCTCCTATGCTATACTTATTATAACTGATCTATACACAGAGGGATTTGAAGTACGGTACACGTCGCTTCCCTCATGGAAAGACGATCAACTTTGTCTGTTTATAATATACATTTATTAGAAAATAGATCCAGTTTAACTATGGAAAGTGCCATAGAAATGCTTATTGTAATATAATTACAATTTTGGCACAAAGTCAATGGGGGGAGTGCATGTACCTGGTCAACACTGACCACGCTAAACCTAAAGAATCTCTTTCGCAATTTACACTATCACCAGAAGAACTCATCTATCACCGTTCGATTCAACATATACCACAATACCGCAGATTCATAGGGATAATATATTAATTTTTTTTATGAAAGAGTCGTCAAAGAGTCTGCGATTTTTTTTCAATGATTTTGTTTGATGCCATGTGAATGTGTAACGTAATATGTGTTCTGAGATTTTCCGTAGATTTCCGATGATGTATTCTCACATTGTACGCCACGGGCACGGTACGTGGCAAGATGATCAAATTTCAAACCCAGATTGTTTCTCTATTTAATGGGCTACATTGATGAGAAAATCTACTCAGTTTGAATACCGAAAGGAGTCATAAAAATGACTTCAAAATAAATATTACCAGAGGCGGAAATTATTAGCCCTCGCGACACAAATGCTCATTTCAAGTCTGTATATATATTTTAATTCAAATACAGACCTAAAAATATTTTTAAAAAATCAAAGAAAAATAAATTAAAAATAATTCTATTTATTATGGAATAATTCTGGAAAAATTTAAAGGCTTTTTTTAGGGTTTAAAAAATTAACTGTTTTTCTTGTCTCTGACATTATGATTTTATTTCTCAGCCCAGAGTGGGGATTGTCTTGACTAGAATGAGAATGAATTTCACTGTTTCAAACTCCGTCAAATTCTGCGTGTGCTTCTGTGTACGTTAAATGACACAAGCACACGTACGAGTCATTCGCACACCACACATACATAAGCATATATACATTTACATTCACGGTTGCTAAATCAAACGCAAACAGTGTGTGATAGATTGGATCCTCTCTTCTTTAGTAATACAAATTATCTATGCTGCACATGGGAAATCAAAACAAGGGGCATTGTCAATGGTCATGAATTAATATAAGCATTATTGACAGAATTTGGTTACTATATGTATCGTGTAGATACAGTTAGAATTATTTTATTACATAAAATCATTTCAGGTAATTTTACTGTAATAAAGAAAATTATGGAAAAAGGCATTGTTAGTGGTCAGGAATTAATGCATTTATTATTTTTCAGAATATGACTATTATCTACACCATATGAATTACTTGACCTATTCATGATCGATAAAGATGTGCTATGGAATTCCCTTGATCCTGCTAGGAAGAAGGAAAAAATTATCTTGTCTGAAATTATTGCTTATATAAGCTAACAGAAACAATAATATCTGTTGGACCTTTTATTGCTCTCCAAAAAACACTCAAAATTTCCCATTGCCTAAAGCCCGTACGATGTCACAAGAAACGACCATTCATTGCTTTTTTATAGAAAATAATCGATATTGTTGCTTTGATTGCATTTACGCTGCGTCAAACATTTCAGTGTGTGTATGCATACACACACACATTATATATATATATATATATATATATATATATATATATATATATATATATATAGATAGATAGATAGATAATCTGTTTCGTTTACTCACTGTCACTTACATCGTCTCTCCGCAGGGCGTCTCTTTTCACATTCGGGAGACAAATATGTTTTTCAAGGTGTTCTCAAATTCATATATTTTCAGAATTTGTTTGCAAGATGAGAACTAAATATACATTCTACAGTTTCAATGCGTTTCTCATTTCCAACGGGTAATAATTTCAACAATTTATTTTATTCTATTTTATTTGTTACATCTAAACGCATGATGTTAGATAATAGAAGCCATTTTTTATTAGAGTTTATGATTGGATTTCTACATATTCTTACATGTTATTTACGGAACGTTTCGCGCTTATAGATATACTAGAGGGCGCAGAAAATTTCTCGGCTCAACCCTCTCCCCCAAATCTTAAATAACCAAATATCACATTGTTTGAGAAAGGCTTCTTGGTTGTGCCTAGAACCTTTCAGCACAAATAAATGAGTTTATCATGACGGTATCATTTCGGTTCATGAAACTCTTTAGAAGTCATAACATTTAGAAAATTAAAATCACTGCTTTATAGAGATTTTTAGGATTTAAACATTCTGAACCAAAATCAAACATGTTATCAACTTGAAACACAATGACACAAACTAAAACATTATTTTCATTGCTTTGCTTCCAGAAAAGTCAAATAAAAATGGGATTGTCATATTGAGATCATTTCAGTTTATGAAACTATTTAGAAATTATAGCATCAAAATGAAAATCATTGCTTTATAAAAGCTTGAGAGGGCTTAGGCTGCAGCCTATATTAGCCTAAAGGATAATCCAGTCCTAGGCTGCTGCCTATACTAGCCTAAAGGATAATCCAACACCAATATAGCAGCTTATACTAGCCAAAAGGATAATCAGGTCTTAGGCTGCAGCCTATACTAGCCTAAAGGATAATCCAGTCCTAGGCTGCAGCCTATACTAGCCTAAAGGATAATCTGGCCCTAGGATGCAGCCTATACTAGCCTAAAGGATAATCCAGTCCTAGGCTGCAGCCTATACTAGCCTAAAGGATAATCTGGCCCTAGGCTGCAATCTATACTAGCTTAAAGAATAATCCAACCCTAGACTGCAGCCTATACTAGCCTAAAGGATAATCCAGCTCTAAGCCCTAGGCTGCAGGCTATACAAACTTAAAGGATAATTTGACCCTGAATATATGGTATTTCTTCCATGGTCCAACTCTGGCACCAATATAGTACATGCGTCTATTTTTACAGCTGCCTGGTAAACTATATTAATAATTGCACATTAACGGGAATTTGCGCCAATAATCCAAAAGTAGGAGAATTGAATGATAATGTACAGCTAAATATATGCAAGCCAGACAGGATCGAAAAATTGTCGACTACGCCGGGAAGAAAACTTAGGAATTTAAGAATTCCTCCATCTGGTCAAGTCTATTGAGCTAAAACGTGTGAATTGCTTTCTAAGTATAAACATGAGAATAAATGTATCTGTTAGGTTCCCTACCCCGACCCCCAACGACTGTTTATAGACTCTCTTCTTTGCTTGTATATTTTGGGAAAACACTGGAGATCGCCGGGTTTTCTTTTGTGTGAGTAAATCGTTTTTATTGGTATTCTTTTCGAACTTTCCTATACTAATTCCTTCCATACTAATTCAATGGCGGTGAGGCCAGGGGAGTGAGTCGGCCAAGTCATAAGTTTATTCCTTTTTTGAGTCGGGTAATTTTGACATTATTTAAAAGTGTTTTGGATCATTGTCAGGTAATGTTTTCCCCAGTTATGCATAAGCCAGATAGTATAGTATGTCTTTGCAAAATCGAATGATATTTTTCTCTTTTCATGATTTCCTTGACCTGAATCAAATATCCAGCCCTCTTTCCTCCTAAAAATATCCCACCCCACACCATAACAGAGACACCATCATTGCTTAACTCTTTGAACCACACATTCATAATCTCGTCTTTCTCTCGGCTTTCTTCTCACATACTCTCCTCTTACTACCAAAAAATTCAAATTTGGACTCATCTGTTAAAATATCTTTTGCCGCTCTTGCAATGTTCTGTTCTTATACTTTTTTGCCAATTATATCTGCTTATTCACCTCTCGTAACAGGGATTTCTTGATGGCTATGTACATTTTGATCGAAGTTGATTTTTCATAGTTGAGAACGACCCTGGTTGCTGTCAAGAGTTCAGTTTTCCTTCTATTTTATTTTTACTCTCAATAATCAAGTGTTTTTCCTCAGCAGTAGTTTTCCCTTTTGGTGCTCCACCTCTTTTTTTTCTGTCAACATCTGTGCCAGTTTCTAACTGCCTTTGTAACGAATATTGTACCCCATGTCTAGAAATCTTTAACTTATTGGCAATTTGTCTTTGAGAGTAGCCTTCCTTACTTTAATACTTAGCTACTTCGATTTTGTAAATTACTTTGAAATTAAAAAAAACATTTAAAAATCTATGCAAATACTGTCGTAATGGCACAAATGTTTCTTCAGAAAACGATATTTACATGATGATCAAGAATGCAATTGCCGAAAAGAGAACATCTGTCCTTTGAATGGCAAATGTATGTATAAAGGATTTATTTATAAGGCCAGCATCAAGCATAATGACCAAATTAAATTTTATTTCGGGTCAACTACTAATAATTGGAATAAACGTTTTTATTATCATAAAATGACCCTTAACAACAAAAAATATGCAAATGCCATAACACTCTCTAAGTTGTATTGGGGTATCAAAACAGATAACTATACACCCGCAGTGAATTGGAAATTGGTCGTTAAAATCAATCCATTCCCAGGTAGGGGGGTGCAAGTGCAATATATACACGAAAAATTATTCATCCTAAAAAATATTAATAATCCAAATCTACTAAAAAAAACAAAATGAGCTTATGTCTAAGTGTATGCACAGAAAATTGTTTCTCTTAAAATTATGATCCTGGATAACCCACATTCCGTCTAAATTTAATTTCAAATTTTAATTTTGCGTTCACTTTTATTTCGGGTCATACACAGATTATCTCCCTTTAACCAGTCAAGCGTCTTTTACGAACAGCTTCCAGCGTTTAAATTTTAAGCGTACTTCAATTTCCCTTTCTTTTTTCTTTTCTATTATCAACTCATACATACACCTCATTTCCTGCACTTAAACCCCTGTGTTGCTTTAGTACTATTTTTGTGATATTTTAATTTTGAACTATGAATCAACGGCCATCCAATATGCATCTGTATATATATTTTAAAATAAACAATAAGCTATATATCGTGCCCGATGAGTTGGGTAAACAACGAAACTCGAGTAGCACACCAAACGTGTATATATATATATATATATATATATATATATATATATATATATATATATATATATATATATATATACAGACATGACAGAATTGAATAGACGCTCACAGAAACCGTTTATTTTATTAAACAAGTAATTTATACAAATGAAGTCATTCTAAATGGTCATAAATTTAATAACTAATACTTGGTTGACATCCATTTTGCTTTTTTTAATGCAAGGACCCTTTTAGGCATGCTAGCGATGAGTTCACGAATATCATCTTGAGGGATTTCTTGCCATGTTTCACGCAATAATCCTAAAAGTTCGGGCTTAGAAGATGGCTTCCTGTTCTTTTTGCAGAGTTTTCGATCTAATATGCCCCAAAGGTGTTCAATAGGGTTAATATCCGGGAACTGACTTGGCCATGGAAGTTTATTGATCCCATTTTGTCTCAACCAATGTTGCGTTGCTAGAGCAGTGTTACATGGGGCTCCATCTTCCATAAATAGGGAGTCAACTTTGCTCATTCTACTACTTGAGAATATTGGAAGGAGCCCTTTCTTTAATATAGAAACATATTTGGTTGAATTAATGTTTCCTTCACACTCCACAAGCTCTGAACAACCATCACTCTAAATTGCACCCTATACCATTACTGAAAGGCCCCCATGTTTCACCATTGGCTGCAGTCTTTTTAAATCAAACTCTTGACTACAGAGTCTCCATACCCATACTCTTCCACTGTCGGAAAATAATGCGAATCTTGACTCATCAGAGAAAATTACTGGTCCAAAAGGTCACATGTCTCTTCACCATCTCATGAGCCCAATCCTTTCTGCATTTGATATTGGCTGGACGGAGAAGTGGTTTCCTTCTCGCAGCTCTGCCAATGTAGCCCAGCTTGTGAAGATATCAGAGGACATTTCTTTCGACAAGACGCATGGTTCTTTCAGAGGGCCCAGGGTGGCCTGGATGATGTTTTGTGCACTTTTTGCCCTCTCTGGTGAATTGTACGATCACTCTATTAACAGTAGAAAGGGGTATTGAAAGATTTTCAGATATTTTTCTTTGACTAAGACCACTACATTGGAATCGTAATCCCGATCCAATTCATCAGACCTACAAATTCAAAAAGAAATCGGAATATATAACCCCGGGTATAAAAAAACAAAATGTATGTGTGGCAGTGGAAACAAGGGTGAGAAGGAAATGTATGAAAGCTCTAAAGCGAGGTGTAACAAAAGAAAGAAGAACAGGAAAGGCGTTAAGGTGAAGGTGGGGATTAAAATTTAACAGAGAGAAGTTCTAAAGAGAGGAGTTAAATAACGGTTTAAATGAGTGAGATACAGATAAATATTAATTATTTTCAGATGCATAAATCACTACCGATTCGCTGACCTAAAATTAAAAAACAGATACCGAAAACGTGTAGAAGTAGAGCTAATTGTCCAATCGGGGGGAAATGTATGCATGAGAATGTAATATATGAAGCTACAATCTTCCCCAAATAAAATATCAGCCTGAAAAAAGATACATAGGTATATCCGCTGGTAATTGGAAGCAGCGTCTGTACAACCACAGACACTCTTTTAAATATCGATACCTAAAAAAATCAAACTTCTTTATCCAAACACTATTGGGATCTGGTGGACAAGGGACTAACCCCGCTTTTGGAATAGAGATTCATATCAAGAGCGAGAAGCCCTGGTAACTTCCGTGACCGGTGTGATCTATGCATTGTGGAAAAAAGTTTTATTATTAAAGATAAAAGTTCAGAAGAGTTACTGAATCTTTTTAGTGAGATCATTTCCAAATGTAGACATAAACAATGCTTTAAAACATAAACACGGTTTTATAACGTGTTGTTACCTATAAGAGTTCGATCTTGGATTCCTAACATCGGATATGACATTTAAATAGAATGACTCTTATTATTACCTATGTACCTATATATCATTGTCTGTGTTTCTGTAGTGCTCTATATATTTTTGATCATTTGTGTGAGCAGTCTTTATTTATGTGTGGGTATACGTGTATGTAGGTATGTATGTAAAAAAGCTTTCCAAGATAACTGATATACAAAATCTGATAGTTTTCTGATATTTTTATATACCGAGATTTGTATGTAGACTTAATAGACGCGTTAATCACGCCGAGGCCATTTTTCCTTTTTTCTTTTTTTTTTGCTAATATTGTTAACTTTCTTCCTCATTAGTGTTTTAAGTACAGATTAGTTTAATTTTACCCATCTATTTTTATATGTTAAATGTATGTATGGATGGGTGGGTTGTTACTTTTTATTTTTGTATGTGTATTTGTGTGTGTATGTGTGTGTGTGTATATATATATATATATATATATATATATATATATATATATATATATATATATATATATATATAATTATGAAATGGACAAAGTCCGACAATTATTTTAAGACATTTTCTATAAAAAGAACATATAGACATAAAAATGTCTTTATATATATATATATATATATATATATATATATGTATGTGTGTGTGTGTGTATACATATATATATGTGTGTGTATACATATATGTGTGTGTGTATACATATATATGTGTGTGTGTGTATACATATATATGTGTGTGTGTGTGTATACATATATATATGTATATGTATGTATGTGCTAGTGTGTATGTGTGTATATACGTATGTGTTTTGTGCAAATAAATAGTAGGTCATTACTAGATTAAATATTTTTATATGTTTATGTTAAATTTGTAACCTGAAGGAGATATTAGTTGCTTTGTCTAACTATTCTTGATTACACATCGGTTCTCTCATAAATGCCCTTGTTTTCAGCTTGCCCCCCCCATCCCCCCCTCTCACTCATCTTCTCTGCCCATGTATACATAAGGTTAGTAATGCAAACCAGACGGAAAATTTTCATATATGCATCGGCAGTATGAATTGACTGGATGGTAAGTTTAGATCATACAATTTTTTATTGCACTTAATGTCACCACAAATGTATCCACACGTTTCCGGTATCTATTTTTTTAATTTTAGGTCAACGAATCGATTCCAATGTAATAAATTATAACCATGGAATATTAGTGTTTATATTATATTCTTACTCTGTCCTGGACATTGAGTTCTACCTGGATTCTATCCTCTTGGAAATTTATGCATATATATATATATATATATATATATATATATATATATATATATATATATATATACAAGTATGGGATTGGTATATACGGAGTAAATTCCAATAACCAACAATTATTATTCTTTAAAGAGTGCTCAATACAGAGTAGAGCAGATATAATCATTTATTTAAATATTATAACATAAATATGTTATAAAATCACTACAAAAATAGCCATTTTGTTTCAACACTTCTGGTGTCTTATCAAGTGATGCACCAGAAGTGTTGAAACAAAATGGCTATTTTTGTAGTGATTTTATAACATATTTATGTTATAATATTTAAATAAATGATTATATATATATATATATATATATATATATATATATTTGCCCAAGATTCACTGCGCATGAATTTCTAGGTAAAGTGACATGTATAGGGAGCTTGTTAGTTGCTCAGCTACGCAGTGATCCCACAACCACACTGCTGATGATTATGGGAGTATTTATACGTATGTCCATAAGTATGTTAGAAAGAGATCTATGGATACGCTTTTCTTTTTTTCAACTTGGGGATTAATATTTTCTTTTCGGTAAATTGTCAATTAT
The DNA here is from genome assembly GCA_964036315.1 of Acanthosepion esculentum. Lineage (NCBI taxonomy): Eukaryota > Metazoa > Mollusca > Cephalopoda > Sepiida > Sepiidae > Acanthosepion > Acanthosepion esculentum. The sequence continues at coordinate 5,471,367 of OZ038497.1, forward strand.
ACGATCTTGTGATAAGTTTTCGCTTTGAAGCAGACCCAAAATAGATTTTCAGTCGCACAGCTAGTTTCGTGTTTATATAATCTGTCGGTCCCAAAAGACAGTAAATAAATAAATATTAATATAAAGTATGAATAAAAGAAAGCCAAGAATAGTCAGGAGAAAGTGTAGAACGAAGTGAAGAAGATCCCAGTGTTTCATCAACACTCCAGTCTTCAGTAACTTTTTGACAGGCCTGGTGTCTGCACGCAAAGCAATAACAGTTTTTTTTTAAACTAACGACGTCTTCGTCAGTTGAATATCGTCGCTTTGTTTATCTTTTTGACAATCGACTCAGGTTCTAAAGATAATCAGAAAAAGAAAAAAAAGATATAAAAAAAGAGACAAGAAGCAGCCGGTGTTAAATGCAACAGGAAAATCTCTCTTCTGGAGTTTCAGTTGTTTAAAGCTTGGCGTGGAAAGACTAATTACGTGCCTGAGACGGTGAATAAATTCGTGAGGCTCTCATGAAATATGAGGGGAGATTTGACACGACGAATATGACGTGGGTTACCGTTTTAGAACGAGAATGTAGGAATAGCAAGACGCGCTTAAAGGAAAGCCAATGTGGAAAAGTTAAAAGAAGCTAACGATTAACCGCCTGCGCACCAAAAGGTGTCGAGGAGAAGGAAGTGGAAAGAAGGGACTAACGAAAGGATTCCGCATTTTGATGAAGAAAAAGATAGAAATTCACGTTACATGAAAGAAGGTGGTAGATGTGTTCTGACCGAAGGGATGAATGAAAAAGAGAATGAAAGTAGAAAGAAGAATCGGTAGACGATTGTTGGTGAAAGAGAAATGAAGGAAAGAGAAGTGTAGAATGTAAATCTGAACAAATGAAAAAAGAAGAGAATAAACGAATCGAGCGAAAGAAGTTAAAAAGGGAAAAATGAATAAAGAAGAAAAAGTTGAAAAAGGAATAAGTAGGAGAGGGTTGGAAAAGAAATTTGAAAAGAGGAAATAAAAGATGAGGTAGATTGATTTGCATTATATTTACGGTTTATCAACACTTTGGCGTGGGGAGGGTTATTTAAAACCAAATCATATTTTGAATTTTAAGAATAATTCTTTTTGAGAGTGATTATTGCATAAACAATATTTGCGAATAACAATGATTTTTTTTCAGATGCAACTTCTACTATTTAATCCATAGCTTTGGGAAGCAAATGAGTAGATACTGTTGCCAAAGATACTTGCGCGTAAGTGGATATAACAAATTCGACTGGAATACGAACTCGAATCTCCAATTTCTCATCCCGAGCTACGATCCATTATAAAATGATGCTGAAGGGGAAAAAGCCGAAAGAAGACGAAGGTTGGAAAAAAAGGAGGAAGAAAAATACGATGAGGCGGGGAAGAAAAAGTTGGAAAAGGAGGCTGAAAGAAGAAAAGAAGAGGCTGAAAAAAGAATGGAGAAGGTGTCTGAAAGAGGAAGATGAAGCAGGTTGAAAGGGGATTGGAAGAAGAAAAAGGTGGGAAAGGAGGCTGAAAGAAGAAAAGAAGAGGCTGAAAAAAGAATGGAGAAGGTGGCTGAAAGAGGAAGATGAAGCAGGTTGAAAGGGGATTGAAAGAAGAAAAAGGTGGGAAAGTAGAAGACAAAGAAATGTCGGAGAAAGTAGTTGACAAAAATGAGAAATCCTTAAAAGAATTTGAAAGTTTCGTACCAGAAAAACAGTCATGGGGGGGGGGTAGTAGTAGTAGTAGTCATAGTGAGTACTGCTTAACCTAGAAACAGTTTTAAATCCAATACTCTCAATAACTTAAGAAATACCTTCATTTATCTTAGCTCCGTTATGAGCAACCTTTCTTGAACGGTGGGTCCGCATGAGGCACAGATTATCATAAGGCGGGCCGCATTACTAAAAAAAATTCAGATTTATCCTTTGTTTACTGTTTAGGATTGGTTTTTCCGGTTCCTTTATAAAGTCTTTTCATTGTCTTTCACTCGTTGGGGTTTGTGTCTTAGTGGTATTATCGCCTTGCTTGGAATGAATTGATTAAAAAAATATCTGGTTGCATTCTTCTGTTATGTATCAAGAAATTCTTGACAAAATCCAAAGAGGAATTTGCAACTTTATCAATCCTGATCTGGCATGTCGGCTTCAGTCACTTTTCTGCCGACGTAACGTAACTTCCATGTGCCTTTTTCTATAAATATTTTCATGGCAGTTGTTCTAATGAATTTTCCTTTTTGGTATATCGACTTCATGAATTTAAGTGCAATACTATATTGGCAATTCGGTCTCATCATTCTACAGTCGAAATTGTTAAGTGTAACCATAAGTTCTATTCTAATGGTTTCTTCTCTTGCACTTCTCGCCTGTGGAACTCTCTTCCAGCTTCTTGCTTTCCTGTCAACTACAATCTTCACAAATTTAAATGCAAGTTCAATCGTCATCTGTCTATTTGAATCCAGTTCTTTTGTTGTCTTTTTTCTCTCAATAAGGTTATCTCAGTTCTTTTTTTCACTCTCGGTAACCCCCTTACGTCTTAGTGGCCTTGCAAGGAGCTAAATAGTTTTTTTTTTTAAGTTATTCACGAAAGTACTGGGATATCTAGGAGACGTGATTTCACTGAATATCCGGTCTAAGCCGCTAGTTTGAATACGCAGTAAGTGAATAATAATAATAATAATAATAATAATAATAATAAAAGTTGGGTCTTTCCACTGAGCGCTGACGCATTGTGTATATCTCCCTCCGTGAGCGGAAGTGGTAAGTAAACATGGCCGGGGACTGAGAGGATTTTTTTAAAGATTGAATGGCTAGGCGGCCAAAGAGACTTGGGAGTCACATCGAGACATTTTGGAACATTCTCAATCGAAGACCCAATGAACAAACTGGGTCCCACACGTGAAGGTATTTCCAACTGGGTCCCTCACGTGAAGTTATTTCCAACTGGGCCCCTCACCTGAAGGTATTTCCAACTGGGCCCCACATTCAAGATTATACGCTGCTCTTCTCAGAACCTATCATCATATCGTACACATTTGGCTGTGATGCATGTGCTTGGTATATCCTTATCACATCGTGTGTCATGATGGATACATTGGGTTTAGCATATTTATATACTCATATACCCAGTAGAGTATTATTATCAATCTAATGAAAATAAAAACAATGTATATGCTAAGTATAGGCAAATTCAGGCAAATCGACCAGACATTATTGTTGGTTAGTTGATTTTGTTTAATGGCATATCAACCTCTATGGGTTATTTAATGTCGAAATCTAAATATTTTGAACACAGTTTTATGGCTTCATCTCAATATATTTTGAACTCAATTCAACTACAGATAAAATGTAATGTTGGCCATTTTGCTATAAAATGAATTGCTGGTCATTTTGCGTTAAAAATGTATTGTTCGTAATTTTACTACAAATATGTATATTTTTATATATAAAATGTATTTTTATACTATCATAATGTTTTGCTTCTGTTCGGGGGTTCACTATTTGCCCATAGCTGCGACCCTGGAAACAACAGCTGCTAAGGTGTTCCTGCGCTCCTCAAATTCTCCAATCCTGACTCTCGCATGTATTTTATCGTTACATTCAGGACTAAACATAATTGTGAAAAGCTGATGTTGAGAAACACTTGTTTTGATAGATGTTGCAGCTCCAGCCGACATAAACACGACTTCGGAAATGTTTGACAAACTAAATAATTCAAAGAGCTTTCAGACAGAAATTTGTAGAATTTGGCATCTCAAGACAATAACATTACCTGTTGTTATTCGGGTTTTGGGAATTATATCAAAGACATATGTGGGACAAATTCCTGGAAGCCCTAAAATAGGTGTATTGTAAGAAAGCTTCCTAATGGATAATTCTCATGTCTGGCGTGGATTTCTCTCTTGACTACAATTAAATACTTTTTCTCCTGATCACTGCTTGCTTCATCTGTTTCCATCTTCTGATACAAAGAAAAACTTGTCTCTTGAAGTCTCTGGTTGAGACTGTCAGGAAACACGTACTATAGAAAAGCAACAACACCACCACCGTCATCACCACCGCCAAAACAACAACAATAATAATTGTACAGACTACGGAATAATTCTAACAAAATAACTTGATAAATATCTATGATCCGGGGCTCATTGATAAAATCCATAAAATCGGTAATATTATTGGTCCTGATCTGGTAGCTCGGCTTCAGTTACGTTCCCACTGCCGTAAAGTTGCTTCTCTATCTTTTCTATACTTTCCAAATAATTGTTTTAATGAACTCTTCCCGATGGTACCTACACTTTTAAAAAATTTAAGTGCTGTACTAGTGTAGCGGACCGTGCGGGGTGAAGATGGGAAGAGATATCAGAAGGTTAAACTTTCCTGCTGGCGGGTCCAGCTACATGAGAATGTCGGACTTTAATTAAGTCCAAAGAAAACAAACAATACATGGGTAAACAAATATATATTAATAACAAAACAAGTTAAACAAAGACATGGATTGTTACATAGAGTTTGTATGGAGAAATTATGTGTGTGTGTTGTGAGTGTTCGTACGTACGTGTATTGTTCTTAGCGCGTTCCCAGAATTTGGGAAACGCTGTATCTGTGAGAGGTCACATATTGGCCTAAGTGGAAAAAGAAAGATTTTACCTCGTCTCCGCGCGAGGTAGCGGCCCAAGGCCTAAGTCGAAAAAGAGAGAGATTTTACCTCGTCTCCGCGCGAGGTAGTGGCCCAAGGCGTAAGTCGAAAGAGAGAGAGAGAGAGAGAGAGAGAGAGAGAGAGAGAGAGAGAGAGAGAGAGAGAGAGAGGGGTCAGCCAGTATTTATAGCCAGTTGAGAGAGACCCCTGTTGAAGGATTAAAGAACTGAGGAGGAGCTAACTGCGACACTAGACTGGCGTCGAGATTTCATCAATTTACAGGTTAGCTGGCTAGATAGAACCATAAATTCTATGCTAACAGTTTTTTTTCGCATCCTTTTCCTCTCCATGCTTTTCTAGCCAACTTTAATCTTCAAAAAACTAAATGCAATGTCAATCGCTATCGACTGTCCTCCTGGTTACTCTTTGTGTTCTTGCTTATTATTAATGTTTCTATTTCTAATTATTCTGCACCCGATAGCCGCCTTGTGTCTTAGCGGCTTTACTGCCTTGCACGGGGTGAACTAGATAAAAAAAAAATCTCGACTCGCTGAGACAGTTGTGGAACGAGTAGGTGACAGTCATACCAATTGCTATCGAAGTACTTGAGAAGATTTGTTGTCACTTGGACTCCAATGAAAAGCACTAGTTACTACATGAAAACCAAAGTAGAACTTACTAGTAACGATAATAACAACAGCAACTTAGCGACTACAGGTAATAAAAGGAAAGACGATCAAAATAGAAAAAGCAGTGACAGAATTATGATTTTATCAAAACTGCACGTATCATAAGAAAGCCACCAATAATGGAGGTTATAAAAATAAATATAAATGTTATTTTCTGTCTTATTTATTCTGATTTTTTAATTGATTTTCTTTTCTCGAGTTTCATTTCTTCTGCTGTGACAACGAAATAAAAATGGCCGTCAACATTCGAAAGAAGAAATAAAAACGGATTAGAATAAATAAACTGTTATTTTATTTACTTATATTTTTAAAAATCGGATTACCCTTTTATTTCCTATTTTCTGATGAATACGCTAAGCGGCTAGTCTTTGATTTAAGCGACATGAAAGGCTCATAAACAATCACCGAGAAAAATAAATGGTCACCTAGCAACGCCATTGGTCATTACTTGGGACAGTGTGATCACACCAAAGATCCGTATCATGCATTGTCTCCAAACACTGGATAGGACAAGTCATTGGAAGGCAGCGCTAGTGATGCTGAAGTGCACGCTTTCCACTGGGAAAAGCAATCCGCTTACACCTGTGAATCTGTAGCAGCGTTAGTAATTAGTTGTCATAAATATGGTAAACTTCCAAAAATTGTGCTAAAATTTAAAGCTACAATTTACTGACACTTTTACGACAAAGTCGTTTCTGTGTAAAGCATGAATTGAATAATTGTATTTACCCCCCCCCCCAACCGAGGTCAGGTTGTGACACAAGGCCGGTTTAATGTGGGGAGCCCGAACACGTACACCCGGGCTAGGAAAAAATTACCCTCATCCTCTGCAACCGTCGGTTGCGCTGGCCTCGGTGTGAGCACCGATCCTTTTCTCTGGTGTAACGAGACAGCTGTTCCCCAGGGCTGGGCATCTCTCACTATAATTTTCCTCAGTTGCGACTCTGTCCTTTGACGGAGTCGCCCCTGAGTGCACTCTGCCCAAGGACAGAGACGCAAAGGAGAGATGATAAATAATGTGTTACAAACCACTCGAGAGATTAATTTACACGGCGTGAATTGAATATTATTGGCATAATCGCTCTAGTGCTTCTGCTATAAGTTTCTTGAAAAAAATCCAAAGAAGAATAGGAAATGATTTCGTTCCTGATCTGGCAGTATTGATGGGGGCCTCCTTTTTAATCTTTTGCGTGAAACAGTGTGGAACATCAACATTTTGATTATGTCATTATTTTCTATGTAAGTTACATGTGATATCCATTTTAGGTGTTGCTATTGTTGAAAGTCCACAAGTGATTTGGTTTCGATTATTTGGTACAGTTCTTTGTGTAGTCCTGGGTATGACGATAAACTGCATCCAGCAGCAAGGCTTCTGATCAGGAGATTGGAGTCTTTGAGGGGCATAGAATTACCTCTTAATTCCTATTGTTCCCATAACCACGCTGACCCGGAGTCGTAGCACCTATGAGGGTCCCAGCTATGGGCAAATAGTGAAGCCCCAAATAAAATCAAAATACTATGAAAGTATAACAAGACATATTTATAGTAAAAATACCAGCAATACATTTTTATATTTTTGATTAACTGCAAAGACTGACACCTATACGAAAATACTTCTACAATGTACCTAACCTTTAGGGCCCTCTTCGAGAGTGTCAAACCCAAAGCCATTCTAAAATTCTTAAAAGTGACAAAACTCTACCCTAAAATATAAAAAGGAAATCGAATAAACATCTGGCTATAAAAAGCAACTAAAACCGAATTATATCTATACTTTTATCTAATAATGCCATATAAAAGAATTTGCATAATTGACACACAATAAAAGCAAATATTAAAGCCACCCGATTCGGCGCGAAATGACCCTTGGGGGTTGGTGTGCCGGTAAAGTAATCCATCTAAATCTAAAATCTTTGGTGTTCTACTTGCGGTCTGGAGTGAATCTAGACGGTTCGAGCAAGAAGCCACATTAAGGGTGCAATCTTTCATAAAGACTGGCTTTAAAGTTTCAATCTTCTTTTTTCTTGTTTTTCCCCAGGTGTCCGTGCTTGGTCAGACGAGGACACGAATGAATCCGGACGGACACGTTCTACTTCCCTCCTGATATCTGCCCTCTGCACAGACCAGGTACACATCAGTGCCGACTGTATGTCAGGTAAGCTTATTAGCCTTTTTTTTTTAACATTTAAAAAAAAAGAAAAAGGAAAAGGAAAACTTGTCCGAATAAATTCAGTAGATTTTAACGCTTCGATTTTGCAAAAGAGAAGCCGGAATGAAAAAGCTGAGTTATAAATCACAATTACTGATAAAATGGCTCCAATGAATTATTCAACAAAGGAAACGAATAAATATAAGTTCAGTAATACTGAGTCGTGAACCGCTCGAAAATTTCTACGATTGATTGTGAAATAAATTCAACTCAACGCCAAACGTACAGCCACTTGGTTAAATATGTTCAACTAACCAAATATGACATGTAAGGATCTGGATGTGACCTGAATATTCGAACTTGATACTAACAATAAACTCAGTTATTTTGAACTCACAAATTAACCAAACAGACATTCCTTGATCATGATGATGATGATGATGATTACAGTTACATTAATAATAACAAATAATTCTTATTTATTTATTTTTGATTTCTGTTGTATACTCATTTCCTTCCGGGCCCCAACCAGAGACCTAAGATCAAAAATTGCACTATGAAATTTCTCACTGAGCATTTTTGTTAAAGAAAGACAACCTAAGAACCACACACATTTTACATAGCTGAATAAAGCCTTTCGCAAAATGTAAGCTGTACTTTTGTGTACATATTTTAAATTTCTTTAAGGCATGGGCTAGCAGGGATCCCTTCAATGATTCTATCGGAACCTTTTCAATCAAAACGAGGGCTCCAACTACAACTGATGTTCTCATGTGCCATATTTATTTTTAAAATTTCCACAATATCCTTGTATTTTGATAGTTTTTTTTAGAAATTTCCAAAGATTCATTATAATCTGCTGAAACTGCCATGTCAATAAGAAAGAACATTTTGTTCTTGCGGTTTTGATTACGATATCTGAGCGATTAGCTTTGATTTTTCTGTTTGTGGATTGTAAAATCCCAAAAGATTGTTACAGATCCTGTGTGGTGTTCATACCGGTTTCCTTTCCGTAAAAGTTGCAGATTTTGTAGTGCATATATTAACCTACTCTGTCATGCCGAGTTTTATATTCATTGGAGTACCAGAAACAACCAGAGGAAAAGACTGAACAATATGGAAAATAGGAAAAATGTAACATTGTTTGGCTAAAATTGCAGGGAATAAGTTAATTATTGGAGGAGTGGAGGAAGTTCTCTTAACTAAAATAAGAGCCACACAGGTATTTCATAAATATATGTTTGATAAGGTCAGCTGACAGCCCGAAGTCCTGCATAGAAAAAGTCTGTGGCGTTATTTTTCATTTGCCCATTAACTGAAAAATCAACAACTAGAGAAAAGGCGAGATTTCCTGGTAAAAAAAGAGTTTATTATTTGGTAGATTTTATTGTGATTCTGTAGCATCAGTCCACGGGGCTCATTAAGACCTACATGCTTCATTTGCTCAAAGAAATTTATAATCATTGAAATGAGAAAATATTTCTGAACGAGTTTGGCACCATACATAACACTTATCTAGAAGTCTCGATCTGACAAGGCTATTTGAGTACATGACTTGAGTTTTAAAGTTAATGATTTGGTTTAGTACCAATTAACGGTGTTGAGCGAAACTAACCCTAGTAAAGCATCCAGTTTTGTGTTCGGTTTCATTATCTTCTATACTAAATTTGTTACCCTAGTGTATCGGTCTGTTGTATTTGAAGGATTTTGTATCTACTAATTCCAATTCCAGATCTTAGTTTCTGTTTTGGAAGGATTTACTTTCGCTTCTACTTCTTTGAACTATTAGCATAGATTTTGTCGCTATCAGCTCACCATTCCATCACCTATAATTTATGCCAGAACATCACACTATCTCCGCTTTGTTGGCGTCCAATCTATGAGGGATGTTTATGCCTGTAATCATCTTGCGTATGCACCATTCGTCTGGCCCATCGAAAGTAAACTATTCTACAAAAACCAACTACCTGGTAAGCACAAAACAGGCGAAAAAATTAAACCCATAAATTGTGTCAAAAGACTGAACACTTCCAATATGATTGACACCAATCATCATAACGATTTTTGATAAAATCAAAACTTAAAAAAAACAAATTTTTTTCTATAACACTTACATTGGTTATACAACCACTAAATTATCGCACCGATTAACGTGCCATTTATTTAATAATAGTTCAATAAAATCGCATATCACCACCAAATACAACGAGAAGACAATAAATTTGAAAAATCCTTATTAATGAAACAGAAATATAAATTCACATAAACTGTAAAGATTAAGTAAAAATAAAAACCACCAGTAAAATATTTTCACATTTATGGACAAATATGCTAAATGTATTTCATCAATAAAAAATAGAAAAAAATATACAACCCGATAACAGGAATTGTCGCGTGAAGATGCGACACGGCATGATATACGGAAACCCGATATTAGAAAAACGATGCAACTGACATAGCACCAAAAAACGTTCTTTGATAGTAAGTTATAAAAGCCGAAAGTGGACTTTGGACAATTTATATTTAAATATGTACTGAAAATCAGAAAATGATATGAAACAATAGAAAAAAAACCCCTTTATAATGAACTTTTGTTGGTCTCTAACAAAACTTGAGTAATTCAAAACTTATTGGCTAAATACATCCAACACACACAGGGGGTATATATATATATATATATATATACATATATATATATATATATATATATATATATATATATATATATATATATATATATATATATAGGTAAGAGGAGAACGAATAAAGTACAATTCCAACGTTCGTAACATTTAATTTAAAAGAGGGTTCAGTGCAGAGTAGATCAATATTATTTATTTTAGGATATTACACCGAAAACATGTCAAAGTCGCTACACAATTGCAATCGTGTTTCGATGCCTATCAATGCATCTCTTCAGGCGATTGTAAATTACTGGCGAGTAAACGATATATTTAGATTTAAAGGCAAAATACAATCTCTTTTTACGAAAAGAGGAAAAAGGCGGTGTTATAAGATTTGTGGGCTTTACTCTGATCAACCAATCAAATATGACATACGTTAAATTTAAACTAAGCGAAGAAGCACACATTTTAAAATTACTTTTTATAAATAGGTCCCACAGATTGGCAGCTAACGGCAGCCAAACATAAACTAGAGTTGATGCAAATGGTTACATAAATTATACAAACTAGACAATGCCGTTTTCTAAGAAATAAAAATGGTCTGAAGAAACAAGTTAAATGCTTTGTGAATTTCCTACATAACATTTGTTTATAGTTGATAAATAAATAGCTTCTTTATGAAACTAGTACATAGTTTAAACGTATAGAATTATATGTTAAATTAATATGCAACTGTTGAATAAATATTCTTCATATAAGATGTTAAGAACAGTAACCAATGAATGTAAAATGTCAAAAATACCAACCAAATGCCAACACATCCATACAAGATAT
>OZ038497.1:5487288-5549302 GCA_964036315.1 Acanthosepion esculentum
AAGAACATTTTAAACCAGAAATCCGAAGTCTTGACTTCTTACATATATACAAAAAATTCCTCTAAAGCTCATATAAGGCTGGATATATATATATATATATATATATATATATATATATATATATATATATATATATATATATATATATGTATATATATATATAACAGAAATATATATATATATATATATATATATATAGATAGATAGATAGAAATAGTGGTATTCGTTTGGAAAAACCTCGGATAGCTCAACTTGCAGTAGAAGAAATCGGTACCCTAGGAAAAATGGGGAATAAAAAAAAAAGAAAGAACCAAGAACATTAAAACAAGGCGAAACCAATCGTCCAGTGTTTAAGCTCCAACTCCAAAGAAAAAACAACCCCCAAAACGAGTAAAAAGACAACTATGTAGAGCGATAACCTAAAGTAATCCTAAGGAGCCAGGCAAACCTACCTAGGTTTCACCTAAACGGATCTTCAGGGTAATCTTAGGATTACTTTAGGTTAGTTTATATATATATATATATATATATATTCCTGTTTTAATAGTATGTTTGATAAATATTCCTGTTTTAATAGTATGTTTGATAGGTTCGATAAAATCAGATTGGCAGCTGATGTGGAAAATGACTTTCATTTTGTTGTTAATTGGGCAATAAATGTCAGTTTTGTTTTGGAAGCGTATAATCCTTCAAAAGAAAACTACTCTGTGCTGAAGAAGCTTTCTTTGCCTTTCTTTAGTATGGCTGATGCTAACCTCCAGAAAGGAAACTCACTGCGCTTTCTTGACTCACGTTTTTCATTAAGAAGTATTGGAAAGATCATATTTAATCTTCTCCTAGGAAAAAAGTCAGTTCACTCTAACGAGCTAGACATTTTTTTCATCAGGTTCTATCTTGTACATTTATAAATCTCCCATTTGTTCGTGAATCGAATATCGCTACCACACTTGGCCTAATGCTTCTGCTATGTATCTAGAGATTCTTGAAAAAAATCCAAAGAATAATCTGCAACGTTATCGGTTTTGATCTGGCATCTCGGTTTCAGTCATTTTTCCCCGCCTTCGTAACATAACTTTCCTGTACCGTTACAAATATTTTCACGGCAACTTTTCTGTTGAGATCCCCGCTTTCATACCTCGACTGCACGGATTTAAATGCTGCTCGAGATTATCAACTTGTTCTCATAACTTCACTGTTGAAATCATTAGATCACCGTAAGTTCTATGCCAATAGTTTCTTCTTCTGCACTTCTCGCACGTGCTTCATACCTTCTAGTCAAAATTGAAATGCCATGTCAGTCGCCATCTTCTGTCTTCTTGAATCCTGTTCTTTTCTTGTTCTTTCTGATTCTCTCATACTCCGTCACCTTTTGTATTCTGGTGGATTTTAACACCTTACTTGGGGTTAAATAATTCAAACATACGATACCTGCTGATTAGGGTTCGGAACGGTTAATTGAACGGGACAATTTCTGGATGACAAACCAAAAAAATGCGACTTTGTGTCGTGCGACTCTGTCAGATGCGTCTCCGGATTTCCTCATACAATGGAGGGAATGACCGTGCGGCGTTGCAACTCTTCCTTTTTTTCGTGTATGGTTATGCGTAGATGACTGTTGGACTTAAAGAATTAACAGAGACGTAACTTGGTGAGGACAACACTGAAATTTTCTCGCTGCCGTCAAAAGCAAATGAAAAATCGAAATTCGCTTTTTCTTATTTCTTTTTCCTTTTCATTGTTTTTTGTTTCGTAATTTTTTCTTTTTTTCTTTTCTCCTCTGTTTTACTGTTTTTTTTTCTTTTTTTCGCTTTTTTCTCTTTTTGTTTTTATTTTTTATTTTTACTTTTTTCAATTTCTTTTCTTTTATTTGTTTCCTCCATTTTTTTACTTTTTTCTTCGTTTCATTCTTTTTCTTTTTCTACTTTTTTGTTCTACTTTTTTCTCTTCTATGTTTTACTTTTTCTTCTTTTTTACTTTTTCTTTTTCGTTTTCTTTTTTCTTTGTTTTACTCTTTTCTTTTTTTACTTATTTTCTTTAATTTGTTTTCTATTCATTTCCTTTTCCTTTCTTCTTTTCCTTTTCTTTTTCCTTTTCCTTTTCTTTTTCCTTTTCTTTTTCCTTTTGTTTTGTTTTGTTTTTCTTCCCTTCTTTTTCCTTTTCTTTTCATTTTCTTTTCCTCTTTTTTCTTTTCTTTTTTTTCTCTTCTCTTTTATTCGTCTCTTCTTTTCTTTTTATTCTTTTCTTTTTATTTTATTTTCTTTTTCTTCTTCTTTTAACTTTTTTATTCTCTTTCCCTCTCTCTCTCTCTCTCTCTCTTTTCTTTAAATTATCCCACGACTCTCATCTAATTTTCGACCATTGGTTCTGAACCACTAGCTTGAATCAAGACTTGATTCAGACCGTGCATAAATTATGGGTAAAACGAATAATTTTCTGTAAAATACCAAATAGTATTAGTTTTGTGTAATGGCTATAAATTTATTAAACTTTCCTCTTCAAAAATGTTGAAATAAACCAATAAAAATTTCCGGGTAGATTTCAGAATGATCCGGGTGCGGCAGAGAATTCTGATTTTTTTTTCATTCGGATCAAATGTACCCGTAAATAAGAAAAAGAAATACATCGTTTATTTTCCCTTTACTTTTAATTTAAATGAAATGAATCTATTTGTGCCATCAAAAGTATAACCGTGCTTGGATCATCATCTCCTCGTTGTGCAATTGTCAGAAAGTTGTACCGTTAATAATGAAACGGGTTTGTTCCTCATCAGGTGACCCACACTTGTGCAACACTAAATCTAATAAATACTTCTGAGCATTCGAGTAACAATATGCCAATATGAACAGACATCAAAATAATTTGCCCATGTTATGTATTCTGGTAGTATTGCTTGCCAGCTGTTTATTAGTGTGTGGAAATCACAAATAGGAGGACCTCACTAGAATTTCTCGGGGTTTTAAAATTTACCCCCCACCACCACCACACACACACACACACATATATATATATATATTGTGTGTGTATGCTTAAATGAGGAACAAATAGGAAAACCTTAATAAATTTAACATGTTTCGCTACTTTGTCAGTTTCATCAAAAATGTTTTTGAGACTGAGAAGAAACTCAGAAAAAAGTTTTGATATTTCGAATTCTGTTCGATTTGTTTTCATTGGTTGAACAGATACCATGGATTCCTAATTTGTGTTGTTAGTGTATATGTGTGTTTTTTGTGTACGTCTCGAAGTGTGTGCATGTGTGTGTGTGTGTGTGTGTGTTTGTCACGTGCAACACGCCGGTCACGTGCAACCCGTTTGGCCTCCTGAATTATACAACTAATTTCATGAAGAAGATAATGTTTATGAAAATTTAGTGTTTTGTTCTCACTTGTTCACTCACATTCTCTCTCACGCAAAGAGGTTGAGAGAAACTGGTGTCAAAAGGAAGTAACTATTAAAAGCCCGAGTCATCACCCTTACTTATTAATACCTGTTGCATTGTGGGTACAGTTCGATTAAACCATATACATAACATTGATCAAGTATCATGTTTTTGTTTTTTTTTTAATTGTGTAACCTTTCATTGAAGGTAACGGTCTCAGCATTTTAAACCATTGGCGATTTTCATTAAGGAAAATCAGATGTAAAAATATTTTGGTTTAAAAACGATAAACGTTCATATTATTTCTTTTTTTCTCTGGAGAAGAAATATATTTTTTGTTTTAAAAAGATGTCATTTGTATTTTCAAATGAATAAAAAACAAATATTTCGCAGTAGCATGTTTTAATCAGTGAAAATATATGAGATCTTCAATTTTTAAGTTGTAGTAAAAGTCTTTTCTCCAAATAAAAAATATCAACATTTTACCTATTTCTAAGTCCTGGGTATGACGATAAACTACATCAGGCAGCAAGACCTCTGATTGGAAGTTTTGAGGAACGTGGAACCACCTCTTAATTGCTGTTGTTCCCAGGTCCACCCTGACCCGTGTGTTAGCACCTGTTAAGGTCCCAGTTATGGGCAAATTGTGAGCCCCCTCCGCAACAAAAACACTATGAAAGTATAAAAATACATGTTAATACTAAAAATTCCAATAATACATTTTTATATAAAAAAACATTGGTTGAACAGATACCATGGATTCCTAATTTCCTAAAAACACCGTTAATACATGACCAGCCATACATTTTATCTGTAGTTGAAGGCATACAATTGCTTTCAAAATGTATTTAGTTGAATATATTTCACTTGTATCAAATTATTCAGATTTCGGCATTAAATAACCCATAGATGTGTTGATATGCCGCTAAATAAAACTAACCAAATTTATTTCTAAGGTAGACACTTACGTGTAGGATCTTCAGCAGTGAAAATGATCGCTTTACTTTCAACAAAATATGACATGGACTTTTTTTTCGTTAGTGTGGCCTGCCTTATGATGAACCATATTTCATGCGGCCCACGAATCGGAAAAGGTTGCCCATGCCTGGTCTAATTGCTGATGACGGCAGCGAGAAGAAATGGCGACTATATGTTATGTGTGCGTATCGAATTTCTAGTTGGGTTTACGTTGACTCCCGGTAGGTTCTTTGCGTTTGTTAACTATGGGTTGCATTTTTATTATATTAACTTGGGAATAATTTTTTTATTATTATTAGTATTATTTTTATTATTGAGGAAAAAATTCGTGTTTATTGGAAATCTTTTGGTATGTAATGATAGTGGGAATATTGGCATGTGTTGGATTAAATTTTGAAACGTGTCAAATTTATAAAGGTTTTCCTTTCCTGTTTGTTCTTTATCATTCTGTCGGATTTAATCCATATTTTTCAATTCACACACACACATATATATATATTTATATATATATATGAGAGTCATAATTCAAATCACTTCTGGCTCCTGGCAACAGGTTGATATTTTTTAAAACTAAAATAAGCACTACACCAAGTAACATAATCACAAAAGCCGATGACATTCCCTTTAGCGCAACGTTCATTTGAAACGAATCAATTTAAATGAAGGATTAATTTATCAAGCAAAGAAAACAAAGAAAAGAGTGCTTAACTGCTGTGTAATATCAGTCACCCGAAATGACAGTGAATGCTGAACAATTTATTCACAGATTAAGAGGAGACTAGAGGCAAACAAGATGTGGTTATACAGAAGGCTGCTGTGAATGTCATGTACGGAGCATTTGGGTAACGAGGACATTTTAATGCCAAGAAAGCAAAAAGGACATTAAGAGACAGAAAGAGATTTAATTTCTAGGACACATAATGAGGAAAGAAGGCTTACAAAATTTGACACTCACAGGACATTTCTGAAGGCACAGAAGGAAAACAGGACAGTGAAAAACATTTCTGAAGGCACAGAAGGAAAACAGGACAAAGGAAAACAGTGCATAACCCCTGTCTATCGAGCTTGTGTAAATGGATGGTAGAACAGGATTTAAGAGAGATAGCAAAAAGACAAACGTTGCTAAAAATCTTCAAAGAATATGAAGTGGTGGTGAATAATGATCGACCATGTTCTGGAGGGACACGGTGCCTAGAAGAAAATTGGCTCGTTTACAGCTCTAGTCGCAATAATCCACCTGTGCACTTTATAAGAAAACATAGAGATGGAATGATTTTTGGTCTAGTATTATAGGCAATAAAATCATAGGCCCCTTCAAAAAACAAACAAAAAGTCCATCGTCTCTATAATCCAATGCCAGTTATATTACTTTCACTATATGCTGCGAGATTATATAAAAAGACCTATAAGGTCAGAAGACTCAGCTGAGTCTAGTGATCCCATTGTGATGTCAAAGTGGTCATAAGAATTTTTTATCCATTGCTCACCTTTATGTATCAGTACGGATTTTTTCGCATTTATAATAATGCTCCTTTCTTCTTCTGTTAAGATGGACTTATGGTTATAAAGAACTCTACTAACTTTAAAATCGATAAAATTAGAAATATATTATATAGAGAATTTAAATGCTTGAACTTAAAAATTACGGTAAGTACAAAATACTTACTTACATTTGGTATCAGAAACAAACAGCTAGAATTTCTAAGAGATATAATCAGGAAAGAGGGCAAGCAATCCATCATTTAGAACTCACGTCCACAGGGTTTTCAGACCATTAGTTTGCCATCCTGGACCAGCCTCGGCATTTCATAACACATATACTCTTTTTGGTGGACATTATATCTGACGAATATTTCTTTACCAAAGAACAACTAGGATCAAAACACTATGGAAATTATAAAAATAGATTTTTATAATAAAAATGCCAGCAATACAGTTTTGAAAAAAAAGAAAAGAAAAGTATTACCAGCAATACATTTGGCTCTCGGCAAAAACCCTCTTTACAAAAATACGTCAATGAAACCTGATCAACAACCTAATTTCTTACAAAGAATACATATTCTATTCATACGAACCTATCCTAAAAATCTTGTCGGCATTAAAAAACCATTGAGGTTGATGTGCCGCAAAACAAAGTAAACGAAACCAACTCAACCCTTGCCTGACTTCCCTCCCAGAACTGAGGCCCTACTGGACGGCTTGCACATAACCCCGTCGTCGGTACTGGGCACTATTTCTAACTTAGATCCCCACAAGGCTACCGGCGGCGACGGAATACCAGCCATTGTCCTGAAGAAATGCGCACCTGAACTGGCACCTGCCCTCTCTAAATTGTACAACCGCTGCCTCAAGGACTCCTGTTTTCCTGACTGCTGGAAGTCCTCTACCATTGTTCCTGTCTTTAAGAACTCTGGCGACCCCTCCAACCCTTCTAATTACCGTCCTATCAGTCTCCTTCCCATCTTCGGCAAAGTCTTCGAGGCCATTATCAACGCCGAAGTGACTACTCACCTGATATCCCACGATCTGCTCTCAGACAAGCAGTATGGTTTCCGCTTTTCCCGGTCTACTGCCGATGTGCTTACGGCCATCACTGAATTTGTCTACCAAGCTATCCATAGTAACGGCGAAGCCCGTGCCGTGGCCCTTGACATCTCCAAGGCATTCGATAGGGTTTGGCATGCCGGCCTCCTTCGCAAGCTCCGGGGTTATGGTATCACAGGTCGATTGTTTGACCTAATTCAATCGTTCCTATCAAACCGGGATTTGAAGGTTGTTCTCAGTGGATCCTTCTCCAACTCCTATCCCACTACTGCTGGTGTTCCTCAAGGCTCCATCCTTGGCCCTACTCTGTTCCTCATATTTATAAATGACCTTCCTGACGCCATAGACTCCCAAGTCGGTATCTACGCTGACGACACTACCATTTACTCCTGCCTCAAGCACAAATCTACCGAGGCGGACAAAATTAACCTGGCAGCTCAAATTGAAAAGGACCTCCAATCGGTTGTGGACTGGGGAGAGAAATGGATGGTCAACTTTAATGCCTCTAAAACAAAATTGCTCTCCATTAACCACCACAAGGACCCATCTCTGCATCCCATCAGAATGTCTGAGGACCAACTTCTCGAGAGTTCCTCTCTGCGGCTGCTCGGTCTCACGCTGTCCGCTGATCTGAGATGGAACAAATACATCGAGTCAATTGCATCATCCACCGCTAGAAAAGTTGGTTCCCTGTGCCGAGCCAGGAAATTCTTCTCCCCTGAATCCATCCTCCAGGTCTATAAGTCTACCATTCGACCTTGCATGGAGTATTGCTGCCATTTATGGTCTGGGGCCCCTGCGTGCTGCCTCGGGGTTCTTGATAAGATCCAGAGACGCATATGCAATGTGATTGGCCCTGATCTGTCATCTCGTCTGCAGTCGCTCTCTCACAGACGGAATGTTGCATCACTCTGCCTTTTCTACAAGTACTTCCACGGTAATTGCTCTGAGGAGTTGCTCTCACTTGTCCCTAAGCCTCGTGAATTCAAGCGTCCTACGAGGCTGGCATCCCGTTCCCACCCCTTCACCGTAGAAACTGTTAGGTGTAGACGTCTTTTCTACTCCAATAGCTTCATGTCTCGCACATCTCGCCTATGGAACTCCCTTCCCCGTTACTGTTTCCCTGACAAATACAATCTCGAACGGTTTAAGTGTAGCGTCAATCGTCATCTCCAGTTGCCTTGATCTATCCACTTCCTGACATCTTCCATTCCTATCTGCTCTCGCTCTATATCTCCCGTAACCTCCCCATCTCGATCGGCCCTCCGTCCTTCTCTTTCTCCACAACCCTTCCTTTACCACTCCTATCTGCTCTTCCTCCAACCCTTCTGTAACCCCTTGCGTGATAGTGGCCACCGGCCTTGCTCGGGGTGATACGCTTAAAAAAAAAAAAAAAAAAAAAAAAAAAAAAGTAACTAAGTTCAACAATTAAAAAAATTGATTAAACACTTTTAAAGATCAAAGTGAAACGTATTCCCGCTCCACACCCAAGAAGATGAACAGAAATATTTTCCTTTTCTTGAAGTATTTTTAATATAAATGTACCTGTTAGATTACAACTGCATTTATTCAATTGGTTTTACATTTTTCCGTTAATGAATTCTTTATTTTGTCTTTTTTCCTCATTTTCGCAACTTTGTTCTATGAAATTGACAAAAGTGTCTATAGAAATGGTAAATGGAAGAATATGCTTCTATTACCACCCTTTCGCTCACCTACATATTTGCAGAAGTATTGCTAATAATACAAGTCCATGCACAAAAGCTCTGCCTTGAACATCCAGTGGTTTGTAGTGTAGGTTGACTTAAAACGCTATTATACTATACAAACACCCGCGACGATGTTCTTGATATGTTCTCTGCCTTGTGCGTGAGACAGTTCGACAATCTGCGGCAAAAATAACGCCCTTTTTTATTCATTAATTTTTAATGAACAATAATAAATTACTGTAGTTTTAGAAAGTTTATAAGTATTGTTACATGTAAACAATATGATTTTGTTATGATTAACAAACTATTTGACATGTTCAAAATGCCCCCCCCCTTTCATGTTCTTACAACGCCGAACCCTATCAGCAACATTTCTACAAACCATTTGAAACAGTTCTACATTAATTTCATAAAATTGATCAGAAGTTTCTTCTTTTAATTCAGGAATTGTTTTCGATTTGTACCTGTAAACAAGATATTTCAGTAAACACCAAAAGAAAAAGTCTGTTGGTGTTTAGATCTGGTGATGGTGATGGCCCCTTAATTGCTCCACGTTGTCCTATCAATCTCAACTCAAAATAAAAAAAGGAGTTACTTTGTATATATCTCATATTTCAACGCAGGCAAAAAGCAAGGATTTTGAATATAGGTTTTCGAGGTTGACAGAACCTATCCGCTGGGAATTTTGGCGCTATACAGTCTTTCTAGTTTTCATTTGCCTACGTGCCAGATTAAACTAAACTCAGTAAATATCTATATCGTCGCTTCATCATGGAACAGTGGTTAGAAATATTGTCCCACAAACTGCTTCTCGAGTGAATTTATCCTCACAGGTTGCCTAACAGCAATGGCCTTGTGACAGACAAAGTATTGGATTAGCCCGCCTTGTCTGCTAGAAGGCACGCTAGGTAGCGTTGTATTCGGGCTAACATTTTATGTGATAAAAATTACATATACAAATTAAAAAACGGAAGGTTAAAGAGAGATAACTGCGGATTCGATGTCAGAACATTATCATTGATGACTCTCTCCTCCAATTTGCGAACCCTAGTTACTATGCTCTTAATATTTGATATAATGCAAACATATCACAATGATAAAATCGGTTAATATTTATAACTCTTTATAGTGAGACGCATGAATGCAATTACAAGTAATCCATAATAATAATTGACATTTTGAAATCAGATTTATTTTTGGGATTCATGAATTTTTTGAAACTGTTTCTAAATCTTTGATTGTATTTCAATTATTCCGCCTCACCTGCTATCTCTTCACCCATGACTGTTCTAACCACTGCTCTATAGAGACAGCAGATGGCTACTTTATTTCACACAAACCACGTGGAGCATCTCTCCCGCGCGCGCGCACATACACACATATTACCGATATTCCCATCAATGACCTCTTTTCTTACGTAGTTCTATAGGTGCACACACATGAATATAAATTTTCTTTATATAAAAATATATGCATAAAAATCCTCCATGTGTTGAATTCATTTATTTTGAAAGGCGATAACCGATCCCGATACAAAGTGATAGCATCTTCCCGCTACATAATATTACAGGGGTGAATTTGTATCAGCGTTTGTTTTACTGATAATTTTTTAATTTGTTTTTTTTAGACTAACACCGTTAAAGAAAAAGAATGTAAATAAAACACCTTTTTTAATTAAGTTAAACGAAAAACACCAAATCAACAAAAAAAATGGCGAATGTAACCGAACGCAAAAAAAAAGAAGAAAAGTCTAAACAAAATTCCCAATCTTGTCGCTTTCCTTATTTTGTCAATTCTTTGTCTCTTAAGTTTCAGAGTGATAAGTTATGTGAGTCGCGTTGTCAGTTGCACATTTTTCTTAACCGAGTGTCTGACATTTCCCGATCAACATTCGACGCGCTGCAAAGTCGAATATAAGATCAGCCATTGTTACTGAAACTGTGTCGCGTCTACTTTTTGGTTTCAGGTACATTAAATCATTTCAGTGAAGTATTTCAATTATTTTTTTTTTTATTTCATCCACTATAATTTGGGTTTCTATACCGGATGCTGTGGTAACGAATTTACAATAATCCTTACAGTAGCATTAATTTATTTACTTTTATTGTGTTCCTATTTGTTATTACAAAGCTTTTGGGAAAAAAAGGCCGTCGTCTGCCAAAGTTACCCACGCATGCGCACTCAGTGAAAGACTGACAGAAAATGAAAAGCACACCCACTCACGCGTTAATAAACGCCCACTCACTCAGAAGTTCAAATAGATATAACACGAACTTACGTACACGTGTTACTTGTCTGCTTACATACTAATCGACTTGTTAGGTTGGGACAAACAGAATAAAACAATCTTCGTCAGGTGCACATTCAGACGAACAAACTAGTAATTCATACAAGGAAGATGTCCTTTTGTAGATAAAGAGAGAATAGGTGGAAAAGGAAGAGACAATGGAGTTAAACCTGAAAGAAAGAAGAACATAAGTAAATACAGACATATTTGTATCGATGCACGTATAGTTACAGGTATGACGATAAGTAATGAAATAGATACGAACTTAGTGGAACAAAAATGCAGACAAACGAAACAAGGAAGCAGACGAACATAGGAATATTTACTTATGACCATAAATATTCAACGTTTCGAGATTTGTTATTGTCAACCAGTATGTGAGATTAACAAGTGATTGTTTTCTCTGACAAACAATTGAGAAATTTCGACGGGCAATGTAGGTGTTACTTTTCCTGGTGTTGTGTGACTTTGTAGAAAGAAAAAGTATTCACTTTTTGCAAAAAATATGTCCGCATTCAATAATTTCATCCTTTGCACTCGTGCAACCTTCCATCGCTGTACACCGTCCTGGGTAAGACGATAAACTACGCCTAAAAGACGAAGGCCTCTGTTCAGGTTTTGAGGAGCGTGGAACCACCTCTTAATTGCTGGTGTTCCCAGGTCCACTCTGACCCGGGTTGGTAGCACCTGTTAGAACTCCAGCTAGGGTTAAATAGTTAACCTCCAAACTGGGCTCAAATACTATGAAAGTGTAAAAATCGGTTTTAATACCAGAAATACTTTGTAAAAAAAATTATTACCAGTAATAAAATTTTGAAGAAAATTATTACCAGCAATACATTTTTGAAAAAACAAACAAAACAAACAAACAAAAAACAATAAAAATCTTGTCGGCATTAAATAACCTATTGAAGTTGATATGCCGTAAAACAAAACAAAACATCCTGTACACACACACACACACACATACACACACAAACGCACGCACACATATATATATATTAATCGTATTACCTTGTCAGTGGTCTTTAGTGATATAGATGTAAATTTGGTAGCCACTCGAATGCCAATTTAACTAGGGCGTCTAACTAATCCCCATTGTAGATGCCTGTTCAGGCACATTTGTGGTTTAAACTTCAACTATGCTGAGCGGACCTTAGTTACAGGTTTTGGTTTATCTAGCCTAATCAACAGTCTGAACAAGGCTAGCACGCTCAAGCCCGCGGTCACGATGACTTGATCACCCCCAATGGTTCCGTCTACCCAATTTCATTCACAACCAGTAGTATAGTTTTCAGAAACTTTCCAGATCGATATCATCAAGAAGTCACCTTCCTGATAAATCGAATTCGGGTCTCATGGTCAAAAAACAAATTTTCTAACCACACGAACATGCGCCCATATATATATATATATATATATATATATATATATATATATATATATATATATATATATATCAAACACTTAAAATACCACAGGTAGTATTCTTTATTTCATGAAATCTATCAAAACAGCCTTCAATCGTTCAGACCTGCAAACCAAATATAAACGGAAAAAATTGCTCCAGGTTAAATTCAAGAGATACAGATATCGTATTGAGGGAGAAAGAGAAAAAGAAGGTGAGATTCAAATTTATGAAGATGTCATGATGGCAGAGGGGTGGAAAAGAGCAAGAATATCCGAGGATTTATTCTCAGAAGACGTTAATGTTTGAGGCAACCTGATTTAATATGACATTAGACAACAATGTTGCATTTTGATTTAGAGGTTGAATGAAAATATTGTTAAGTCAATGGGAGTTAAGAAACACTGTGTCACTGACTGGCTAAAAATCTGACGTATATATATTCAATTTAACAAACTTTTATAAATTTATCTTAAAAATAGTGTTTGGTTAAAGACATTTAAAAAAATTATTCAGAATTCAGCGAAAGATTTAGAAATTACCGTATAATAGTACAAGTTCCTAATATAAATTCACCAAGAGATTTAAATTAAATAATTATTAAGATATCCAGAGAAACTTAGTTTATTCTATTTGTAAAATATATTAAGCAGGATGTATTTATTATATTTTAACAGGGTACGGAGGTACTTTAAATTCAAAGTAAAATAAATGGGATCCTAATTCTCCAGTTTATATCTATTAAAGTTTCGAGTTTAGTTTTAAAAAAGTATCCGAAATTATATTTATATGAAACCAGTTTTATATAGATTAACGACTAGTACCTAATTTAGTTAAAAAATATGTATTTTTTAAAACTCTTTCCATTTCAGATATATACAATGTAATAATGACGGTCAAATTTGCAATATTATGAATCTAACATAGTAACAATATAATAAAATAAACACATACCATACATGGTTAACAGTAATTAAATTTGGCCCCCCTTCCGAAGCTTTTGCGTAGCAGGGGTTTTTAATATTTCTTTTTCTTTGGGTTTATTTCCAACGGTTCCGTAAATTCTTTTTCGAGACGATTTTCTTGGTTCTGGCATTGTTTGTGATCTTTTTATGCCAAACGTATCGAATATCGTGTCCATTACCTCTTCTTGAGGTGGACCGTTAGCGTCCTGTAACAGTCTTTTCCTTATTTGGTTCACGTGTCTTCTGTGTGAGAATTTTTGTCTCTGAACTATGTAAACCATCTTGCCAATTCTTTTCTCAATTGTGCCTTGCTCCCAGTAAGATGTGTTATTTTTGTAGGCTTTAAAAAAAACTTTTTCTCCTGCGAGAAATTTTCTTTTTGGTGCGTAGGACTGTGTAATTTGTTTTGTTTTACTTGGTAGCAATTTATCAAATGCTGATCTGATCTTTCTAGCAAACATCACTTCTGCTGGTGATAGTGTTGATGGTGTAGCTAATTCATGATCAATTTTTTCAATTGACGTAAACGGTACGCTCCTTTTTTTCTTGAAAAGAGGCTGAACGTTATCCTTTACTTCGATATTAGCTGTCATTTTCTTACATCTTCCTAGGCCTGCTGAAAATACTTCGGGGAAACTAGTTTTTAGTTTTTCTTTTAATTTGTCTGTCTCGGTTGGTAAGCTTTTTACATTTTGGCAGTACGTACTTATAGGTAGATCCCACAATTCGAATTTTTGCATCCAGTTCGTTCCGAAAAGGTTTTCGGTATTCCTTAAGGCGTACATTTTTAGTTTTTTCGTCATTCCATTAAATGTTACGTTTGTAATTACTTCACCCTCGAAATATATCTTCCTCCCCGTAACTGATCTAGCAATTTTGACCTTTTTTTAACATGGCAGGTTTATTCAGTTTTCTCCATGTATGTAGGTTTATGATACTTAAGTCTGAGCCAGAACCCAGCTGCAGCCTAACTTTTCTATTTTGCATTTCAACTTGTACAGATTTTCTTATGTTCGTTTCGTCTGCTTGGTCAGTCCTCGTAGCTCTTATTCTGCTTTTGTTTTCTTTTTTATACCAGCAGTGAGAACTTTTGTGGCGAATTTTTTTACATGTTAGGCAGGTTTTGAAACGTTATGTACAGTCTTTAAACCAATGCCAAGTCCCACAACGATAGCGTGGACTGGGTGGTCCATTTTGTTTTATTTTGATTTTTAAAGTTAGAAAATTTTGTTTTATGTCGAGATTAAATATATATATATCTATATATATATATATATATATATATATATATATGTCAAGATTATATATATATATCTCGAGATTATATATATATATATATATATGTCAAGATTATATATATATATCTCGAGATTATATATATATATATATATATGTCAAGATTATGTATATATATCTCGAGATTATATATATATATATATATATAATCTCGACATATATACATATATATATATCGACATATATATGTATATATATATATATATATATAATCTCGACATATATATATATATAATCTCGACACACATATATATATATATATATATAATCTCGAGATTATATATATATAAAATCTCGATATATATATATATATATCTATATATAATCTCGACATATATATATATATATATATATAATCTCGACATAGATATATATATAAAATCTCGATATATATATATATATATATATTTATATATAATCTCGACATATATATATATATATATAATCTCGACACACACACACACACACATATATATATATATATATATATATATAATCTCGATGTATATATATATATATATAATCTCGATGTATATATATATATAATCTCGACATATATATATATATATATATATATTATATATATATAATCTCGACATATATATATACATATATATATAATCTCGACATATATACATATATAGATAGATAGATATACACATACATCCACATACATACGTACATATAATATATACACACTATATATGTATCCACGCAAATACACGTACCCATGAATAATAGGTAATCTCATATAAGCCAAAATGTAAACTCGTTATTATATTGTCAGAACACGGAATCTTGAAGGACTGATATTAAGCACCAGTTCATTACTCTTCTTTGTTTCTACTTACTTTTGAAAGGCATCTTTCGGGATGCCCATGCGTCTCGGGGTTTCAATTTCGCACTTTCCGTTCTCTGTTATTTTCAGTACATTCTTTTCATTTTAAATTCTTCAGTCGTCACTTAGCGAAAACCTTTATTTTAAACGTTGTCTAAACTATTGTCTGAACTCTTACCTATCAAAGCGGTTCTAATCGGAAAAGAAATAGATATAATTGTCTTTCAATTGTGATGAAGAATTCATACGGACATTTTGTATTTCTTCAATTTCGTCGCTTTCGTTATTATTTTTTTTTCTTTCCCTTTTCAATTTCTCTTTTGGTTTTCACCGTTTTTCTAATTCTAAGTTTCGTTCGGATTTATTTGAAATTCATCATTTTCCTGTCATTATCTGTCATGTTTTTTAATATTTTTTTCTCATTTAACTTTATGACATCCTTTTAAAAATGAGTTTATGTTTCTACAATTTCCGCCGTGAAACCTTTCTGAGCATATGCAGCTTGAATATAATGGCACATGCACTCGCTAAGACAACACGACCTAGAACATCTCAGTGAAGTATGCACCTGCAATTTTAGCCAAAGTTCGTTTGCTTTAGGAATGTTTTCTCCAATCCAATGAAAATCATTTTCTCTTGAGAACCCACTTATCTTTACCGAACTGGACTAACTTTTGTGTAGGTGGAACATTCAGAAATAAACTGTAATTTCTTTGCAATGAACAGATTAGAAAACTATCGGGTGACAATCATTGATTTTTTTAGGCACGAGATCATAAAATGTTAATTGTTGAAAGAGTCAAATGTAAAAAGAACGAAAATTTCCTAATGTATCGATTTGTTTAGTCGCTCAATATGTTCAGTAAAATTTATAATCCGGTGTTCTTAGCAATTATTTTAATTTTTTAATAAAACAGATGTCGATACAAACAGTAGAGCATAATATTATAATTATTATCTTTTTAAAAATGATGTTCAATATGTTATAATTCATCTATCTTTAAAAATCAGGAGGTCAGTTGAATCACCTGAGGATACCGTAAAGCTAAAACCCATACAGCGGACTCAACTGACCTCCTGATGTTTAAAGTTAAAAGCTCTACATGTTATTTTTACTTTAATTTTATTTTTTCACACGTGTATTGATCACTTTTTAATACTACTGTTTCCTGGTCTGATTCAACTCTGACCTTTTATGTATTATATATATATATATATATATATATATATATATATATATATATATATATATATATATATATATATATATATATACAGGGTGCGAGTGCTATTTGAGGACATTTTTAGTATGTTAAATAAACAGCAATATCTTAGCAAACAATGTATATATTTAATTCAAATTGACACAAATATCCTTCATAATAGTTCTTTATCTAATTTTTCTATGAAACCACCTTTCAATGACTGCTTCTATTCGGGCTCGAAACCGTCCACAAGCTGCAATTAAGTGGTCCTTATTCATTTTGGACATCACCTGGACAATGGCGGCTTTCAGTGCAGCTATGGTACTATGAGGATATCCATTAGTCTCCCTTTCAATGACGCTCCACTCTATAGCATTTAAATCTGGCGAGTTAGGGGACCACATGTTGGTGGTCGCATGATCGTAAAAATTGTCTGATAACCAATCCTGGTTTACAATGGCTTTGTGAGAAGGTACAGAGTCTTGTTGAAAGACGTATGGCCTTCCATTGCATACTTTGTTTGTCCAGGGCTTAACAACCGTTTTAAGAACATTAATGTATCCAGCGGCATTGATCCTAAGACCTTGTGGGAAAATGTAAGGTGGCATGACATGACCTTCACTGCTCACAACTCCTAAAACCATCACAGTAGCCGGATATTTGGTGTGCATTAGCCTGGGTACTTCAGAAGGAGATGCACATAGCCACCTGTCATTCCGTCTGTTTGTTTTCTGATCTTGGTCAAAGTTTTTTTGTCAGAGAAAAACCAAAGCATGCCATGTTCGTGGGGATTTTTCACTTTGTTCAGCAACCGTTTTGAAAGCATGAGACGGTTTTCCTGCGTCTTCGCCGATATGAATCGGCCTTTCCTCATTACATATGACTTCTATCGAATGTCCAGATGTACCACGGTTCTGATAGTCCACTCTGATACATGGAGTTCTTTGGCGATGGACCTCATTGATCTTCCGGGGTTCTCATCGATAATGTTTTGAACATTCCGTATAAATTCTGGTGTTCTCACGGTATCAGAGCCGCGCTGTGAATGATTTTTTTCTTTTTGCTACAGGGGGAAACATTGCCATCACATCACTCTAGCACCAACCGAACCTTATGAACAAATAATCTGGCAACATATAAACAAGTTACTGATTTTTAAATCGCTATGTTTTGCAGCTAAAGCTAACGCTGACTGCATATCTTTTCATTTCTTCGGTTAACTTCTTCCTCTGACTGGGTTATCTGATATAAAAACATAATATTATAAATGATTTGAGTGTATAGTGAACCCTCAAATAGCACTCACACCCTGTACACACACACACACACACACACACATATATATATATATATAAAGTTTGTTTTGCAAAAAAGAAGATAGGCAATGCTAATTCGAAAAGATAACGTAATTAAGACAAGCAGTCTTTGTCATTAGAGTGCTTGATATCAAGAGATAGAACATTTATAACAACAAACAAGATAAGTGAATATTTCGTTTTATCCCTACTTTGCGGACATATTCACTCGTCAATTTGACAATCCTTTAACGAATTGAATGTAACCTCCGCAAATAATTAACTGTCACTGGGAACCAGGAAAATGGTTTAAAATATAGGGAAAATAAAATGGTTTAAAATATAGGGAAAATAAAATGTTTAAAATATAGGGAAGATAAAAGGGTTTAAAATACAGGGAAAATAAAATGGTTTAAAATATATGGAAAATAAAAGGGTTTAAAATATATGGAAAATAAAAGGGTTTAAAATATAGGAAAAATAAAAGGTTTTATAATATAGGGTAAATAAAAGGGTTTAAAATATAGGGAAAATAAAAGGGTTTAAAATACAGGGAAAATAAAAGGGTTTAAAATATAGTGAAAATAAAAGGTTTTATAATATAGGGTAAATAAAAGGGTTTAAAATATAGAGAAAATAAAAGGGTTTAAAATACAGGGAAAATAAATGGGTTTAAAATACAGGGAAAATAAAAGGTTTTATAATATAGGGTAAATAAAAGGGTTTAAAATATAGGGAAAATAAAAGGGTTTAAAATATAGGGAAAATAAAAGGGTTTAAAATACAGGGAAAATAAACGGGTTTAAAATATAGGGTAAATAAAAGGGTTTAAAATATAGGGAAAATAAACGGGTTTAAAATATAGGGAAAATAAAAGGGTTTAAAATATAGGGAAAATAAACGGGTTTAAAATATAGGGAAAATAAAAGGGTTTAAAATACAGGGAAAATAAAAGGGTTTTTAATATAGGGAAAATAAAAGGGTTTAAAATATAGGGAAAATAAAAGGGTTTTTAATATAGGGAAAATAAAATAGTTTAAAATATAGGGAAAATAAACTAAAAAAATATCGTTAACAAAGAATTTTCGTTGGTCTCCAACTAAACTCTCCATCGTTTGTTGCAGAATTTATTAAAAGGTTACTTGCACAATTCTTGTTCAATGAGTTGTGTTTTGGTTAAGCACTTTGGTCGAGATCTTGCTTACGGTATCTCTATCGCAGTGTTCAGGAAAGAGACTCAAGTTCAGCTTGATGATAAGGACGAAGAGCCAACCACACTTTTTGGAAGAGTCAAGTATATGTTGTATGCAAATATTTCGCATGATTATCCCAAAACATCGTTCAATGCTGCGATTTTATTGATTCATCTAAGACACCCTGTATAGGCTTTAACCAGCCTTGATGATCATAAAGCCTATGAATTCCCTGATATTTCTACAGTGTTACGAGAACGCAGAAAGCACTTTTCACTGGTGGCGAGCAAAACAAGAACTCGCGAATGATCTACTGGTCTAGACACCTAGTCAGGGAGCAAGACGGGTTGGTCGCCCAGCAGCCACGTAATGACCTTCCGACCTTGATGCAGGACCTTGATGGTTGGTGTGACAGACTCGTGATTGTCCGGGATAGCTCGACCAAATAATAATAAATAAAAAACATTTTAGACAAATTTTAGACAGCTTAGCTCAATAACATTGTCATAGACTGAGGCCAAGAGGACAAATTTAGTTTCCTGTTCATTTTAAATAAAACACAAGGATGTTTGCAGACCCCTTAACCTCTCTTGAGTGCCGTGGATGTATCCTCGTTGGGTTTTACTTAAAAATATCATCTAATAAAAATGCAATCTATGGGTTTTTTTTTTCACGTGTAAACAATTAATAACAATGCTGGAGAATTTCCTCAAAGATGAAGAGACTTGAAACAACAGAAATTTAGCTCCATAGAATGATGCTGAGGATATCATAAGAAGAATAACCTACCGCACACATTTTGATTTTAAATTCTTTTTAAAAAATTTTAGTTACATTTATTTATTTTTGCTTTTCGCTTGTACTCATATTCTCAAATGAGACCTGTAGATTTTCCGCATACAAACTTATATAAAAGTTTTAAAAGTTAATGTTTTGGAGGTTGGGAGATTAACTAATGATGATTTTAAATTCTGCAAAAAGTTAACAAAATGCTGCCAAAGATGTTGGACTATATTGTCCGGAAAACTGAATTTATAGGCTTCAACCAGCAAGGTTCAATACAAACTGTCTCAGATGAATCAATAATAGCTGTCGATTTTTTTTACATTCCTAGGAATCGAGATTAATTCTACTGAAAAAGATGTGAAAATTCGCAAAGCTAAAATGAGGGTCACATTGAATGATCTCCTGGTCTAGACACCCTAGCCATGGAACAAGACAAGTTAGTCACCCATCAGGACCGTGATAGTTGGTGTAATAGATTCAGGAATTTCCGAGCTAACTCGACCGACTAAATAATAATTTGTCGTAGATGTTTAACTGTAGGCTTAAGTGTGCTGTGAAATATAAAAAATGGCTAAAAACATTGTACTAACGGATGGAAGAAACCGGGAATAAATGTTATCTCACGTCCTACCACTGAGCTACTTTCTTGTCGGTTGTCCTTGTTCCTTTCGTTTGATTTTAGTGTGAGCATTGCGTGTTTACTTTGGATTAGCGGTCAGTGCTAATGCCGTGTTTTCGAGTGGTCAAGCTTTGTATATTTTGCCATGATCCTGATTCAATAACGAAGTTTACCGACAGAGGAAAAAAAAACAATGTGTATATAGATTTTGTCATGAAAGCTTAATCCGGCGTAATCGATACTTAGCTCCTAATCCACACGCGGCAGCTGACAAACTTTGAGTCACATGACTATCGTTTATATTCAGGTTGGTGGCGCGGAAGACGTAGAGGTGGGGTGGGAACAGGTAGCTTGGGTGAAGGAAACGCCGAAAGAATTGTGGGTAATGTGAGAACAAAAGAAGAAAGAGAGTGGGTAGATAATGAATAGAGTAAGATGAAAAGGAAATCATGAATAAAGAGAAAAAAGAGTAACAGTGTGTGTGAGAGAGAAAGAGAGAGAGAGAGAGAAAAGGAAGGAGAAGTTTAGGGTAAAGTAAAAGGATAGAAGAAGAAAAATATTAAAGACGTAAAATAAAAGGAGAAAATGAAAGAGAGAAAATTGTAGGGGGTGTAAATAAGGAGAGGAAGAATATAAATCTGAAAGGTCTTTTATTATGAAGGAGAGAGAGAGAGAGAGAGAGAGAGAGAGAGAGAGAGAATGTCGTGAGAAGGTGAGAGTGATTGAGGCGAAAGAAAAAGAGTAGTTGTATTAAAAACATTTACTAGAAAGTTAAAAAAAGAAAGAAAACCGAAATGATTAAATCCCCTCCCACCCGCACCGCCAATAAAAGAAAGAAAAAGATCATGGCAGTGGGGGATGGAAACTTTTTAAAAAGTTTGGATTTATAAAGAAAAATTGTTGTAAAACTTTTTTTCTAAAAATCGCTTTTATCGAAAGATAT
The DNA here is from genome assembly GCA_964036315.1 of Acanthosepion esculentum. Taxonomy (NCBI): domain Eukaryota; kingdom Metazoa; phylum Mollusca; class Cephalopoda; order Sepiida; family Sepiidae; genus Acanthosepion; species Acanthosepion esculentum. Next base: position 5,508,731 of record OZ038497.1, read on the forward strand.
GTGAAATAATGGAATAAAAAACATGACATGAAACAGAAATGTTTCGTGGCGGAACAAGTTACGGTATCAGAAGTCGGCGTTCGAACCCAGATAAAGCCGATGATTCTGAACGCTGATTTTCTAGCGAAGCAGGCAGGTGTGGCTTTCCCCCGTTGAAGATTATCATAATACACCATATTTGTTGGCATATAAACTTCTTTCTGAGATTGCCTTCTCCTTCTTTAATGTACTGTGTCCCTTCAGGGCGTAGGCGATCATGACTCTCCACAGCTTTCTAGCTTTTAGCAATATTTGTTTCTTTACTATCGTTTCATGTCTTCAAACTGACATCCGTTTATACAAGTTCGTTAAGTAGGGTACTTCTCTATGTCCCTCAATATGTCCCGTGAGTGTGAAATTCTCCAAGCCCTCTTTCCTCATTATATATTTCAGAAATTTCAACTGTCTCTTGTTGATTCGAAGTACAGTGACACAATCTGTTATTATTTTCCTTCAAACTTCCTCGTTGTCCACATGTTCCTTTCGTGGTATACTCAGTATCCTTCTGTAGAACAACATATCTGTTGCAAAAATATCCTCTTCATCTGCGAGGAAATTATCCAGCATTCACTGGTGTGACATGGCAATTCTACACTTTTTATTTGTTTCTAACGAAATTTTCCCGTTTCTTAATACTTTGCTTAGCTTTTGGAAGGCAGATTTTGCTATTTCAATGCGACTTCAGATTTCGGTGTCACATATTCTGTCGATTGTTAAAACACTCCCCAAATAGTTAAATGTCTCTTCTTGCTTGATTTTGGCGTCTCGAATTCATTGTTGGTAACCGGGATTGTTCCTCTTGCTAACAATCATACATTTTGTCTTCTTACAATTGATAGTTGATCCTTTCTTCTCGCTTTCCTTTACTATCTTGCCGAAGAGCTTCTGCAGTTTTCTTTCCGTGCCTACCATCAGTACGAGGTTTCTGCGTATTATGGTTGTAAGGAAGTGTTCACTAATAATCCCTGTAGAAATTCCGATTTGATCTTTACTGCTAAGACCTGCTATGCAATATTCGTTCCACCCAGATAGCCTTTTTCCAAAGAGCTGCTGCTTTGTTGAACATGCTACCATGTGGGTGCTCCCCCAAACGCTACAGTCTTAATCTCGTCAAGTTTATGGTCAGTCGTTATCTATCCTCCATATCCTCAAAATCTTCGCTTCTTACTTTTACATCTATATGAAACACCTCATTCAGGAATCATATATCTTGAGTCTTGTTTTGAAGGAACTTTAGTGAAAAAGAATTGTTAAAAAAACAGACAACGAAGACAAGGAAATTACTCTGAATTTAAACCACATACAATGATGGATATATAAGTGTATTTCAGGTACAAAAAGGGTTTGGTTTTGAGAAAGGGTCCCATGGAACATGAAATAAATAAAGTAAAAAAACAAGAGGTGAAGAAAAACCAGTGTAAGAGAGAAAGAGAGAGAGAGAGAGAGGGGAGATCTAATTTGTGGCTATTAAACAAAAGAGAATTTAGTTCTATCATTATCAATAGTAGCTTTTATGAGGCCGAAGATAGTTTCAAAGAAACAAAATGGCGACCCCCCCCCCCCATTTGACGTCAAGAGGATCAGATTCAAGTCTTTATTTATTGATTGATTCGGTATTTATTTACTTCCTCCAATACGTTAATGAATTCAATTAGATTGATCAGAAAAAAGGCGAAAAAGAACATTTAATAGATTCCCAAAAGCGTAGGCGGTTTTTCCAGCGTCGTCAGTAGTTTTCCCCAAACGTTTAACAAGAGACGAACGCCAAAATCCTCTATTTTTGTTTATGAAGATTATAAAGACGTATTTTATCTTTTCAGTTCTGCCGATGCTCATTACATCTGATCATTGTTCAAAAAAGTTTGGTTCAATGGCAGAGTTTTAGACAACTGACGAATTTCTATTTTTCTTTCTCTGTTGACAGCAACCAAAAGTGGCGAAATGTGCATGATGGAAGAGCCACACAAATTTCAGATCTTTGAGGAACGTAAGATAGAAGAACAATTTGTACCTACGTCGATATTGTAAGAGGCACATTTTGTTAAGATATATATAAGTATTAACGAATACTTGTAAGCAATAATATTTTACTCGTGTGTCGATGTTTTTAAAACAGTTAATTTGTAAATGTGGAATATATGTTTAATAGATATGTGAAATATATGTGGAATAAAAACAGTTAATTTGTATATGTAGAATATATGTGGAATATATGTGGAATAAAAACAGTTAATTTGTATATGTAGAATATATGTGGAATATATGTGGAATAAAAACAGTTAATTTGTATATGTGGAATATAGGTGGAATATATGTGTAATATATGTGGAATAAAAACAGTTAATTTGTGTATGTGGAATATATGTGGAATAAATATATGGAATATATGTGGAATAAAAACAGTTAATTTGTATATGTGAAATAATTGGGCATAGCTAAGTGTAATTGAGAAAATTCTCAAAAACAATGAAACAGTCGGAAGGAAAAATAGTACGAAATGAACAATATATATCAGCCGCCTTAAAATTGCGTTTAAGCAGGAAACAAACTGTTACGGCTGTGTTGACCCTAATGTCCACTTTTATATTTACACACTCACTTATATATATATATTTTGGGACACCCTGTATGTGTATATATATATATATATATATATATATATATATATATATATATATATATATATATATATATATATATATATATATATATATATATATATATATATACAGGGTGTCCCAAAATAATGTATACACTCTTTAAATATTAATAGTTAATAATACATTACCGTGATGTGAGAACTTATATGGATGAAAATCTGCCAAACAGATGGATTGGAAGAAGAGGGACATTTGAATCCCCACCCAGATCACCAGATTTGACACCCTTGGATTTCTTTTTGTGTGGGTTTCTAAAAGACAAAGTTTACAGCATGAAACCTGAAACAATTGCTGAAATGAGAGTAGCAATTGAAGAAGAATGTGCTGAAATACCAGAGGAAATGATACTGGACGTTTGTAGGTCTATTTCTTCAAGATATGAAAAGTGTATTTAACATAACGGCAACCAGTTTGAGCACTTGATGTGAACTCATCATTATATGAACACTCTGCCATTGCCCCAAGTAGCTTTTATCTTATTAAAGTTAACTTTCTATGTTTTTGTATATTTTACTCTCAAATTATTTAAATGTTTATTCTTTCTCTTGTATTAATCTTATTTACAAGTCAAAGTACATAAAATGAATAAGTTATAATGAATAAAAGAGTGTATACATTATTTTGGGACAATTCAACACCATCACTTGATAAGACACCAGAAGTGTTGAAAGAAAATGGCTATTTTTGTAGTGATTTTATAACATATTTATGTCATAATTTTCGAATAAATAATTATATATATATATATATATATATATATATATATATATATATATATATATATATATATTGCAAGTCAAAAGCAAAACATTGCAACAGTAATAAAGGAGAACGTCCAAAGTAAGTATTGTTCACACGCAAAAGGGATACAGGGACAAAAATATGGCCATGAAAACCGAGAATTGACCATTTTTATTGGTTAGGAAGAATTCCCAGCATGCATCACTTTTGTCTATAAATTTGGGCTGGGGGGAGGTTTCTAATAGTGATTGATTAATTTGATTTTTACTACTTATCAGCCTTCCACGAGTTATTTAGTGCCAGAAAATATTTTTTTAAATTGTTAAATTTTTTGAGAGATAATGATGATTTACTGGTACAAGTCTCTCTAATTAATCCACCGCTGGTGGGAGGAGATTTGGATCCATGCTTTTCCCAAAGATATTTACGCGTAAGTAAATAGAAATTTGGAACTTGGCTCTCCGATTTCAATTTCAGAGTCATTATCCATTACACCACATACACATCCAAATTACAGCACCTGGTATTCACGCCGTGATCACCTATCTAGGCACGGACCAGGCTCGATATTGTTTAACTTCGCTGATCGTACGAGAACCGGTATTTCAACGTGATATGACCGTAAGCCTGGGTTTCTCGTAACTATTCCAAGTCGGTTGTAGCCAATACCGCCTGAATCGAATGGGAGCAAAAAAAAGTATTAAGGTATCCAAAAATATCCTTAGGGAGAAACAAAAATGAATAATGGACTTCTATGCAATATCTAATCTAGTAAATAGCTGTGAATGCTGACAAATTTCATCACAGATGACGAAGTCACTTGAAACAACAGAGATGTGATTCTACCGACCAATGCTAAGAGTGCCAGAAAGAAAACATGTGTGTAACGAGGAAATTTTAAAGAAAACAGAAACTACAAAGAAAGAATGAGAAAAGAAGGCTTGGAGAATTTAATACTCACATGACATATTAAAGTTAAGGGAAGCCGAGGGGAAACAGTGAGTCACCTAGATGAATTGGATGCCAGAATAGTGACACCATAGATAGAGAAGGTTGTAAAGAAGCATCAGTTAATTAGAGGAACAGAAAACAAGAAGTTGGTGAGAGCCATAATCGCCCACATCCGGAAAGGAAATATCGCACAAAAAAGTCTATTACACATACATGTCAAATGTTTTCAAAGTCGAGAGTGTGTGAAAATTTCCCGGCCTGATTTACTTCAATTACCAAACAGCCAAACATCAAATAATTGTTAAAAACCCTTGTTAGTTGAGCTGAGAACTTTTCAGTACCTACCTGTAACTGTACTAAACTTATTGTATATGGTAACAAGCGGTTCGCCACAGCTTTCTCAGTAGTTAAAGAAAAGGAAAGAAAGAAAACTGATTTGTAAAGAGAAGTAATTAAAAATCGCCATGTTGCAAATCGTTTCTCAAATTATTTACATGAGACGCATCGCAGATCATTATTACTCTAGTGACTTTGATTCTCACCGTGTGATTCACATTCGTGACATCGTGCAATACAAAGTAATGATTAGTAAATATGGCATTTTCTTCACTCCGTACAAGGCCCAAGGGCCACTTGAGGTAGAGGGTTATATTAAGGGGTAGTTTATATGGATAAGAAGGGAAAATAACGGTTGACTCTAGACTTGAAGAGGTTAAGATTATAGTGATCGGGGAAGCATCATTTTGGGAGTCTGTTCCACAGGGCAGTGGTTCATGGTCAGAGGCTGTTCGAGTGGAACTTACCTTTCGCAGATTGAATACTGAGGCAATATGGGTGGGATTGTTACTATGTAAGTGGCATGGCGGATCCTAGCCATGAAAGTTGGACTAAGTGGAAGCAAGGAATGCAGTTCGTCCGAGCACTTTTCATGGAAGTAGGGTTAATAGCAGAGAGAGGCTCACCACATCCCGCCTGAGAGAGAGAGGGGGGACGGTTGGACTGTAGAAACTAATTCGTTACCCAACAGGACTCGGAGACGCTTTATCAAGGTGGGAAAGTAATATAGTATATAAAAAATATTCAAATCAGAAAGGTGCCTTTACCGAGAATGTTTTTATCGCAATTGTCTCTAAGAATGGTGATTTTTCTAAGCGTAGCTTAGGTGTGGCACAAGGCCGAAAGTCTGGTACACCCAGTGAGAATCGAACTCACTACTTGTTCTAGCGAGACAAGTTTGTTAACCATTACACCATGTTGAGGTATCCGAATTGTCTCTGAAGACCGAAAGAAAACAGTTCACAATTTTGAATAGATTTCATTAGAGGTGTAATTTTCAAAATTTGGAAATACATTTAACAAATATCCTATTTTAGTTTCTATAGACTCGACTAAAACACGGATGCATACCTGATCCCATGAATATGATTTACAACCGAATAAATCAACTGCAAGCCACAAATAATTCCCTTTGGTTTACAGTTATTCCAAGAAGAAATCTATCAACTGGAATGTATATACATTTTCTCAAACATTACTCTTAAAAATCATCATCATCTAATAATTCTATTTGTGCTTCCTTTCGTTAGTGAGTTCCTTAATTAGTTCGAACGACTGTTACGCCCTGCCATTACCTCATAAATAATGGACTATTCCGTTTTGACCGACATATCAGAGACGCTACTTAGTTTCAGTGAGAAAATAAAAGAAAAACAAAGAAAGAACGGGAGATAGAAGTGTTTAACGTCTCCTGCCAATACCTCATAAATAATGGACCATTCCATTTTGATTGCGGGGAAAGACATCAAAGACGCTGCTTGGTTTCAATAACAAAGAAAGAAAGAAAGAAGGAAAAATTTTAAAGTCTGTTTCAGTGAAATGGAAAAAGTTGTTAATTTCAAATCTTTTCATGATTTTTATTGCAATATTTCGTTAAAGTTGTTAAGTTCAAATGTTTACCGATGCGATTGGGGAATTTCTACGGATCTTTTATTATCATAGAACTCGTCATGAGCTTATTCAATCATTAACTTAAGAATTAAGATTTCATCAGAAAATTCAAATAAGAAAACCGTGACCTTCCTTCGTTAGTTTCTTAGTTTGCAGGACCATTACACTTTGCCATTGCTATTGTGTTCAGGTGATGTATTTTAGTATCGAGGTCTTATATACTGCGCCGTATCATGGAATCGGATTTCTATATATTTCCAATCGAGTAAGAAAATTGCTTTTAACTTTGCCAGATTTTACTGTTGAAAATGTCAACATCTTTTAGTGTCAGGAAGAAACGACGTATAACGATGTGTTCGTCAAGGTATCAACAAATGTTCATATTTAAATACATTTTAAAATGAGAGAAAGTAACATTTGGAATAACCGAGTAAAGGTATTGGCACGTAATTGAATTTAAATGAATTCGATGTGGAAATCAAACTCGGTTCTCCGATTCCTCAATCCTAGTCGCAATCCATTATTTCATCGTGCCTCCACTATTTATATATCATCCACAGACAGCCTGTTTAGCTGTATCACAGCTCATCAGTGTGGCTAGACATCTTATTGCTTCAAGCCGGGATCGAAACTCGACTGATTTGACATCAGGTAGGCTATCGGCAGAGAAATGACTTTAACGTATTATATACGTGCTATATAAGCGCCATACTGGCCGCCATAGCGCTCAATTCTTACGAAGAGCGATATATATATATATATATATATATATATATATATATATATATATATATATATATATATATATATATATATATATATATATATATATATATATAAAAATATATATATATATAAATATATATATATATATATATTTATTTATATATATATATATATATATATATATATATATATATATATATATATATATATATCCTGCATTGTACCGAATTTCATATTCTCAAAATAAGATATGGTTTATTTCACTATAGGGTATCGATCAAGAGCCCGTCAGAGGACACCTGACCAGTTCTTTTTCGTTTTATCTGTTTTTCTGTATAAGCCTGTGATTTCTTCGGGGCGTTATTCACTTTTTATTGACCCCCCCTCAATACTAATTTAATAGCCACATTACCATGGCTATTTTTTTTAAGATCATTCTTCTAACACTAAGTAAACGGGAAGGTTGTTCAACATTGTACTCATAAGTGCATTTAGTCGATCCTCACTGGGTGCTCCATACTTTCGGCCTTGTGCCACATCTAAGCTACGCCTAGAAAATCACCATAAATGCATTTAGAAAATAACACAATAATTCCAGCTCCCATTTAATTTATTTTTCTCTTTTCTTTTCTCCTCCTCTTTACAGATTTAAGGATACCATATGAACTACAAGGAATGGTGAAGCGAGCCCTACAAAAGAAAGGGTAAGTTATAACTGACTACTTATTATTTTTCATTAGAACTTACATAACTTTTTGTCAGTAATTCACACATCCAAACTATAGGCCAAAAGTTTGGAGCCACCCCCGGGATTTAATAATTAGTAAGTTTCATACCGTCTTCATTTTAATTAACGTTGGATGTTGAAACTGTTGAGTTCATTACTGCAGAGCATCCCATTTCTTAGACAGTGGAGGACTTGAAATCTAAAATCTGCCAAGCCTAAGATTACCATTAGCCAGCAAGGCAGCTCATGCAAAAGAGCAAAAACTTTAAGAAAAATCCATGCAGTAATTGGTTAATTTAATTAATTACTATTATTGAATATACGATTAAAAAGACCCATCAAGAACAGAAAGTCTTTTAGTTTTGAAAAAGGCAGGCAACGTTCAATTTTTAGGCGATTCGTCGAAATCCAGAGAGTGGCACCAAACTTTTGGTCCATATTGTTTTGTTTTTTGTTTATTATTATTATTATTATTACTACTACTACTACTAAAAACATTATATTCAGTGGATACACGTATTTGAGTAGACTTCTTTTTTTGACAGTGTAAATTAAGTCTACTGGACTGTGCATTCGAGAGTCTTAAAGAAATTATGCCTTCTGACAGGGTTCGAACATGCGTAATCTTTGTTGGAGAAACCACCATTAAGCCTTTACAGCCACAGACGGATTTCATGGTCAAAGTTCAAACTTAAATAGGGTTACTGGGTGCACAGGACGTGAATCGAATTTATATCTTTTTTAAAGGTACCGATCTGCAAGCAGAGACGCAACTGAGTTAACAGTACGAACAGACCAAGTTTACAATGGGGTGAATTTTTTGTAATGGATGTAGCAGCGTTTTCCTGTTTGTTGAACTGGGATATCTTCTTTTCTTGTATATATATATATATATATATATATATATATATATATATATATATATATATATATATATATATATATATATATACAAATAAAGAGAAAGAAGATCAGATTAACATTCCGCAGTTCATTAGCATTTTTTTTAAGTAATCGTTACATAATAATGCATAATATTATAATAATATTAATTAAATTAAGTCCTGAAGTATAAAATAAATAAAAAATGCCAAAATTAACCCATTGTTCGATACATACACCTCTCAGTATTTCAGTATATCTTATGTATATGTTCTTAAAAGGAAGCGAGGATGATATGTCTAATACTCGATAGATAATTGTAGACGAGCATGAATTACATACCCACACCTAACCTCTAAACTAAATTTTTCACTTTCCTACTTTAGCTTAGATCTGTATTTAGATTCGTCGAATAAGACAACACCCATAATAAAATTTTGAAATCTCATTCCCGTTCCACTTAAGCTCTTCAATATAATACTACTTCGCTTGCAAAAGTAAATCATTTCTTTCTGAAATTATTCAAAATCGCTTGAAAATGGAACAATAATTTTAACTTTCAGTTTCAAAACATGGAAATTTCCGTGTCGCGATGATAAAATATTTTAAAATAATAATGTGTGTGTGTGTGTGTGTGTGTGTGTGTGTGTGTGTGTGTGTGTGTGATAGGTAATAGTATATATATTATTGTTGTCGTATGGGGATTTTTTAAAGATAATGTAGTGTGTTGTATATGACACGTGGCTCACCTGGGTCCTAAGAAGCCTCAGTGAAGGCAAAACGAGACATATCTTGTCACTATGCCACTCGGTTGTTGAAGATAGAAGAGAAAGAGAGTCCGTGCTTTAATCTTTATACTGCTTTATACAATGCCGCCTAGCGGGTGTTAAGACAAACCCCTTGCCAGACAAGTTGGGGGAAATCATAAGTGGACTAGTATAAGTGTGGGATGTTTTTAGTTATTAACCAGTGAAATGATTCCTTCAAAATTAAATCACATTAATCAGAAAACATTTAAAGACTCTCGTGTGGTTTGATTTTGTTTATTTTATTTTACGGCGTATCTACACCTCAATGGGTTATTTAATGTCGACAAGTTTTTTTAGGAGAGGTTCGTACGAATGAAATGTATTCTTTGTAAGAAATCAGTTTGTAGATCAGGTTTCACTGACGTATTTTTTTGTAAAAAGGGTTTTTTGTCGAGAATCAAATCTATTATAGATAATTATTTTCCAAAAAATGTATGACTGCTAATTTCCTTTTTCAAAATATGTATTACTGGTAATATTTTAAAAAAAATGTATTACAGGTATTTTTACTATAATAATCTATTTTTATACTTTCATAGTGTTTTGCCCTAGTTTGGGCGGGGGGTGACAATTTGACCATAGCTGGGACCCCTAACCTGGGGACACCAGCAATTAAGAGGTGGTTCCACGCTCCTCAAAACCTCCCGATCAGAGGCCTTGCTGCTGGATGTAGTTAATCGTTATACCCAGGACAACTGTAGTGTAAAAAAAACTTCTAATAATAGTAAGGAACTAATAAACTATGCTGTCATCTTTTATTTAATCGGCAAACGTGCATGTTGCTGAGCAACAATGGGGATTTTTTTTCTATTCTTATTAAATATTAAACTGATCCTTGCATAATTACTTCCGACTTGATAATTCTATATACGGACAGAAAATGAGTTCAGTGGATATACAAAAATAGAAATGGGTGTAAGACAAGGATGTGTCTTCTCACCGGATTTATTCAACCTATATATTCTGAGAGAATTAGAAGTCCTGCCAAGATTAATTATTATCTTAACCATATAAAGTATGCAGATGACACAGTGTTGATAGCAGACACGGAAAGGAAAGTATGAAAATCACCTACAGAAGATAAGGATTAAGTATAAACGACTACAAGGCAAAAAGGCATGCTTATCAGCAAAAGGATGAGACGACTGTGCAAGTTACAAATAGGTGTTACTAAAATCCAACAAGTACAAAAATTTAATATTTAGGATGTGTTCTAACAGAGGAAGGAAAGTGCGACACTGAGATCGGAAGACACGTTGGGATGGCCAAAGATAGCTTCCAAAAGCTAAGCAGGGTATTAAGAGACCGAAAAATTTCATTAGAACGAAAGAGAAAAGCCCTGAAGTGATATCTGTCCTCCTGTATGGCAGTGAATGCTGGACAATCTCCTCAAAGATGAAGAAGAGACTTGAAGCAACAGAAATGTAGTTCTACAGAAAGATGCTGAGGTTACCATGGACCAAACATGTGAGTAACGACTAGGTTTTGGAGAATGTGGAAGCAAAAAAGAAATTTTTACCTAACATCAGGAAGGGGCAGTTGAGGTTTTTGGAGCACGTAATGAGGAAGGAGGGCTTGGAAAACCTGATACTCACGGGACAGAGAATAACAGTGCGTGACATATTTGATGAGCTTGAGTAAATGGGTGGTAGAACAGGGTTTGCGAGAAATAACAAAGAGACAAAACTTATTAAGAGCTACAAGGGGAGGGAAGATGTGGAGGGCCATGATCGCCTACGGCCTGAAGGGACACGGCACATAAACGAAGAAGAATATAATAATTGGATAACTTATATTTAAAGTCTCATGCGCGAAAAGTTTCTAATCATAGAAGACTTAATAAAATGCAGCCATTTGCGGCCATTTTTGACAGCGAAGCTAAACTAGTAAAAATGCTAAAAACATTATTGTAAATGGAAACTAATCATGATAAAAGCAGTAAGGATGCAATCATGGAAATGATAGCCCTAAAATGGTTGGGAAAAAAAAGGTCTTTTATTTGCAGGAAAAAGATTTTACCTTGTCTTGTTCGTGGTTAACAATAAGAAGCTTAACGCCTGTCAGAATCATTTTCTGTCTTTTGTTTTCCTTATTGTTTTTTTCTTTCTGTCTTTCTTTCTTTTCATTTCTTTCTTTCTTTCTTTCTGTCTTTCTTCTCCGTTCTTTATTTCTTCTCCGTTCTTTCTTTCTTTCTTTCTTTCTTTCTTTCTTTTCCTTTCTATTTCGTTCTCTTTCTTTCTTTCTTTCTTTCTTTTCCTTTCTTTCTTTCTTTCTTTTCCTTTCTTTATTTCTTTCTTTCTATTTCGTTCTCTTTCTTTCTGTCTTTCTTTTCCTTTCTTTATTTCTTTCTTTCTATTTCGTTTCTTTCTTTCTGTCTTTCTTTTCCTTTCTTTATTTCTTTGTTTTCCTTTATTTATTTCTTTGTTTTCCTTTCTTTATTTCTTGCTTTTTCTTTCTTTTCCTTTCTTTCATTCTTTCTTTCTCTCTTTTCCTTTCTATTTCGTTTTCTTTCTTTCTTTCTTTCACTGATATTAGAAACTACATTGACACGTGTTTTGCTGATATTTAAACAATCATTTTTCTTCCAGACTTTTGGGTAGAATTTTAGCGGCTCGATCTGAACCCAGCTTCGTGAAGCGACGCGAAAACGTCTCCAATTTCTTCAGTGAGTGGTGATATCACAGATGACGGATATCCGGAAGGCTTCGAACGCAACAACCAACCAATGAGAAATCGAGCAAGAAATAACATGAATTATGGACACTCTACTAAACCCACGCTTGTCACAAAAGATAATATTAACGAATAATAGGTGAAATGCAGATTATTAATAATAGTAATAATGGTAAAGAAAATGGTCGTAAATACTAGTCATGACGGACATATGTGTGATATCTATAAAATATGTGTAGACAAAAACTGTTGATGATATGAAATAAAAGGTGTGAAAATGTTTTTAAAAAATGAAAGCAAAAATAGAAAGAAAGGTTGTTGTGGTGTTGAGGAAGTGGCCATGATAGTGATGGTAGCAGTGGTAGCAATAATTCAAGAATGAGGAAGGAAATAAATAATAATAATAATTTGATTCTTTAATAAGAATAATATTCGTGTCTTATTGTAGCAAGTAATGTGCCAAATAAAATTATTTGCATTCTATTTCACCTTATTTTTTTCTAACTTTCTCTTTAATAATAATAATAATGATGATGATGATGATGTACCGTTTCAGTATTTTCCACGTGATCCTTTGCCCCGAAAAAAATGGAAGTTCATTTCCCGCCAAAATTAACGTATGCAAACGAGTACAGAACAAAATCATTTTCAGTATTAACTTTATTAACTCATTTTTAGAATTTCTTAAATTATTATTAAATAATAAGTTCTGAAATATTTCACTATGCATTCAAAAAGATGCATATTATAGAATGTTTCGTATAATGCGCTGTTTAAAACAAAAAAGTCCTACTACCAAAACAAAACAAAAAAAAGAAATCGCTACAAGATAGCGTCAACCACACTATAAAAAAAATTCAAAGCAAGACGCTGACAAATCTAATATCGACTCACAAGAAAATTCATGCCCAATTTTATAGCGAAACTAATCATTTAATATAGTTTGCTTTAATTATTACAGTGTCTAAAGATTTTTTAACTGGATTTACTTGCCGGTAACCAGACATAAAGCTGCAGGAATAAAAGTCATAGAGAAAATCAATAATCTTTTCATTTAAGATACGTTAGACTTTTAATAAAATAATATTTTTAATTTATTTAATATATCTTAAAATAAAAGTTACAATTCATTTATGTAGTAATGTAGTAATTTGATGACCTAAATATTAAAAATAATAGTTGTTTATTAAAATATTACTTATGTAATCAGTAAAAATGAAATTAAATACTTCTTTTTAATATCGAAATATTATTTACATTAAATTAAGAATTCTATCAGCAACATTTAATACCACTTATTTAATTATTTCAATAGAAATTAAATACGACTTTCAGTGCATTCAAATATTACATTTTTATTTACTATAAATTCGACTATCCTTGAACTAAGAACCCATTGTTAAAACTACCATGGTGCTTTGGGACCGGAAATGATTTGAATTCTAACAAAACGAACTGATTTCTATCTCAGTATAATTTGTGTCTTTGAATTAACAACTTCCGATTGTCTCTCCATACTCAGCTTCGGTTAACGAGCAATATGCACAACAAGACAATTAATCCGAAGTTTGGATTTACTTATGAAGAGTTTAAGCCCCTAAGAAAGTTTACTTTCTTATGTTCCTGATCACCTTTTTGAAATAGCAGAGGAGATTCAAAATGAAATCAAAGTGTAAAGTAATTCAGTTTAAAGAATGTATCCGACATTATGAAGTCTCTTCCTTACCGTTCTCGTCTCTTTTCAAAAGACAATATCCCCATTTCCTTATATTACCAAATTTGGTTTTACTCTTTTTATCCGTTTCTTCTGTTTTCTTTTCAATTTTTATCTCTTTTTTTTTTAAATAGCCGCCACTCCCTCATTTTCTTCTCTGTCTTTTTTTTCTTCAGACACCAGAATAGTGTCCTCCTTTTTGTCACTTACATTACAAAAAATCAGTCCTTTTCGGATTTAAAAATTCCCTAAAATAAAATTCTTCACTCCGTGATGAATTGATTTTTCATTCTGCCAGCTTATTCAATTTCATTTTTTCCCTTTCACCACCTCTCTTTCCTTGCATTTTTTTTGTTCTGAAAAGGAAACCTATCCACGAGTAGAAAGATGATGGCTTATTGCATATCACTTAACCAAGCTTTTGTTTTGATCACAAAGCTATTTTTTCAATCTTATCGATTTCCTATATATATTTTGTATTTCTAGAAAAACCACAGCAGTCTATTAGATACGTGTAAAATCCGTAATTATATTTAAGATAAGCCTGAAAAATTGCTCTGTAGATTAAAAGAAATACAAGTGAAAAATCAGGTTTAACTTAGAGTTTTCTAATTAAATAAAATGTATTATTTTCCCCCTATTTCTTACTTAGCTTCGTCTTGTTTACTTTTTATTGCTTAAAATATTAATCAAAATTCTAATAAAAAGAAAAATATTATCTGGACAAGGTAGGTGTTGGGTTAAAAAATGTTGTTATCTCGAAATTCGATGATATTGAATAAATTATCAAATCTCTTCAATCATCTTTGTTTTCATTGGTCAGTGTGATTTGTGAGCAAGAGAACATCTTTGTTTTCATTGGTCAGGGTGATTTGTGAGCACGTGAACAAGAAGAAATACTGTTTTTTAGCTTCTTGTTTCGATTTAAACTTTACGTAACTAACACAGGATGGATTGGACGAAATGATTGAATGCTAGATGTCGAATCCATAGAGGGGTTTGCTTTTCTGTCCATCTAAAAGTCCGAATCCTAAATATTGGAGAGCAAACCACGCGTAAAGGAAGAGTGGGGCCATATAATCTACCGGAGAGAGTTTTCACAAAAAGGTAAGATATTCAATGTTCAAATCGGGTGATTATTTATTCTTGATTTCCGCTCGATGGCACTAACCAAGGGGAGACAATTTTGCAAATCAAAATTTTCTTCTGCCATATTTATGCTTTCTTTTTATCCATATATCTACACTATAATTATCAATTATAATTTTGGAAAGTGAAAATTTCACTGAAATATATTATTTCGTTTATCTGAAATCAAGAAAACACGAACTTTAAGCAAAATGGCATCTACGTCCCACCCTTTTACTGTCAAAATAGTTAAATGTAACTGCCACTTCTACTCCGATGGTTTCTTATGTTGCACTTCCCGCCTGTGGAACTCCTTTTCGTTTACTTCAAAAAATCTTCAAAAATTTAAATACGACGTCAATCGCCATCTTCTCTCTTTTTGAACTCCGTTCATCTTTTATCCTTTCCTCAATTTCCCCTAGACTAAGTCTTTTCTCTCCCTTTCACTCTCTGTAACACGCTCCGTACTGGTGGCATTTCCGCCTTGCTTGGGGTGAAATGATAACAAAAAAGAAAAAATTGATCACAATGTATAGAAAAAAAATGGAGTCGTCGGTAATAACTGACGCTTGGAGGATATGTTTCAGCTGAGGAAAACAGGATAAAGTCGCATAGCTTATTTGGCGAAACCTCCTGGTACAGACTTCGTTGTCAACCTGGTTACGAAACTGAAAGACATGATCGCCAGAAATAGGGATTCGAGTTCAAATCATGCTACAGGTATAATCTTTATTTCAAACTAGCACAATTTACTTAACAGTGAAGTCACAAATCTAAGAGTTACGATAAAAAACAAAAGAAATAACACGAAAGAATTTAATCAAAATTTGTTAATAGTGTCGATGCTTCATCTGAGAGATTCGTAGGTAACTTAATTTGAACGTTTTAATTTTTATATTCACTGTATGTTTGGTTTGTTTTACGGCATATCAACCTCAATGGATTATTTAATGCCAATAAAATTTTTATTGCTGGTAATATGTTTTTCTTCAAAAATCTATTACTGGGAATTTTTTTCCTTGAAGAAATCTATAGCTGGTCATATTTTTTTCAAAGAATGTATAGCTGTTTGTATTGCTGGTACTTTTTTTTTAAGTATTGCTGATGATAATTTTTCTTTCAAAAATTATTGCTGGTAATATTTTTTTTTTTATTACAAAGTATTTCTGGTATTAAAATCTATTTTTACACAAGTTTGGGTGTCAACTATTTGCCCATAGCTGGGACCCTAACGGGTGCTACCACCCCGGGTGAGGGTGGACCTGGGAACGCCAGCAATTAAGAGATGGTTCCACGATCCTCAAAACCTTCTGATGAGAGGACTTGCTGTTGGACGTAGTTTATCGTCATACCCAGGACGCGGATGTAGTTTATCGTCATACCCAGGACGCAGATGTAGTTTATCGTCATACCCAGGACGGTTCACTGTATGTAATTTACAAACATGAAATTTACAAATTGGAGATACCAAAATCAAACA
The DNA here is from genome assembly GCA_964036315.1 of Acanthosepion esculentum. NCBI lineage: Eukaryota > Metazoa > Mollusca > Cephalopoda > Sepiida > Sepiidae > Acanthosepion > Acanthosepion esculentum. Next base: position 5,525,208 of record OZ038497.1, read on the forward strand.
AGAACAACAATTGAAATACCTGAGAAGTGTTTTATCAAGATGGAAGTTAATGAAGGAAACCAGGAGGAAATGATTAAACATCAATTGCAAGAAGACGGAATCCATGGTTGCTAGCAAAAGGAACAGCCCAACATGCAAATTACAAATTGGAGATAGCAAATCAAACAAGGACAATATCACTGTGCAACAAATTTCAAGTTAAAAACAAGTACATGCCACATAAGCCGTGTTTAAGTGTTAGAAAAGTACATTGATACTAAATCTGACCTTTTTTCCCTTAGATTAGGCACCGTTTTCATGTACTTTAAATCATAATTTATTATTATTGGTTATGAATAAAAAACAAAGAACTTTCAGTTCATACAACATTTGTCCTCTTAACCCTCTTGTGTATAGTGTCATCCTCTCTTTTTATATTCCACCAGTCGTCTGCCAACAGGCCAGGCTTCCATTTTCCTTTAAAACGTTTCTCCATCACGGAAATATCCTGACGGAATCTCTCGCCCTGTTCATCACTCACATCACCAATATTTTCCGCAAAGAAGTCCAAATGAGAGTGGAGTACATGAACTTTAAGGGACATGTTACACCCCATATCATGATAATGACGTATTAGATCATTTATAACTTACACACAGTTTTCTGAACGATATTCTCCAAGGAACTTATCACAAACTTTCTTGAATGACTCAAAGGCAATTTTTTCGTTTTTCTTGAGATGTGTGTTGAACGTTTCATCAAGTACAATGTTTCGAATTTGAGGACCTATGAAGATACCTTGTTTTATTTTAGCTTGACTTAGGGAAGGGAACTTTTCTGCAAGATATGCAAATGCGAGAGAATCCTTGTCCAGGGCTTTCACAAATTGTTTAAACAAACCAAGTTTAATAAGCAAAGGTGGTAAATGGATTTTATCATTTTGCAGAAGTGGTTTGTACTTAATATTATATTTCCCTTGCTCAATTTCATCTCTAACGGGCCAATGCTTGCGCACATAAGGTTCGGTTCTTGCTCTGGAGTCCCATAAGCATAGGAAACTGCAAAATTTGGTATAGCCAGGCTGAAGGCCTGTAAGCATGGCTACCATCTTGAAATCTGCACAAATATGCCATTTATGGTTATTATATTGTACGCTCGTTAGAATTGTTTTTAAATTTTCATATGATTCTTTTATGGTTGCACTGTAAGCTATGGGAACAGATGGCAGAGTGTTGCCGTTGTGTAGCCAAACAGCTTTGATGCTTTCTTTGGATGCATCTGAGAAAAGTCGCCAGTTGGTGTTATCATATGGTATTTCTAGTTGTTCAAAAAGTTTAGCGACGTCATTACAGAAGCATAAGTCATCTTTCATAGTAAACAATACATGCAGTTTTTGTGAACGTTTTCTGTACAATGTTATCTTCACTCCTTTTCTAAGAAGATTCCGTTGTTTAAGCCTTGATGCTAGATGCTCACTTTTCTCTTTGGTTAAATAGAGATCTCTACATAAGTCATTTAGAGCCTCTTGAGAAAATAGTATTGGTTTATTCATGCTTTCTAGATCATTAAGTTCTACTGTTTCATCACTGGAATGTTCATCTCCACTGCTTGAACTCCACATTTCTTGATCTGGGGGTTTTGGCACAGGCAAATCTTTTGAGTGCTCAACTGGGCGCAGTGCTGATTGCAAATTTGGATAAACGATGTGTTTCTTTTTCTTTGCCGTAGTACAGCCCGTATAGTCTTGCTGACAGAAATAGCAATCATTAGAATGATCTCTCTGCTCACGCCAAATCATTGGCACACCAAACTTCATGTGAACATTTTTTCTTGTAAACCATGTGCTCAGTGTCTTCACACATGTAAGGCAACAGACATGAGGAGCACATGGCTTGTCTTGGTCTCCTATGTCACAATGAATGTACGCCTTGTACAATTTCTTAATATGACTTGTAATGCTGCGCTTTTCTTTAGCAAATGTTAATTCGCCACATATGTAGCAGAATCTGTTTGGATCATTTTTGCACTGTCTTGACGTCATTTTCGAAGCCTATAGAGAAAGTATAAAGAAATATCAAATATATTAAATACAGGTTTTAAGGCATAACGTATTAAGTGATAAACACGGTTAAATATAAACACATAATAACATATACAAAATATATAAGCGCAATGTTGTAAGAAATTTATTTTTAACATTTTTGCCAAGATTCTTGAAAGTGACAATTTTGAAAAAACTATACCTAATTCAACAAAAAGAAGGCCACAAATGGATTTTTCATGCCATTGTGAATATAAAAATGACCACAGATGTTCTGTACTTTTTTAAGTGTTGCACAGTGTAATTGAAACATCAGGTAAGTGTTTTATCAGGATGGAAGGTAATGAAGGAAAGCAGGAGGAAAAGATTAAACATCAATTGCAAGAAGACGGAATGCATGGTTGCTAGCAAAAGGAACAGCCCAACATGCAAATTACAAATTGGAGATACCAAAATCAAACAAGTACAACAATTGAAATATCTGGGAGGTGTTTGAACAAAGGTCGGAAAAGGCAACACTGATATCCGAAGGCGCATTGCAATAGCGAAAGATGCATTCCAAAAGCTAAGCAAAGTATCAAGAATCAGGAAAATGTCGTTAGAAACAAAGAAAAGAGAGATGAACTGTTAAGCAAGATCAGTCCTCTTATATGAATGAATGTGATTCTACAGAAGGATGATGAGAATAACATAGACCGAACATGTGAGCAACGACGAAGTTTTAGAGAGAATGGCAACAAAAAGGACACTTATACTTAACATCCGGAATAGACGATTGAACTTTCTAGGACACATAATGAGGAAAGAGGGCTTGGAAAATGTAATGCACACAGGATAGATTGAAGGCAAGAAGGACAGAGGAAACCAATGCATGACCTATGTAGCGAGCTTGAGTAAATGGATGACGAAACAAAGTTTAGGAGAGATAACAAAAAGAATTCACTTAGAGCTACAAAGAACAGGAAATTGTGGAGAACCATGATCGGCAACGTCCTGAAAAGACGGTACATAGAAAGATTTACAAAGATTCGAATATGGGTTTGGAGGTTGTCTGGGAAAAAGTTCGTTTGAACCGCCTACAACCCACTATCAGCGAAGGTGAATTTTCGATTAAGCTGTGAGGATCAATTTTTTTAACGCTTTTAGAATGCATAGAGAATATCAATTTAGGGAAACACATAATTCTGCAAAAGGTTAAGCTGTAAAAAAAAATCAATCAAAAACTTTCACTGTTTGTTTCTCGTTGATCAGCCATGATAATAATTAAGCATCGATTATTTTCCAATATCTGTCGATGGTTATTTATTATAATGACTGATCAACGAGAAAGGGAACATTGAACATTCGTGATTGATTTGTTTTTTACGGTTTATCAACCTTTTTCAGGTTATGTAAAGCCAGAAAATATTTCGAGTGCAATAGATTTTGGGTGAGGATAATGATTGACGGATACAAGTTCTACTAATTAACCCATAGCGGAGTTGGCGTCATACGTTTTCAACGGTATTTGCGCCTAACAAACCTGACTGGAATTAGAACTCGGTTCTCTGATTTCCAATTCCGAGCCGTTATCCATTACACCACCCACACACCCAAGCCTCGTATTCCTCAAGTGGTTACCCATCTAGATACTGACCAGGCTAGACGTTGCCTAACTTCGGTGATCGTACTATGAAAGTACGCCTAGTGAACTTTCTTGATATGGTGGGCAGGAAATCGGTGATTGGGTCCTCTTCTCTCATTTGTCGGCCATATCACGTTGAGACACCAGTTATCGGACGATCACCGAAGTTAAGCAATGTTGAGCCTGCTCAATATCTGGATGGATAACCACTTGGGATTGCCAGCTGCTGTAAGCTTGGATGTGCCGGTGGTGTAATATATAACTGCTCGGAATTAGAAATCAGAGAGCCGGGGTTCAATACCAGTCTGGTTCATTATATTTACTTACGAGCAAATATTCTTGGGAAAGGCTATGAATCCGCTTCTTATTCTCCCTGGCTATGGGTTAATTTATAGAACTTGGATTAGCATATCATTAGCATATCATTAGCATATCATTAGCATATCATTAGCATTACCAAAAAAATTCTTACAATCTAAAAATACTTACAAGTTTTAAATAATCGGTAAAAAATTGTTTGGTAAGCCGGAAAACAATCAATAAATCTCATCTTTCCAGATGGCTCTCCTCATTTCCTTAATTTTTAAATTGCAGATGAATATAGACACAGAATTTACTTGGTAAATTGTTTGAACCGCTTGCAGCCCACTGTCAGACATGACGCATTGTCGATTATGGAGTTTGTTAATAATAATTTTTAATTTTGGTAAGTACTGAATTTCGTCTTAATTTTTTTAGTGGCTTTTTATTGCAATTTTTCCAAGTTTAACAGTTTAAGGCAAATAGTAAATAGTAGTCAAAAATTAATAATAATGGTCGATAATGCTCTCTGTAATGAAAAATGCTGCTATTCGCATCTTTGCTGTTCATTTCTTTGCAACATTTAGACCGATTCGTTTTCGGAGATCCTTAAGATTAATGTTTAATGATTAATCAAATTTAGTAGCCATAAATATTCTACGTATAGTGATTCAAAGTTGCCCGTGAGTTACAGTTTGTTGTAATCTAGGGAAGGTTACTGAATAGAATAATCAAACGAAGGTTGGTAATGAACAATAATACTTAGGACAAGAACAACACATATAAGATTCGCCAGCGGCGCGTAGAAGTAGTAGTCAGCTGCTAGAAGTGAGTCAAGTCAATTCCACAATGAATCTTCAACTGCAGGATATCTACCAACCGCCCTACGCGGTCATATATGGTACAAGGCCGAATTTAATGTGGGGTATCCGAGTCCTTAGGCCAAAAATTCCCCGTATAAAACGGTGTCGGATAGCTGTTTCCCGAGACAAGACTCTGCCCTTCGACATAGCCTCGTCTGGGGATCCTCTCTGCCTGGGGGCAGATAGTTTGACCAGCACGGCTGGAGACGAATCTCCAACTGCAAACCAACATATAGTATTTACTACTGTATTTATGGGAATGGGGACCCATACCCATTATCGTCCGTACGTATGCTACAACACAGTTATAGCTCTCTTTATGCTAATTACCTATTAGTTAAACCAATCCCATTACATTTGGTTTCGGTAATCCCTTTCCGGCGACAGTATTTTTTCTTTTCGATATCAATTGTTACTATAGAACAAGACCAAAGATTGTTGGGAATGCGAATATGTTGATTACGTTGCTCTTGTACAGTGAGAAAGGCTTGTCTTGAAATTCACCATTCAATCATTCGTTGACTATTGCTATTGTGGATTGATATCGAACTTTTCACTGTGGTGCTGTATATGAGCGTTCTCCTATGCTACACAGCTGGCTGTCTCAGCCCACCAATCGGCCTCCTCGGCCACGTGTTTATTTTAGATCAGAGGCGTAGTGAGTACGAAATAGTAATAACTCCCTTTACTCACAACCTTCAACTTCGGGCGAGCTGAGGAAAAAGACGGAAAGAAATATTCATGAGCCTATGTGAAATTTACCATGAACCAATGAAAAACTTACCTTCACAGAGATTAGCCGGCTAGCTGAAAATAAAGAAGGAAATAAATTCACGAGCCTATGTGAAATTGCTTTTGGACCAATAAAAACCTTGTCGTCACAGAAATTAGCCGTTAAGCCAAGAAAAAGAAAGAAAAAATAGCGAGCCTATGCGAAATCATTTTTGATATAAAATGAGGAGAAAAATTAAATTAATAAGACAAGTATATCCGAAGTCATGTAAATGGTTTCATTTCTGTTCACGCGTCCAGCTTGAAGTTTTTGCCGGTGTCAAATTACTCGCCAATTATATTATCGGCCTTAAACCAAAAGCACTTCACGGAATTTCCTTTCAACAATCCAAGAAAGCTAAGTTTCAATTCGTTAAAACTACGGAATTTAAAAATTTCTTATTTATTTTCCTGAAACGAGCTACTGGCGTGTAAATTCATAAATAAATTCCTTAAAATGTTTTGTTAAAATTATCCGTGTTTTCTTATTATTATCATACATCATTAACCTTCGGCTTTTGAACGCTATCGAAACTGGCAAGTTAGGATTTGGCAGTTCCCTGCCAAATATGACAGCAGTACTCCATTTGAACCTTGATCTGGCTGTTGTAAACGTAGAGGATAGCTTGAAGGGGGTCAGGTACTTACTGGAGCGGTACAGGGAGCCGTCTATTTCATCCTAACTTATATATATTAATATGATCCTTTGCTACACGAAGATGATATATGTGTGTGTGAAACTTCCTGATGTGTGGATCGAAAGATTACAAAATGGTTCGTCTATGAAATTCTGGAATCGAGAATCTGAATTATTATCAATTAGCGACACACACACACACACACACACACACACACACACACACACACACACACACACACACACACACACACACATTATAATTATTATATTTTTTTAAAATATGATTCCATCGCGACACAGAAATTTCTATGTTTCAAAACTGAAATTTAAACTTAAAATCCAGAGTTCCGTTCCATTGTCAAGCGATGCTAAGAATAACTTTCTAAGAATTTACTTCATTTATAATGGATGTCTATGTTTATGAGCAGGCACCCCCACCCCACCTAAATTTAACCTGACTTTGTAAGTAACACATATTTGATACATAAGTTATCTAGGGAAATTAAAACCCAAACACCACTAATCAAAATAGATTGAATTTTCCTTAACCTTAACAACTTAAAATATTAAGATTGTCTGTGCTTATAAATTAAGTAAATTTCTTAGAATGTTATTCCTAGAATCGCTTGACAATGGAACGAAACTGGATTTTAAGTTTAATTTTTATAATTAAATTTACAATTTTAGTTTCAGTTTTGAAACATAGAAATTTCTTCGTCGCGATGGAATCGTATTTTTAAAAAAGAAAATAATTTTAATATTTTGCTCTACTGTTTGTATCGAGCACAGTTTTATTAAAAATAAAAATAATTGCTAAGAACACCAGATTATAAATCTTACTGTTATTTCTTATTATTTTAAAAGATATATATATATATATATATATATATAATATATATATATATATATATATATATTCTGATCGCAAGCATACTATCTTTTGTGTAAGATTTGGTCAGACAAATGGTTCTCTTATCTCCTAATTACGTTCCAGATCCATCTGTCATTGTACGATGTTCAATGACGTATTTATGGAAAAAATGACATCAGCTGCCGTGACAATTACTTGAAATTAGTTGAGCTTGCCTCCACTCCCAGGGCTGACTCTCTGTGCATCTCTGTTTATGAGCGGGAGTAGTGGCGAAGCTGGATTAGCTGACTTTGTGGTTGAAGGCTCTTGAAATTATCAGACAGATTCTTTTAGTAAATGTTTGTTTTCTTTGGCCTCTGTCAAGACTGACAATAGCTACAGTAGGTATTTGACTATCACCTGTTTTACGATAAACTAACCATCGGCTAATGAGAAATCTTTTTATTCTTTTTTTATGAGCTACAACAGTTGAAATGTTAAAAGTTCTTCTGTTTGTAATGTTTTAACTGATTAATGACCGCCGTAAAACCTGATGAAAATAAAAGTCCGATCTAAACACCACGTCACGAGTCCCTTAACACTCTAAGGTCGTTGGGATGCCATATGTTCTACACCAAGGCAGCAGTGCTGTATCTAGGGTAAGATAACCTGACGGAGCTCATCCCTCTTCAGACTGGTTTTTGAATTTAGTTTTCATTCTAGACTTGTTGCTACCTCAAGGCAAAAGATCATAGTCAGCTTAGCTGTTTAACCCATAGATGGCGGAGAAGAAATTAACCCAGGGGATTTATACGAAAGCGAACTGAAGAAACGCGGCCGGTCCATTTCTTTTTCAGAGTCGTCGACCGTTATACTCCCCTTCATCCCCACGTATTATTTATAGGTTTCTAAAATACAGGTATTAAATATAGGTCGATAAAAATGTTGGTATTAACTATAGTTTTCAAATCTATAATGCCTTAATGAAAACCGTTCTGTTTTCGGGACGGTAGGAATTAATGGCGATGTTTGCTTGTTTTTTTTTGTGGCGGAGGGGGGGGGGGGTCCGGTCTTGATACAAAGTTAAATTCGTCATTCTCTGATTAATAAGTTACGACACCAACGTCTGAAACATTCGGTCGTAAATTTGTTTTCATCCTGCCGTAAAAGAAGGCACCAGATACAAATTTCGATTATATGATATAATTATCGATTACATATAGAATCAATTATTTCATTGTGTCCATTGTATAGATAATGGCTAGTTTAAAGTTTTCCGCACATCTGAAGAAATATGGAAATGTGTCTAAAATTCTTTCCTGCCTCTTCTCCATTTTTCTGACCAGAATCTCTTTTCAGAAAAGCATAAATGAATCATAGGAAAAGTTTTCTGCAAAATATATTCGCCATATTAGAATTTTAAATAGCAAGGAAAAAAGAAAGCAAAGCTTCTTGAGAATCTCTACAACGAAAAAAAAAAAGAAGTTTTTATTTGATCCCATTAGCAGTTGATCATTGAGAAAGATTAGTCGAGGCAAACTACTCCGCCATGGGAAATAGTTCTACCGATTGACCAACTCGAGCGTAAGATACGAGAGTAATGAATTTCAATTTGGTTGAATAATTCTGCCGCAGAATATTGTTCGAGAACCGATATGACTCTTTGAACAGTTGCATTCCGTTGAATGGTAAATGGTTCCATAAATTGGTCGAATCTTTTGGGAAAAGTCATTGAAGACGGTGTGGTGTGGAGTAATAAGTGAGAATGAACCTTTTATCGGTATATCTTTGTTTTATTTTTCGTACCGCTATTAAAAATCTAATCATATTTTTAATATTTATTAATAAGTGTTTTGAAAAAGAAATAAACGAAAGGTGCGGAAAGTTTTCAACTTAATCCGATTTTCTAAAATTTGAGCAAATGACGACACGTTATAATTTACTTGTAACCTCTTCCTGCTCTGACCAAGAACTTTTCACTAATCCCTAATACAATAGTAGATCTATGGATTTTGGTTAACTACGAGGCATGTTACCATCTATATTATTTTATTCAACTGACTTTTTTTTTATCTTAGTAATATCCCAAATTAACATGGTCCATTGCTACACGAAGATGATATACATGTGTCTGAAACCTCCTGACGAGTGGACAGGACGATTACAAAAAGGTTCGTCTATGAAAATCTGGAGTCGGAGTGCTGAATATAATATAAATAAGCTAAGCGACAAATTTTATTTGCATTAATTATATATATATATATATATATATATATATATATATATATATATATATATATATATAATTAATACAACGAACTCTCCGCTATGGTGCCTAGACTTTTCAATTTAAGCAAAGTTCCTGATTGGCGTCGAGATCTCATCAATGTACAGTTAACCGTAAGTTCTATGCTAACAGTTTCTTTTCTTGCGTGTGGAACTCCCTTCCGGCTCCATGATTTCCAGTTAATTTTAATCTGCAAAATTTTAAATGCAATGCCAATCGATATCTACTGTTCTCATGATTACTTTTTCCTCTCATTATTAATGCTTCTGTTCCTAATTCTCCCATACCCTGTAGCCCCTTAGTGGCTTTACTGTCTTGCATGGGGTGATACCGATTAAAAAAAAACTGTCACTCTAAGACAAGTTTCCATTATTCTGGGAGAGATGACTTGTTGTGGTTTAGTTTTGTTTCTTATTAACGTCCCTTCAACCACTTGAAAGTTATACAGTTAGAAAGTTAGACAGATAAATGGTTTTGAATTATGGTTGTGTTGGGTATAGCTTGATGTTACGTAGATCAATGATAGTTTTCCGTACAGGGTAGTTGATTAAAGGTTTTTTCTTCTTTTTAATCAATTATTAGAGATTCTAGTTTCCAATACAAATTATTTTGTATTCAGTTTCTGATACAAGTTGGTTATTAGAGTCTGCATTTTTTATGTTTAGTGTGGATCTTTATGAAGTCTGAAGAGCTCTTATTCCGTCTTTTTAGTTTTCCCAATATTTTAAATGCTTTATGTAGTTTTGTTGGGAGTTTTTATATTTTTATATTTCGGTATAAAGTTTGAAGTTAGCATAATCTACGGACCCGTATCAACGGACTTCGGATGATATCTGCAGGCAAAAAAAAAAAAAAAGTTATGCAGGAAAAAACTTCCAAATCGTCAGGGATGTATTTCAAAATTTGCGGGCTTAGCGGAACGAGTCGTATTAGTTCTCAAGGCGACCGCTCGGCGGCGGTTGCGGGCCTTTCAATTACAAACAAAGACGGGTGTACAGTATATAAAGTACGATACATTAGCGCGTCTGTGAGAAATTAGCTGTGAAAAATCTATTATTTTTGTTATTTTGCTTAATATATCTATATTAAGTATATATTTATTATACCATATATACATGTTTATAGTATTTACATTATGATCATAACTGCTGGAAGTTACTATAGTGGTTTTATAACTCAAAAATAATCCCTTCCCATGTACGGACAATCAGTTTTAACGGACTACTCATCGCCCCCCCCCCATTAGTCCGTTGATGAGTGATTTGTCTGTACTGTTTTGAAAGAGATATTTTGTATTGTTTGCTTTATAATATTTTGTCCGTAATTGACTGAGATGATAGTAACTTATGAGTATTTGCTTGACTGTGAAAGGTACTTGACATCTGTTGTATGGTAGGGGGGTACTTTCATTTTTTACTAGATTTGGGTGTGTCCCAGGCGGGTATGTCTCGTAAAACTATTTCTTCTCGTTTTACTGGGAAACGAAAGTTTGGGCGGAAGATTTCTGGAAGTTATTAAATTTGTAAAAGAGCTACGCGACAACAAACTGATGTTAGGATAAAAATGTTCGAAGCCCAATATATCCATCATTACAGCCAGTAGGATAATCGTATACCATGCACATGCATCACAGCCAAATATACGCGATATGGTGACAAATGATGATAAAAACAGTGCGGGTGGTGATGGCTAATTAGAAATGCCTTCAGGTTGAGTAGCCCAGACCTCTCAGTTGGTATCCGGTTGAAAGTGTTCCTTGATATCAAGACGAGGCTCCCAACTCTCCTCGGCTGCCTCATCATCAAACTTTTAAAAAAATCAATTCTCTCGACATTTACCTATGATCCCCAAATACTGTCACTCATGAAAAAAGACAATGCACAATACAACAATCCCTGGGAGACATACCCAACTTGTTACGGTTAGACAACTAACATGTAAATCTTTGGTAATGATTATTATTATTATTATCATCATCATCTTTGTTCGTACGATTTTTGATTTTAACCGGTGGTCTTGCATAATGAGTAATTCATAATGTCGTACGTCCTCTAAAAGGGAAACACCTTTCGCAGAATATTTGCAGTTCAAGTAACGCGGACTTCTGAAGCAACACGATACGATTTTTTCAATGTAGGACTTTAAGTCCGATGGTATAGAGCCTATGATAAGTGAGTCAATATTGGTCTGTACGCTCCACATTATTATTAGTAGTACCAAAAGTTTTTTTAAACGTACTTGCGCGTTCCTACCAATTATCTAGGAATGAATGACAGCAGATCTCCTCCTGTATGTATGTCCTTTTTCGGTATCTTTATAGCCGACAGCACGTCCGCCGTCTAGATATATTTAATCCTTTCTAAGACCTGAAGATTCCCTAATTCCTACTCTGATGTATTCTTGTACAGTTATCAGTTGTTCGAATGACGAGAACTTTCATGTCCCATCTTTTTACTTCTCGGGCGAAGTCCTGGTGATTTCACATTTAATTTTCTATTTATCTTTCTTTCCAGTGTTCATTCTTTGCTCGAGTTTTCTTCTTGACATGAGGAGGTCGATCTGAATTTTATTCTTAATTTGTATTATTTTCTTTTTATTTTCTTTTTCTTCTTGCTTAGTTAGTTAGCACGTACATTACGCCCTGCCACTATCTCATAAATAATGGACTATTTCGTGTTGATCGCGAGAAAAGACGGAAAAGACATGAGAAACGCTGTTTGGTTTCAGTGATGAAAAGAAAGAAAGATAATGCGATGATACCCATGCGTGTTTAACGTCATCTCCAGGGAAATGGAAAATTTTGTCAATTTTAAAATATTTCATTTGTACCCACCTACTTCTTTAAATGATAACCTGCAGTCATACTTGTGATTGTTATTGCAGTATTTTGTTAAACTGAAATATTTACGGTGATTGGAATTTCGAAATGAATCCTTTATTTCATCCACCGGGGCAGATTGTTCTAGTTCCACGTGCCGTGCCTCTTTCCGATAACGCCGTTGATTAGATCCAGTGATTAGACCCAAAAGAATTGTGAGTTCAATACCAGGCCACAGCAGTTGTGAGCCAAAACTTGTTGTAAAGTTGAGTTAAAGGGGAATAACTGAGACATCCGGAAGAGGCATGGCACGTGGAACAAGAACGATTTACCCCCCCCCCCCCGGTGGACGAAATAAAGAAGAAGAAGGCTGGAGCGTACAACGGTCGAAACGATGTGAATATGGCAATCAAGATGAGGATAACAGTCCGAATAATGTAAATAATGCAACTCATCATGAGAGATATTGAAATATTTAACGATACAATAAGGGACATTTCCACGGGTAATTTATAGCCGGGAAACTCGCGAGGAGCTTATTCAAAAATAATTAAGAATTATGATTTATCAAAAAATTCAAATAGAAAACCGTGAAATTTCACGGCTACGACTACTACTACTACTACTACTACTATTTATTATTATTATTATTATTCCTTGTATTAAACTGAGGGGGGGTGCACTGAAGATTAAGTGGCAATAAGGCTCCAGAATACTCTACGAATAATTCTCCATATTGAAGCTGAATGTTGCCGTTTTGATGACGAGATGTGGAAATACTTGATGACGATCGCTTGATCGAATTTGAGGATAGCACTTCTGACTTCTATATCTGGCCTTAAGTGAGACAAATGGAGGCTCGGTCGTCACGTGATACGCTGCCTTGAGCTAGAATTTAAATTTAGGAAACATTGACAAAATTCCGTGGTTTTAAAGCTTTTTAAATTTTCCCTTTGTTTTTCATTTCCATCTCTCTTTCATTCCCTATTCCTTTACGCCTTTCTTATTTCTTCCTTTCTTTTCTCCCCCTTATTCTCTTTCATTCCTCTCTCTTCCTTCTTATTCTATTTCCATTCCTCCCTTGTCTTTCTTTCTCATTCTTTTTCCTTCCACTTTTTTCTCATTCTTATTCTTTTCCCCTCCTTTCTTTCATCTTTTTCCCCTCCCCTCTTTCATCCTTTTCCCCTCCTCTCTTTTCTCTCTCTTATTCTTTTCACCGCCTCTCTTTTCTCGCTCTCTCATCCTTTTCCCTCCTCTCTTTTCTCTCCTATCCTTTCCCCCCTCTTATTCTTTTCACCGACTCTTTTTTTCTCTTATTTCTTTTACTTCTTTTTCCTTCCTCTCTTTACGTTCTTACTTCTCATTTTCCGTTATTTATTTATTTATTTATTTATTATTATTATTAAGAAGAAGAAGAAGAAATGTTGTCGAAGAGACACGTGACTCAGAATTGATGTCCATCTTAATTTAGTTCCAGTAGGATTCGAAATTTCTCGAGATATCTAGTAAACTGTCGTTTTCTACATTCTCCCAAGTCACCATGCTAACCAGTCGAGAACTTTGAGAATGCGAATCTCTTTAAAGTGCTGAATTAGCGATTCGCTTTCTAATTTCAAACGCATAGCGGACATGATCTCTTTACTCAAAATGGGCTGTTCGATTAAAACCGGCATGAAGAACTGATCTGGCCTAGTGGCGAAAACGTATCTAAATATTCCCATTTGTTCTAGAGGCCGGGGCTCGATCTTCGGTAAAAGCTTTAATTTCGGATACTAGATGTTCAGTGAGAAGGGTCCTACCCACTTGGAAGATTGGTACTTTCATTAGCTAAGCTCAGAGAAGACCGAAAAATTTTAGACGAAATCTAAAAGAGGATGGTAAGTTGTTGTTTTATTTTTTTTTTGTTTTTTTTTAATCTATGATTGCCCATAACCCAATTTTATCAGGCTGGCTAGGCCACGTTGAACGTAGAGAAAAAAAAATGAGCACTGTTTTTCTTTCTGGGGTGAAGTTACAGCGGCGAAAATATCTGATTATTATACGAACTTAGATATATACTATAGCCTTTGCAACTCCAGTTTTGTCGCCTATTATTAATATATTAAACCCCATCATTTTCTTTCTGAGGGCGACAATATCAAGAGTCTGCCTTTACTACTCAGTTTTGCTCAAATGTTTTGGTAGCATTCTCGCTGGGCATAAACTCTATTTGTTGCAACCCGTTTGTTTTGTTTTTTAAGCTTTTCATTAAACATTTCGTAGAGTTTATAATAAAGACATTGCGACTAATATTTTTTAAATTATTATTGCTATAGATTATAAACGGTCCAGATCACGAATCTTTAATATTTTTATTATAATTAAATTTTATATAAGTTAATAGAGGGATCCTTTTATGTAAATGTAAACTGAATTACTTACTGAATCCAGAACATGGTATCGTAATTTGTTTTGGATTCCGTATATTTACCATGAATTTCCCATAGCAAACTGGATTCAACTTCTTTTTTTTTTTTTCTTTCTTTTCTATATCATTTCGCCACAAGCAAGGCGATACTGTCACTAAGACTCGGATAGTTAAATGGAGTGAAAAAGAATGAGAAGACTGAGAATTGGAAGGGGGGAAGAAAGGGACCAAAAAAAAAAAAAAAAAAGGAACAAAATTGAGAAATGAGAGAAAAGAAGCTGTTAAATTAGAAGTGACGGTTGCCTCTACTTAGTTTAACAGTAAAACGATGAGACCTAAGTGCCAATCTGGTAGCACACTTAAATTCATGTAGACGGGACACCATGGAAAGAAGCTTATAAGAGCAGTTGTCATGAAAATATTTGTGGAAAAGTCAGAGAGGGAAGCCAAGTTACGTCGGTGAGAAAATGACTAGTCGAGATGCTTGGTCAAGATAGATTACATTACAGATCCTTCTTTGGATTTTATCAAGAATCTCAATGTGCAACAAAAGCACCAGATATTTCTAAAGAATTAATAGATTTTTTTTTCATTCCAATGCTTTTATTACTTCAAGCATTTTAGTGGATAGTCGTACTTGAAATAGACGTCCCATTTTTGTTTTTTATTTCAAACTCTCTATTACATCTATCTGCTTTCGCATTCTTTAAAATTTCTTAAATAGACCATAGACGTAATACACACTGTTTTAAAATGGGGCGTCTATATCAAATATAAGGATTTATTATAGTAACGTCTCTAAAGTTATATTTAATTCGTCATCTGGAGTGGTTAATCTATGGTAAGATGAAAAAAAACTTATTTCTGGTTGCAGTGCCAATTGTGAAACTCCACTAAACATCTAAATTTGAAACTTCCTTCATCAAACACACTATTCACCTTTTGCAAATGAACGAAGATACATTCAATTAGCAATTTCAAATGTTGTTTGTTTAATTTATTCGTTTTCTTTTCAGACTAGTAAATCTCTTCGTAGTGTTTAGCAAGTCAGTCGTTCAGGACAGCCATAATCTGTTCGATCATCAGCTGCCTCGCTTTTCTATTACATATCGTAAGTCTTCTAGCTGAGTGTGTTGACATCAAGACTCTGCTTTCTTAGATATAAACAAATGAAGCCAGGTCCGTCGTTTTCAGTTTTAGGAAAGGCCATGAATTTCAAGTTGGCGGGGGTTCTTGTAAGAAGTTGCACACTAAAATTAGTTCGCATTATTTTCACGGATAAAATCTAAAGAATAATCAGCAATGTTATTGGTCCTGACCTGACATCTCGGCTTCAGTCACTTTCCTACCTCCGTAATGTAGCTACCCTGTGCCTTTTCTATAAATACTTTCATGGTAATTGTTTGGATGAACTTTCCGTTATAGTAAGTTATTTTTACCCCCCCCCAATAAATTGTACATATAGGAACTAGTTAGGACTTCATAGAGACTCTGAGGTATTATGGTGGCTGTAGTAAGAATGAGTTATTTTGGTGTAAGGAATACTGTGGTATGTTTACTCAGCAATCGTGGCTACTTAACTTTAAGACATATTGAAGACAAGCCTTCCCCCCCCCTCACACACTTTCAAGCTGTGTCATATTTTTGTATTTTTCCAAATATATATTAGTTTCTTCTCGCACTTTTCGCTTGTGGAACTCTCTCCCGGCTTCTTGTTTCCCAGTCAACTTTGTTCTTCAAAAATATAAATGTAATGCCAATCGTTATCTTTTGTCTTCTTACTTAACTCTTGTTCTTTTGTTCTCTCAAACCTTGCGTCTTAGTTGCTTTATTGCCTTATTTATAAAGCATACAAGGTACCATAGAAGAAGTGCATCAGAAGCTACATTAAATGATAATAATATATACTATAATATAAAAATAACAATATGGTTGTATCTTAGCATTTGAAGCTAGTATAACTTTTTCTTTAAATAACTTAGTGTCTTTTTTAAGTGTGATATTGTCACGTGATAGTTTAAATTTGGTGATTTCTTTTCCAAATAAACTTTTAACGTACTTCATGTTATATAGGAAGCTCACTTTTAAAAAAAATATCTATAACATTTCTCCTGAGTCTTATCTGCAAAGCTTGTATATTTGGTAAGCTAATGTCTACCAAGTCACTGTAATCCACGTGAATTTGTATCTAGCTTATTGACGTCATAATATAAAAATGGAGGTGGTTAATATGCCGTGGAATCCAGGATTTGCGACGGTAAGGAAACATTTGATGATCAGAAACAAAATTTTACACTTTTTATTAATTTTTTATTTATCCTAAATTTATTTTAACTAATTTCGGCACCTTATTTGCATATTTTTCATTTAAACCTGATAAGTGATTGCCAGTGGTCAGGAATCGAGTGTTACAAACAAAAAGGTTATTCTATACAGTGACGTATCTAAGTTAGGGTACATACCATGGCACCATTTCAGCGCTACTAAACAAATAATTTGTAGCCTTATTCGGCATTGAACGCTAAATCGGGCAACTTTCAATATCGGCACACTGTTGACATCGAACGTTGTCAGCGAAAGATTGTTTTTTTATTTGTTTTGTTTTTAAATCGTGTATTAAGGTGAACATAAATATAATATTTATAAGCAACTGTATTCCAGTTTGACGCCATCTTAAGCAACTTCAGTTATGACGTCAGTGTCGCTTAAGCAACTCAACAAAATCATGTAAAAGACGAAAGAATTGAAGAAAACGTTTTACGGTTTTACAAAATAATTTATTTGTGTATTCAAGAATTTCTTCCAATTCTACGAGTTTAGTTTCATTAAAATGTATTTATCTATTTTAGACCCAAGCATAAAAAATTGAAGCAATCGTTTAAAAAATGGCGCTAATTATTTTCGTAAATATTAAGCAAACTAGGTGATGTTAAATATAAATTATTAAAAAAAAAAAAAAAAAAAAAGTCGCGTAAATGGGTCGATAAGCGCGCGCCGCACCATTGGATAGTGCCTGATATCCATACCACGATTCTGAGTGAAATTGGGTGACTGAGGGTTTGAGTGTTTTTCACATCATGCTAGATAACACGCTCTCTCCCAGAAACTAAGGTCTGCTCAGCATAGTTGCAGTATAAAGGCTCTGTGGATGTTGAACAAACTATAATATATATATATATATATATATATATATATATATATATATATATATATATATATATATAATGTGGTGAAAATAAAGTAACTCTCCAATCTTTCCCTGACTGATTGATTTCCCTCTGTTTTCGTCTTTCTCTCTTTACGAGGTAGTCGGCCATTTTCTTCTTACGGTGGTTCGCTACCGGAGTAGATTTCTCGTGGAATAAAGCTTCACTCAAGCTATATAGATTCAGCCTTGTTTCACTTCCTCTCAAACTCTTTTTACAACAAATATATATATATATATATATATATATATATTTCACAGTGGAGTAATGAATAGCAGCTAGGATTGAGGAATCGGAGATTGGAATCGAATTCCAGTCGAATCCCCTTACTTGCTAATACACTTGGGAAAGGTATGAATCCTCCTCTTCTTCCCCCAGCAGGACAGACTTGGTTCTATAGCCCTGGATGGTAACTTGTCTCTAAATTCAAAAGCTGTGGAGGGTCATTTGGGGACCTTGTGGCACACTCTGCACCAGGTCTCTGTATTTGACTCTTCAAAAAGTGTGGTTGGTTTTGCACAAAGGCTTCACCACTATAATCAAATCATATGTGCAGATTGTCTGGCTGTCGGTTCCTAGGAACTGAGGTATCTGACCCTCATTCGTCGTAAAAGGGTCCCCGGTAGGCGTAGGTCAATAGCCACGTCGATCAACGACGGGATATTACACGTTATATATATATAATGTTGTGGTGTAATTAGCATTGGCATTCTTATAACTAATTCTTTCTTTTTTCCTGTATGCATAGATTGCATCTGTTCCGGAAGTTGTTGGGAGTGTGAGATTAACAGATGATCCTACATTTAATTTGCGAGTTGGAGCCTTTATCTTTAAGATTCCAATAATGTTTGGATGGAGAAGTTTGATATCTTAACTAAGCATTTGAGAAGGAATGCCGGCGATTGTCAAGAGTCTCTGCTTCCAATTCTCAGTGGATAACCTTTTTCTCATTGATATCTTTCCTAAAAATAGCTTCGTAGACCACATTCTCAGAATTACAAGTTATATATATATATATATATATATATATATATATATATATATGTCTGTGTGTGCGCGTTGTGGTGTAATGGTTATCGGGGAGTAGAGTTCGTTAGATTCACTTACGCGCAAATAACCTTGGAAAAGGTCTGAATCCATCTCTGCTCCCCCACAGCTATGGGTAGAACAGCAAGACAAACTAAGTTGCCTTGGTTGGCAACCTACTGAAGGAAAATCTTAAAACGCTCTTTTCCAATATTCATTGAGCCAGCATGAACGAGTAGGCTCATAAAATTAACATATCATGTGCTGCACAGTCTGCAACAAGCGGGGTAAGCGTTTCATATATACATATATATATACACATATATATATATATATATATATATATATATATATATATATATATATTAGTGTGTGTCTGCAATCTAAGTCACTTACTATTTCTTTATATATTTTTGTTGTGCTTAGAATCAAAGTATGTCCCCCTGGCACTTTTACCAAGGTTAAGAATGTAGTATCTGTGCCTTCTACCTGGAATCAGAATATGAAAACTGTGCGCTCAGAAGATTTTAAAATTTAAACCACGTTGTTGAATTCTATTGTTTTAATTAAATTTTTCCATTTTGCTTGCTCCGGGTGTCCAGATGAAAATTTAATGAAAGTTCGAATATTAACAGGAGCGCGTTACTGTTGCCATTGCCAGAGAAATAAGTTTGACCTTGGCGTTGGCATTTTTAGGAAGGCTATATTTCTAATTTCAGCATCCGTTTATCGTATACAATTTACATTCCGTAAACCATCTGGGGTCGTAGGGGGACCACATATTCTACCGTCATAACATTTGTGGTGTATGGAGCTCATGTTGCTTCAGGTGGATTTTAAGCTGTTTTTCCTTCTAGACTGGTTACCACAGCAAGGGAAGATATTCCAATTAGTCTTGCTGTTAAACTCCTAGCTGGTGACAGAACATATGTGTTTAACAGTAAGGTGGTTGGGTCGGCCTAAAGCACGTCGGCTCTAACGACGGTTTCTCCTACAAAGGAGGCTGTAGGTTTGAATCCTGCCTGAAAGGGGGCATCTTTTTCATACTGTTTAATAAATAAACTGGACATTTGTTAAAATAACGTTTAAAGTGTATGAGTGAGTGGTTGAGAGACAGTGAGTGACAGATTTAGCTTTTCCCGAACATTAAAAGGCAAATACATAATACTATACTAAAATAAGATAGAATGTAACACATCAAAATGTTCGTATGATCTCCTTTCTGCAAAGACCAACTGTACATTCTTTTCCTATTAGAAGTATCCATTTTATTTCACATCTTCAAAAGTGAACTTTTCTTTTTTTTAAAAATTGTATTATTTGTTAAAATAACTATTGCTATTTAATTTGAAATCACGACTTGACTTGTTCGTTGTTTTTATTCCAGCATATTTCTTCCTAGTGGCTTGAATTTTATTTAAATCTTTTGCTTGAATACAACTTTGTCAAGGCCAGATTTTTGTTGGTGGGAGATGATTTATTTGGTGTCGGATATCAACAATTATCAACACTACTACAAAATATAATATTGATATATTAAAGACCTTCTGGCATAAAGATGTTTGTATTTATTTATTTTCCCAGAATACACTTGACGAAGGCTGAAGAATGGATCAATCGAAACGTGTTAAGAAGACATATACGAATAAATGAATCTGCCCAACTAATGATGGGTATGTATAAAATTCTGTCTGTAACTCTTATGAGAGTATCTTTTGTTCCAAAACTGTTCGATTATTTTGTAATTGACCAACTAAAATCAAGTCGGTCAAAATGATAGTTTCGTATTTATAGTAATTATTAATTTCGTGATTAGAATGAAAAAAAAAAGAAGATAAATTCTACTTGCCAATGCAGTCTTTTAAATGAAGGCTGACGCTGCGTCTGAAGACAGTAACTTTTCGAATAAAGAGAAAGCAATTATGTTCAGGTTTTAAAATTATTGTGAAGTATCTAACATTGTTTTCTACCTTTTCTGATTCAAGGCAATAAATATGCGAAAAAATAATTATCAAAAAGTATAAAAATGTTGATGTCGTGCAAATTTAACGTTTACTTGAAAACTATATTATTCTGATTCTAAAATAACACGATATTTTAAAATATTGACATGTATCATATTAATAACATTTATTGAAAACAAGTTTGTTTTTACACTTCTTCATCAAGCCCCAAGAGTCACTCAAGGTAGTATTACTAAAGTTGTTTTTATGGCCGTATAGGGAGGAAGTAAGAGTTTTTAATTGAGATTTATTTTGTCACTTTCGTTTGAACAGTTTTTACTTTGTAGTTACTTTTTTTAAAATTTTATATTTGTTATAAAATCTAAAATCTTCTGTGGAGTATTAATGAAATCCGAAAAGAAAATCTCATCAAATAAGTGAAGAGGAAATTAGTAACAATCGCCTTCAAAACTTGTATAACGGTATGTGAAGATTATATCCATGATAGTGCACAAGGTTACAACACAAAGTTTATAGTTCGGAGTTAAGTATCGTCTACTCAAATAAACTGGGCAACAACCTTTAAGAAGAAAGAAACACAACAATTTGTACAAATTAATTGTATTTAATATCCAAATAGAGAAAGAAAAAAGTGTTTGCAAACAATGTGCGTCTGTGGACTTGACTTAGGAGAAAGGCACGCGGTATCTTGTCAAGTCTTTGTTGAAGAAGTCCTTTCAGTCCACACTTAGTTTCTTTATATAATAGTCATTTCTATTAAGCATTCCGGCTTGGTTCTTCATTAACCTGATCTCACTGTCCTGCTTCGTAAAAGTCGTGGAAGAAAAAAGGATTGGTGTTTGAATTGTCGCATAACTATTACAGGGGCAGTCATTGGTCCTTTCTTTAGCCAATCAGCGTGCACATTTTTTCTGCGCTAAATCTCATTTCCTGATTATTTTAAATTGCAATAATGATTGCTATTATTAATTGTTGGTGTCGGTTTTCTTCTGAGATATATATTTTAATTTTAGGGAAATGCTATGAGACAAAACGCAAAGAATATTTCTCTTGTATGTATTCCAACTATTACGATATTCCTGATTTTCGTTGAAACACCGGTTCATGTACGATCACCAAAGTTAAGAAACGTCGAGCCTGGTTAGTAGCTAAATGGGTAAACGCTTGGGAATACCAGATGCTGTAAATTTGGATATGCGACTGGTGTAATGAGTAAATGATTGGAAATTGGAGAGCCGAGTTCAAATTCCAGTCGGGTTCCTTATATTCTCTTACGCGCTTACATTTGGTAAAGCTATGGATCGACCTCTTCTTCCCCAGTTATTGGTTAATTGGATTTGTACCAGTAAATCATTATCGCCAAAAAAATATTACAATTTGAAAATATGGCTTTAAATAACCTGTAAATAGTTAAGCCGTAAAAAAGAATTGACTAAAAGGTGTTCGATTGGAGAATTCATCCAACCACGTGTACATGCAAGAAGCTATGCTTGAACTTCATTACTGGGGCCTGTATAAATGATTACTGGGGCCTGTATAAATGATTACTGGTGCCTGTATAAATGATTACTGGGGCCTGTATAAATGATTACTGGTGCCTGTATAAATGATTACTGGTGCCTGTATAAATGATTACTGGGGCCTGTATAAATGATTACTGGGGCCTGTATAAATGATTACTGGGGCCTGTATAAATGTGTGGAGTCAACTAGGTAATACATTTCCTGAAAAGGAACTTCAAGAATTAAGTCAAGATTAAATTAGAAAATGCTAATGAAAAATTATGTTTTGATTATCTAGGAATAACAAGATCTCACTGATCACAAAATAACCTGAAAGGTTTGTGACACTCGTTAACAAATGAAAAGCTCTCTAACTCGGCATACAACTATTTTTCGTTTTTAACACCAACTCTCTTCCTCTTGTCTTGTGTTAGAAAAGAGGAAATCTCTTGTGTTGCCTTACAAAAGAGGAAATCTCTTGTCAATGGTGAACTCTATAAACATAAATCCAATCCGACTGAAAATTCCTTGGTCGGCAAATAAGTCACAGGAAAAAGGTTACAATTTTGGCTAGGAAAAAAGTTACAGGGAAAAGTGTCATAATTTAATTCTTCTTGGTACTTCACGGGTTTGAGTGTCCTTTCTGTTTGCAATAGAAATTTATAGCAAATCGATCCAGTCGCTAAAAAAAAAAGTTTTTCTAAATGGTACAGTCACATATTCGATATATTTTATAGTTGAGATGTCCCAGTATCCCATAAGTCCCGACTTTATTTGAAAAAAAAAAACAACTCAAGAAGGGTGTTTATAAAAGTTTGCGCCAAAATGTAAAAAAAAAAAACCCATAGATCGTTTCCGAAGATAGATTTAGACATAAAAAATGTTTTCTAAATGCTACAGTTACATATTCGATATATTTTATAGTTAGGGAGTCCCAGTATCCCATAAGACCCGAATGTGAAGAAAGTCTCAATTTGACATTAATATTTCAATTAAAAGTTCCTTGAATTTTCAGTTTATTTATGAAACTGGCGGTTTGTCCACTTTTGGGATAAGACGCTTCGATTTTATTTTCCGTTGCCTTGACCTTGTCGTCTGTCTTTTTTTTCTCTCTGACTTTTTCTTGAATTCGAAAACCTATAGTCGACCCTAGCTGCTCTCTAGACTTCCTTGGTTAGTGACCATCTTCCACTATACCATTCTGCAAGTAATAAATGATACCTTATTTTACTTTTCTAATGATTTCTTACGCCAAACAATAAAGCATCAGAATCAAAATTCATGTTAAACATACTTATCAGGTAATTGTTTCAATATTCCTTTTTGTGTGTGTTGAAATTTTTCTTCGTTTAATGAAATAAATACTTACATATGCTGTAAAAACTTTTTCTTTTCTAAAGTAAATAAAGCCTATTTTATAATTTGAAAGCTGATCTTTTCTGCTCAATCCACCTCAAGTGGCATTAAATTTCGACTGCCATTTTTATTTTTCGTGTAAATCTTAAAGAGAGAAAAAAAAAAGCCTTAATACATGCAACAAGCAGTTAGCAATTGTTGCTGCAGCTATCATGGTCTCATAAAGTGGATGATGACATAAAAGCAAAATGTTGGATGAGGGTTTTGTTCCCATAGCAACAATTGTTACCGCCACCACCACCACCACCACCACCCTACATAAAGAAGAATCTACAAGGAACAATAAATCATTAAGTGGTCATAAATTAAAATAAAAGGTGGGAATGAGGTGTGGGAGTGTCGGCCGGGAGAGAGAAAGAGAATCAAATAGCTATAAAGAATATTCAAGGTGAGGAAAAGAG
>OZ038497.1:5549502-5554502 GCA_964036315.1 Acanthosepion esculentum
TTCTACTGTTTCTGAAAAGATCAGAATATCATCTAAATACGCCATGGCAAAACTCTCGCATCCTCCTAATACTATTGACATTAGTTGTTGGAAGATTCCAGGGACATTGGCCAACCCGAATGGCATCACCCTGAACTGAAACAGTCCCAGGTGGCATACAAATGCAGTTTTTTCCTTGTCAGCTTCATCAAGGCCTACCTACCAATACACGGACCTCAAGTCCAACGTAGAGAAGTACTTCGCCTTTCCTAATAATGCCAATATATCATCGATCAGTGGCAGATATGGAATTCAGTTTCCTAAAATCCACGCAAAAACGGTGCTCGCCATCTTTTTTGCTCACTATCACGATTGGGAAGATCCAAGGGGAAATCGATCTTTCTATCATCCCAGCTTCCAACATCTCTTCCACTGCCTCTTCCACTAGGGGTCTCTATAAGGCTTCAATTTCACAGGGGGGTGGTCGCCGATATCGATCGTCATTTTCACTGTGTGGGTCTGGCCCAACTCCTTATCTGATATGGCCACCACATCCCGATTATTCGTTAGCAGACCTCCCACTCTGGTCCTAAATTGATCAGGTGTTAATATCTCTTCGTCTGCTATTCCTGCTGGTTGTTCTACGTGTTTTTCTCGCCTCTCCTCGAATTTCACTTGATTCAGAGTCCGTAGGGGTAGTGCTTTTCCTATCTCCTCCCCTCTCTTGACCTTTATTGTTTTGTGGGCTTGGTTCACTATCATAACGGGCACTATTTCAGCTGCCTCCACCACTGCCTCACACAAGGTTATTTCATTCTTTTCTGGGCCCTCCCCTTCTACGGGGACCAACTGCAGGGTTCCTTTTTTCATTCTCTTCCCCGTCATCAGTCTACCTTTACCCAACACCGCTGTTCTGGGGGTAGCTTTATATCTTCTTCCATTACTATCGTTATGACTTCTTCCGGGGGACCTCCCAATGGCGTTCTCTCGCCCCCCACTATCAGCACAGGGGTTGAACTCTATCCGAGCTCTCTGGCTCTGAAGCCAATCTTCTCCTAAGATTGCTTCTGTACACAGGTTGGGGGTTACGTAGAATTTCTGGGTACTTTTCAATCTCCCAATCCTCACAGGGAGCCTCACCATCCCTCTTATCTCCAGGGGGGCTCCATCTGCCTGTGCGATTTCTATGTCCGCTTCTTGCAACCCGTTCTTCTGTTTTACCCGTCTATATTCGTTTTCTCTTAACAATGAAACAGACGCTCCCGTGTCTATCAGAGCTTTCATTGCTCTACCCCCTATCTCTGCCCTACAAGATAGCTCATTCCCTTGCGTCAGCGAAGAGAATACCTTGGCTTTCCTTTTTATGGGTTCCCACTTCTGGGCCATCCCAGCCATAGGTGCCGGTAGTAACAAATTCCTGTCATCCTCCTCACCCATGGGAGTCCTTCGTTTCCTCCACCTGGGCGGTCCCGGCTGGACCTCTCCCAGTCTCTTGTGGCTGTTTCTAAAGGCACAATTCCTCTTCAGGTGCTCTAGTCTCCTACAAAACCAGCACCTTCTCGTTGGGCAGTTAACCGCAAAGTGGCCCACCTGACCACACACCCAACATTTCACGCTTCTTCTCTTTAACTGGGCCACCCTCCATCTGGGTTCTGGGGGGACCTGCCCTCTACCTAGGTGGCTCTCCTGGCCACATGTGCAGCGTTTTATATTTCCTCTTTTCAACTGGGCCACCCTCCCTCTTATTTCTGGGGTGGCCCGCTGGCTTTTCCCTGGTTCTGTCTTTCGGGCTCAGCCTGCTTCTTAATTCTGGGGCGATCTTTTCTTAATCCGCACCACTTAGCTAGGTGTCCCTTCTTCCCACACCTAGTACATATATCTTGTTCGAAGTCGGGGGGCAATCCCCACTTCGTCGGGCAGTCCGCCGCTCTGTGGTCCTCATATCCACATGTCCAACAGACCAGCCCGTATCGACCCGGCGTGGGCTTATAAAACCCATGCCTTGTCGACTACGCCTTTCTTGTGAGATCCTCTTCCCACACCTCAGGCTCTTCCACCTCTAGGCTGACCCCACGACTCCACGCGGGGGCTCTACCTGTTACCCCCTTTCTTCCGACCCCTCGACTTATTTCTTGTATTTTCCCACCTTTCTTAACCGTATCCCAGACTCCCTGGCTCTCTTTGGCCAGCGCTACTGCTGCCGACAACCTTAACGGTCCTTCCTTCAAAACATCGTGGCGAATACGCTCGTCACTGAGCGCTTCCACATACAGGTCGGCCAACTGGGCCTGCATCACAGCGTTATTCCTCACCACCTCTGGGAAAGCCACCGACGACAGCGTCTCCGCTCGGCCCCCAGCTCTCCAGGGGTTTCGTCCCTAAGCTACGTCATCTTCAGGAGGACTCTCATGGCCTCTATTGCCGTCCCCTCGTCGGCGAATTCCTTAGTTAACACTTCTTCTAATCTTTCCCACGTCAAGTGGGGCTCACTGGCTAAGAGTCGTTTTATGTATTCCGACGCTTTCCCTCTAGTGGCATCATACGCCAAATACAGGGTTTCTTGGTCGGAGAGTCCATATATCACTCGGCTCTTATCCAAGATTGCCAGCCAGTTTCTAAAACTCTTTGGGCTACCGTCAAATGCTGGATTTCTAGGTCCACCCAATAATTATCTCAGGTCTACCGGCAATCCCCGCTCGGCCCCCTCTTCCTTTATGTCTACCCTATCTGGTTCGTAATCAGACATATTCAAAACGACAAGAAAAAGGAATCAAAATTAGAGCAGCAACAATCGAAAATGGGAGATAAACCGAAAGAAAGTGTCCTACCTGACAGACGATTTCCAATTCGTTCTCAGCTTCTGGGCTGTCGTACTAGAGGGTCTGGAACCGTATGGTTACAATTAACCAAGGTCCTTTGGCTCCCACACTAGTTTTCCTCAGTTTGTGTACTTGAGACGCCGTGCGTTGTTCAACTCGAAACTTCTGCAGCTCCTGTGGCGGTGGTCGCTCTAGGGTCTGATCCTGGTTGTCACGGCACCAATATGTGACGCCCGACCCCTCGTCGGCGGGATCCTGCAGTCACGACATCACTCGTGACCCCTGCCTCTCTCTGGAGCAGTCCTGCAGTCTCGACACCACTTGTGACGGGCTAACCCTGGGACATCGGTTGAAGTCTTGTTAGGTTGTAGTACCAACTTGTCGTACCCGGCTCGCCTCCAGCGCCTGGTCACCGAAGCAACTGCTTTGATCTCGATTCAACCTACCCACGTTGTTATTTGATCTTAGGTTGACGAGATCAATCAAACGTCGGGTCGTAGTGCCAGCCGAATCCGGGTCAAGGTGATACTGCACAATAAATGTAGAAAAACAAAAACACAAAGAACAACTTCAAGGCGAATTTTACGTGTGCTTTTTCTATAAATGATTTTATGGTAATTGTTCTGATGAGCTTTCCTCTTTGGTATCTAAATATTAATGATTTAAGCGCAGTACTAATTTGGCGGTTAGAAATAGTGATTAATTTTATGTCGGTTTGTTGAGTTACAGGAGTACGTCTCTCTCTTTCTATCCCAGCTCCCAAAAATGTGGATTGTAACACTTTTGCGTTCTTAGTGAGCTCTAGATATCTGGGTTGTTTTCAATAAAGTCAATATTACGGATTTAAGCGCAGTACTCATTTGGCGGCTAGGTTTTATCATTTTACAATTTGAAATGTTTAGATGTAACCGTAAGTTCTATGCTAATAGTTTCTTCTTTCGCACTTCTTACTTGTGGATCTCTCTTCTGGTTTGCTTTCCAGTCAACTTTGATCTTCAAAAATTTAAGTATAATGCCAAGCGTTATCTCGTGCAATTGCATCTAAAAATTGTAAATATATAATCTAAAACATTGTGAGTTGATTCAAATATAATTCAAAAGGTTACTCTTAGTGCGTTTATAAAATAACATCCCCTCAAATCTTCTCGGAAAATGGTCTACTCTCTTGTCTATAGAATCCCCCCCCCCATCCCGAAATGGCTCTCATCTAGAAACGATGATGTCCAATAACGTATTAAAGGCGCAGGATTTAAATAAGAAATCCGTTCTTAGTGAGATTTGAACTCACGACCTTTTCGTGAAGCCAAATAAGCATTTGAAAGATTTTTGAGACCCAATGACTTTACCATTACTCCCTTACTCTCCATTTATATTTTGCCAACTATCTTTTTGGTCGACTTTGGAGAGGACAACAAAAACGACGGTTAAACACTGGCATTTGTAATTTTTTAGCTAAAATTTTTCTGAACAAGTCTTTTACGAATCTGGGTTAGGTTTAGTTGCCAGGACAGGAATGACTACCCATTTTTACTTGCATAAAAAGGCTAATTGCATATACACTCGCCGCCTTGTAGATATTTTGGACGGGGGTCAACTAAAAATCTATATCCTTAAAATACACACACACACACACTCACTCATATATATAACAAGGATAAGCAACTGGTTTAGAGGGGGGAAATCTTGATCCAAAAATTAAGGGAAATAAATATAACAGATAAAATTATCGCTAATTTAAATGTCAAATCCCTTTTTTCCCGATCTTGTTAGGAAATGCTTAAATGTAAAAAAAAGAAAACAAAACAACAACCCACATCTAGTATAATAAAACATAAACATCTCCCTCCCTACCAATAGATAAAATCCTAAAAATTTACTGATTCATCACAAATCAATGTTATTTCCCTCTTAACAATGATTTTTATAAACAAAAATTCGGATTACCAATGGGATCGTCTCTCAGCCTAATTTTAGCTTGTCTGTTCTTCCGCTTTCTTGAACCTGGTCCGTTTCTGGATTAGTTTTTCTGAAACAAACATATTTCCCCTATATACAGATGATGCTTCATTAATCTATCTTGTCCAAACAACATTATCTGACCTTGTAAATAAATTAAACAAAGTTGAATGTACGAAAGGATTTACTTATGAAATAAAAGCAATCCACATTCCCTTTCCTCGACATCATGTTAAACGTACGAAG
>OZ038497.1:5562002-5677002 GCA_964036315.1 Acanthosepion esculentum
TTTTTGTTTTTTGACGAATCAATATACAAGTATAATTTTAGGTGGCAGAGTAAAAATCAGTTATGGTAAGATGTGGGTTTGAAATTTCTGTCTGTTGATATTGACTTCCTTTTATGCAAACGTGCCATCACAGTCTGTTTCTTTTATTTTTTTATTTTGGGTTACGCTACAATACAATTGGCATTTTTATTTTTTTCATTTATTTTCTTCTACATCGAGATTTTCTTAAATTGGTTTTCAAATACGATTAAGTCATATTTATAAAGATCTAAAATACTATATTTATTATATTTAATAACAAATTATGGCATTGTAAAAATTAAAATATTTGAATTGGGCATTTTTAAACTATCTTATTTTTGATCAAATAATAGATATGTAGTTATGCAAATTATTTTTATAATTATTTTTTAAGGAAAATATGAGACAATGTCTACAAAAAATTCTATTTCATTTCTTTGATTTTAATAAATTTTTTATTTTCAGAAACTTAATATATAACATTTCATGTAGGCACAAAGGACATTGGTCATTTAAAGATCAACATGTTCTCGTTTTTTTTCATTAGTTTCAATTTTACAGTGGGTGTTTTATTTGTTGCTTTTAAATGCTAAAAATATTTTGATAGGGATGTTTGGTTGCGATACTTAGTATTATTGAAGAAAGTCAGATATTGGCTCCATCTTAATTTAAATTTAATTTTTAGTACATCCAATATAAAATTTCACAATATTAGGATTCTCAATAGATGAGATACTGCCAATATTATATATATTATAAAAATTAAACTTAAAATCCATAGTTTTGTTCCATTGTCAAGCGATGTTAGGAATAACTTTCTAAGAAATTTACTTAATTTATAAGTGCAGACAATATTAATATTATGAATTGTTAAGGAAAATTCAATCGATTTTTAATTTCCCTACACAGCTTATGTAGCCAATATATGTTACTTACAAAGTCAGATTAAGTTTAGGTGGAGTGAGGTGCCTGATACTTCCGTTATTCAGTGAGTCGTCTGGGTTTTCAGTGACAATATTTTTTGGCATTTTTATTCATCTGCTTAATTCATATTTTTATGCACAAAGATTTTCTAAAAGGGTCATTGAAATATGTGTAAGAAATATTTTTAATATTTAAATTTTATACTTGTAAATTTAAAGTACGATTCCTCTTTCTAACTAATAGACTATGCGGTATTTTTACAAATATATTAGAATTTAATTACTAATTAATGATCAAATATAAAAATGTATGTTTCATCTCTCTTGCTTATTTTTTTTTTCAAAATTAATTATTACTTAAGGAAAATATTTGAGGGTGCCTACAAAAAATCTTTGATTTAGTAAATCTTTTTTTCAGAAACTTAATAATGTATAATTTTTCATGTATGCACAAAGGACATGGGTCATTTAAAAGCTCTAGCTTTTCTTATTAATTTCCATTTTACCGTTGGTGTTTTATTGGTTTCTTTTAAGTGCCAGAAATATTTAGATAGGGTCGTTTGATTTCGGTATTTATTATTATTAAAGGGCGTTTGATGTTGGTTCCACCTATTTTTTTGGATTCATTCCGTGTGCATCCAATGTAGAATTTAACTACGTCTGGATCTTCAATAGATGAGATATTGCATTAATAAATTATTGATTCAATACGGCATTTATTATTAAGAGGACAGTTTTGAGGATTTCTACAGTTACATCATTTTCTTTATCTTCATTTCTTTTTATTTTAGGATCTCAAATTTTTTTGATTTTGATATAAGTGTTTATTCAAGATATTAACATTATGTTTCTTAATAATCATTTCTAAGTTTTCAGTACAACTGTAACTTAATTTTAGAGTATTTTTATTAAAAATTGTACAGAGTTTACTATCTCTAGGAAAATGTTTATCAATTAATGCAAGGAATTTTTGTCCTAACTTATTTCTTACCATATGATTGTATGGAGATATACCAAATGATTTTTCTATTTCTATTTTTTCTATGGTGTCCATTTTCATTTTTTATATAATTGAGTTTCGAGCATTTATAGCCACTATTCTTCAGAACTTTATTATAGAAATTACTATTTTCATAGAATATTTCCCCATTTGCTGAAGTTGTACTAATTCTTTTATCAATAAATGAAGGTATATACTTAATTATAGATGGAGGATAGTTAGACTTAGGGTGTATATATATAAAGGATTATTACTGGGCTTTTTGTAAGGTAGGTAAGGTATATATTCATTAAATCTAGTGTTATATCAAGGAAGTTAACTTTTTCATTTTAGTATTTACAGTAATTTTCAAGTTTAGGCATTTAAATTTTCCAGGTAATGGTTTTCTAATTTTATCAATTTTAAAGTTCGTAGAATTCCTTACAACCATAAGTCCATCATCTCTGTACAATCCAATGTCATACTAATTTCACGATATGCAGTAAGATTATAAATTATAAAAAGACTAATAAGTCCAGAGAAGTGTGCAGAGTCCAATGATCCTTTATGTATGTGTACCGATTTTTTTTTTCGCATTCATAATTATGTTTTTCTCTACATCTGTTATGTCAGTGTTGGGTAGCAAAATCTATAGCATTCGTGAAAAGTTCCTTTTATATCGATTGGTAGTAATTCTCGATATCAAACTGAATTAGTGTACAATTTGGTTTCTCGTTGATAGTGGTAAACCAATTTAGTAACTTCTTTGGTATTGATCCAAAGTTTTGATCCTAGGTAATCTTTTATTTGTTGGTTGAGCTTTCCAAGATTTTCTTACTAATTCTGCCGATTTCAGGTCATGTTAGGTTGATAATTCTTGTAGTCGGATTAGCTTCAAAATCAGGTTTATGATCTTTTATGGTTATATAGAACTCTTTTTTTGGTAAGTTTACCTGCCCTATCACTATTATTCAATTTATCTAGGATGTTTTTACTACTAATATTAATGATTTCGATCATAAACTATGGATATTAAGTTTAATTTTTATAATTAAATTTATTAATTTAGTTTCAGTTTTGAAACCTACAAATATCTGTGTCGTGATATGATCATATTTTTAAAAAAGAAAATAATTATATTATGCTCTACTGTTTGTATCGAGCACTTTTTTTTAAATAAAAGTTATTGCTAAGAACACCTGATTATAATCTTACTGTTTTTTCAAATCATATATATATATATATATATATATTTTATATATATTTATATTTTTCAGTCAGTATGTATAATATATTTATTAATAGAATTAATTTAAATATTATTTTTTCTAGAAATGGAAAGCTTCTTCATTTTATTTTAAATTCATTTTGTTTTTCGTTAAGTTTGCGTAAAAAAAATGATTGAATTTTTTAAAAATTTACGTTTCAGTTATTCCCCTTTTATCTGCATATTTCTGTTCTAGATTATTTGCCTAATATTCCTAAATCCTTTCTCGTTCTATGAAGGTATCTATTAAAAATAGAATTGCGTACAGCAGTCAGAAAACAACAACAACAATAATCGAATTGACGTGCATTTTTTTTTTCGTCTGCTTGCATGTGTCCCCCTTTTCTGACAGCGCCATTTTGTCTTGTCTGTGTGCGCGTGCGTGCGTTTTTATTTCTTCTCTGTGCATCTCTCTATTTTCGTCTCGTTTTGTGTGTCTTCTTCTTATATGTGCGCGTTTCTGTTTTGTTTTTTGTTCCCGTGTCTCTTTTGCACGTGTGTGAATTCTCTCTGTGTGTGTGTGTGTGTGTGTATGTTTTTATTTTTTATGTCCGCTTGTCAGTATGTTTGGTTCTTTTTCTTTTACTAGGCGCACATTTCTCTGTCGGTGTGTTTGCTTCATGTCTCGTGTTTCTAATGTTATCATACAATCTTCCTTTTTTTTCTCTATCTGCCTTTGAATCTCTGTGACACACTTTCCATTGTCTGTTACCACACAACTCAGGCATCTGAATTTCTGCACTTGCTTCATTTTGACATCCTCAATGTGTAACTCAGACAATGTTCAGTCACTTTTGCTAACAACTAAGCATTATATCTTTATTGATACCAAGTCCTCCTTACTTCCTTCATTGGCTGAGTGTTCTTTTAGTTATGTTTGCCGATAATAAATCGCTGTAGCAATTCTCTTGGAATGATTTCATTGTACAAATGAACTAAAAATTTCCATTAACCAATAACATATATTTTGTTATCTCCCTTGAATAGAAAAATTACAAAAAATAAATTTTGATATTTTTTAGTTATAAAATTTTAATTTTAATTTTTGGTAAAAAGCTTCAGTATAGCCACATTTTTACTATTGTTTTGATTTCATATTCATGTCAAAATGATGGACATTTTAAATAGTGTCCAATTCTTATTTTATTTACTTTATTTCGTTGGAGTTGCGACCATTAATAATCTTGTTTTCAATTTTCTATTCGTATTACTATAGCTTAGGTGTGTGTGCATATATATATATATATATATATATATATACGCGTGGTATTTAGTGGAAAGCGCTCAATATCAGCGATAGAACTAATATGAGTTTGTAACCCTGAGTTTCACGCTTTTGCGATCATCAGACAAACGGGTTTATTTATTTTTTTTTTTTTTTGTAATTGGATCTATTTATGTTTGTTTGACTGTGTTTGGTGGTGGGAGGGGAATTTACTTCTGTGTTTGGTTGGGGGTGACACTCTCATACGCATAGACACACATACCTACAGGTGTACGCATTTTAGTTGACACCAACACATCCATATAAGCAATTCGAGGCTAGGTGTAAATAGATGTCCCTGCGTTCGGGCATACATACACACGCAGTTGTAATTCTATTTCGGTGTCGGGACCTTTAGCTTTTTATGTGTAGAGATGTTCGTTTCAACACGGAGCGGGGCGGGGTTTCTTGACTACCGCATGGGCCGTCAGAGGAACTTACACTTCCTCACACACACACAACACACACGTGTAGACGTACATATACACTATTATTGGTCTAGACCTTTTCAGCACCACTTCTGTGTTCTGTTTGTAGTTATGGTGATGATGTTTGTATTTTCAATGCCAACTGCTTGTGTGTTTTTGACGGTTGTGGTAATAGCTGTGAGATTAATTATTATTGATAATGTTAATAATAGATATTGATGTGTTAACGGTAAATTTAGCCTTAATGGCGGAATTATAAAACAAATAATAAGAATCGTAGCTATGATAATAATTGTTGTAAGTATGATGATGATACAGATAATATAACGATAATAAAAACAATGGCGGTGTTAAAAAAAGCAATACTGATGGTAGAGGAGCTGATTATGAAGGGAAAGATAAGAGTGATGGTAGTGTAGGTAACATTATTGATAGTTTTATCGGTCTCTGTTGATTGTTATGGTGGTGGTAGTGTTGGTACTATATTTTATTTTGTTTCATTCCTGGTTGTATTCAGTGAGTACTGTAGGTGTTATCTGTTTGGTATGAACTGTGATGGTAGATATTTATTTTCATATCTGCCTTTTGAAATTATTTCCGATCTATGGTTTAGTAATTCATTTTGTTTTATTACCACTTTTTCGTGTAGACAAAGTAAACATCTCCTTGATATGTTATTGTAGGCAGGCGCGGTCTTCACGATTTCTCAGCTTTTGGTGTGATGTTTCTGTCATAGTGTTGTTCGAATAGTGTGGTACCGTTGGAGAATGATAGGTCGTGGGTGTATTTTCTTTGGCTCGACAGAAGGAACATTCAAGCAATGCAATACATTGTAGTGTTGTTTGCGTTTACCTTGGCTATGTATACTATGTTCGTTTGTAGGCAATTTCCTTGTCGTGGGCATGTAGTTTTGTCTCTGCGTACACCTGTATGTATGTGTCTATGCGTATGATAGTACCACCCCAAACTCAGAAGCAGATTCCCCCTCTCACTACCAAACATAGTCAAGCAAGCATAAATAGATCCAATTTCAAAATAAATAAATAAACCAGTTTGTCTGATGATCACAAAAGCGTGAAACCCAGGGTCACAAACTCGTATCCATACAACTGATATATATGCAAACGAAAGGGCACGAATGTGATCAACACGAAGAACATATATTAATATTAACCACATGACAGAAATGAAGCACGGAGATTAAGGTTCCAAATTCATCAGCGGATTCGAGAAATAAACAGAGAAACGGTGGCGACTCACCAACAGTAGTTCTTGACGCTGGGAGTAATAATGCTTGTAGATTGAATTATTAGTATAAATCCGATCACTGTTTGATTTCTTGCTGTGCGAAACTTTTTTGTGAAAAATAACCTTACATTTAAATATTTGGATTGGTGGTGGGTGGAAGGGGAGTGAGATATTGAACATAGAGGAAAAAGTAGTATACAGTGTGAGAACAGAGAGAAATGGGCAGTAAAAATAAAATGAAAGAGAAAAAGAAAGGAATAGAATAAAAAAAAGAATTATTTTGGAAAGTTATTGTCAAAAAATGGGGTGGTGTGGAAAAAATAAACTGAAATAAAAAAAAATAACAAAACATTAATAATAATGATACGAGATAGGATCATAGCAACGGCAATAAAACCTTGGAACCTTAATCTCAGTGCTTCATTTTGGTCATGTGGTTAATAGTTAATAGATGTTTTTCGTGCTGATCACATCGGTATCCTTTCGTTTGCCTTTGTTTTATTAACTAAATTATCAATTCTATTTAATAACTACATGAAGCACACCTGAACTCTTAACGTGTGTTTGAAAATTTCGGATTAGCCAACACTAATATATAAATTAAATACTTGTACAAAATAAAATCCTTGCATTTGCCTTGATACAATCCTTCAGATGATGAAACGTGTCGGCTAAGACAAGTTTTTCTTTCGTCTCCACACATTAAAAATTTAATGAGCCAAAACAAAAATATATTCAGTCTGTGGTTTCTTAAATAATTGTAAAAAAAAAAAAAAAATTTTTTCTTTTTAAATGTCGTGTAAATATATTTACCTTGTCTTTACTAGGCATCAACTGACAAGGAATTTACATAGAATTTATTTTAAATTAATTTAAAAAAAATAAAATTTTGGGATCTTGAGTGCTTCGTAACATATGAAAAAAAAAACTTATTATTTCTGGTCTCGGTGACCTATTGTTCAACGGCATCATTTAGTTTTGTTTTTGAGTTCTGACATTTACGTTCTAATATTTTTACACTCAACCGTCTCTCGAGTTTATCAGTGATATCTTTGTTTTGTTTCTTGAATTATTCTAAATCTTTGGATGTTGAAGTTTTCTCCCCTGGCTAATCTCTTCGTGTATGAGTGTGGGAGTAGGAATGCTGGAAGTGGAATCGACCGGCCGAGTTAAAATTCCGGGCTAGTCTGTTGCGTTCACTTTCACACAAATACCTTTTGGGGGAAAGTAGAAAACCGTCTCTTCTCCCTCCAGCTATGGATTAAATAGCAGGATAGACTGAGTTATCTGGAAAGAAAACTAAACTCCAACTTTCAACTGGAGAAGAAACCAACAAGAAATTACTCGATAATCTTTCCAAAGAATGCATGAGTAGTTTTAAAATTATAGGAATAACTTGTGAGAATTCCCGAGTTTAAAATTATAGAAAAGAAGTCTCTGGAAAGGTAGAACATTTTTTTTAAAAAATCTTGTATCTGTAAGACATTTGCTAATATCAAATAAACTTCGATTTAATGCGTGACAGAAATTATTTTCAGGTGAGATAACTCAATACGGTAAATTTAAATTTTTTTTTTTTTTTTTAAATATAAAATAAGTTTGGGCACCGACCAGTTGCATATTTCCCTACTCACCCTGGGGAAAACTGGGTGGGCGTGCATGCATTGTGGAAATCAATGAATCTTTGAGTCTAAAATCATATTTGGATGATTAATTTGCAGAGTTTGTGTTTTTTAGATATCCTAAATGTTATTGGTTGTTGAATTTGTATTAAATCAGAAACTTCTTTTTTTACTGTCGATTTTTTTTTTTTTTAGTGCAAACATAAATTTCCAGACATTCAATTTAAATGGTCGAAACCAGATTTTACTGTGCAGGAAGTAAATGCATGGTGTTTTGAGTTTTGTGCAGCGCCACTGCAAAGGTCACGTGACTGCATCACCACCACCACCACCACCACCATCAATCCATGATACATTACAGCCCCACCCTCTGCTATATCTCAATTTTCATAAGGTAGTATTCGTATAGAATTCAAATTTCATTGTCACCTAATTATGTACAATAATAGATCATATGCAATGTAGGTGAACAATTCAACAGAAAAAATTGAAAATAATGTAACTGAATACAAATTAGAGACATGTCATAATTTAATCATTCCATCTTAAATAAATCAACAATGTTTTGTGGCAATTTTTAACAATAACTTGAGAGTCTTCTTTTTAAAAAGTTGAATAAATTTAATGCATTCAACCTTACAGATAAAAAAAAATAGTGAATTTAATATCGTGTTTTTTGTGACTTGGCATGAAAAACTTATTTATAAAATGACTTGATTTTTGGACTGAACCCCAAATAGTCATCCTGTTAACATTTTAGAGCAAGAATGAGTCTATTGTGATCTTCTTCCACCTGGCAGCAACAATTTCACGTGATCATTAATGAGGGTTATAGTTTTAGCTATTTCTGAATTAAATATAGAGATTATATGGTCGGTAATGATTTTCCATTTGCTCGTGAGAATTTCAGATTTGTAAAAATATAAATATTCTTTGTAACATTTAAAATTTGCTACACTCATGAGGGAAGATTTTTGACTATTATAGTCTGAATTTATAGCAAAAAAATATTTCACAAATTCTTTATTCTGTTTACTGAAATTAAAATACAAAATTATTCCTGTATAAAAAAATTTTCTTTTAATTTTACGAATTATCTTCAGGATTCAAATATTTCCAACTATATTATAATTAAAATAAACTGACTGAAAATAATTAAATATTTATAAAAAGAAAAAAAAATATTTTTGGTATATTCCCAAGTTTGTTTGTTTTTTTTTATATCCTTTTAATTTTACAAAATATATTTGCATTGGATAAACTAAATTTATAAAACTGAAATAAATATTTTGCGTTCTCATATAAACATTAAAAGAAAACTTTATTTTCATCATTTCTATGTGACATCCACACAATTGATGACAAAAACATTTTCGAATAGTTATAAAATCCCCAAAAATAATTTTTGATTGATGCCTTGCACTCAGTTCTTATGGTCAAAAATGTTTTTTTCTTTTTCTTCAGACATTTATCATTGTTAATCATCTCAGCATTTTAAACTCTATCCAATCACCATTAGTTTAGTCTGCTTTCCAGGTTTAGGGGAGATAACTCGTATCCGTCTCTTTCTCTGTGTTACTTGTTTCTTTCACTAAAGCAAGATGTGGCACTTCCATACCCGTCACTGCCATGAAATCAGGTCTGTTTTAACGCTCTAAGCCATGTGTGTCTTCAAATTTCGCTTCTTTCTTAATTAAAGCCTCCCAGATTGGTGCTTATTTGTATGCTAGGTCTACTGAGAACGTTGTCAATATCTGTGTTGCTCTCTATTCGCCCAAGTCCATTCTACGGGCGTTAATAAGCACGTCTTTTCCTTTCATACATGATCCGCTGTGCCTGATTTCAATGTCTCTCCCTCGGCTACAGCCTTTTGATTCTCCTCTATCCTTATTTTTGGGGAGTCCGTTGATCTTGCCCTTGTCTTGCTACAAAAGGACATAGGATGGAATGTACAGAGTTCTTGGTTATGTTTTCTTCCAACGTTGATGCTTGGTGTAGGAGAGATGGCTCCAAAGAGTAGAATTGCTTTTGAATACCTGCTTGATGCTGTATAAACTACACATTCTCTGAATCTTTTCATAACTACTTAAGGAGACAGACTACGGCGGCAGTTGTTTTGGATTCATCGTCTCAAAAATATCAACATACATAAATTAAATGTTATTTTTTTATGCAATGTAGGAAGCTTTTTGTTAGTCAGTTTATAAGTGAATAAAAATTGTTCTGGAATTACATCCACTTAATTTATGGAAATTTCAAAAATATTTTTGTTATTCTTATAAAACACAGGATGATTTTGATTCCTTTATTATCTGCTCTTGTTGTTTTGCTTTTAGCTTTAAAATGTTTGATTCGGATATTACATCTTGTTTTGCTTTTAGCTTTACAAATGTTTGAAATCGGATATTACATCTTGTTTTGCTTTTAGCTTTACAAATGTTTGAAATCGGAT
The DNA here is from genome assembly GCA_964036315.1 of Acanthosepion esculentum. Taxonomy (NCBI): domain Eukaryota; kingdom Metazoa; phylum Mollusca; class Cephalopoda; order Sepiida; family Sepiidae; genus Acanthosepion; species Acanthosepion esculentum. Next base: position 5,572,207 of record OZ038497.1, read on the forward strand.
ATTACATCTTGTTTTGCTTTTAGCTTTACAAATGTTTGAAATCGGATATTACATCTTGTTTTGCTTTTAGCTTTACAAATGTTTGAAATCGGATATTACATCTTGTTTTGCTTTTAGCTTTACAAATGTTTGATTCGGATATTACATCTTGTTTTGCTTTTAGCTTTACAAATGTTTGATTCGGATATTACATCTTGTTTTGCTTTTAGCTTTACAAATGTTTGATTCGGATATTACATCTTGTTTTGCTTTTAGCTTTACAAATGTTTGATTCGGATATTACATCTTGTTTTGCTTTTAGCTTTACAAATGTTTGATTCGGATATTACATCTTGTTTTGCTTTTAGCTTTACAAATGTTTGATTCGGATATTACATCTTGTTTTGCTTTTAGCTTTACAAATGTTTGATTCGGATATTACATCTTGTTTTGCTTTTAGCTTTACAAATGTTTGATTCGGATATTACATCTTGTTTTGCTTTTAGCTTTACAAATGTTTGAAATCGGATATTACATCTTGTTTTGCTTTTAGCTTTACAAATGTTTGAAATCGGATATTACATCTTGTTTTGCTTTTAGCTTTACAAATGTTTGAAATCGGATATTACATCTTGTTTTGCTTTTAGCTTTACAAATGTTTGAAATCGGATATTACATCTTGTTTTGCTTTTAGCTTTACAAATGTTTGAAATCGGATATTACATCTTGTTTTGCTTTTAGCTTTACAAATGTTTGATTCGGATATTACATCTTGTTTTGCTTTTAGCTTTACAAATGTTTGATTCGGATATTACATCTTGTTTTGCTTTTAGCTTTACAAATGTTTGATTCGGATATTACATCTTGTTTTGCTTTTAGCTTTACAAATGTTTGATTCGGATATTACATCTTGTTTTGCTTTTAGCTTTACAAATGTTTGATTCGGATATTACATCTTGTTTTGCTTTTAGCTTTACAAATGTTTGATTCGGATATTACATCTTGTTTTGCTTTTAGCTTTACAAATGTTTGATTCGGATATTACATCTTGTTTTGCTTTTAGCTTTACAAATGTTTGATTCGGATATTACATCTTGTTTTGCTTTTAGCTTTACAAATGTTTGAAATCGGATATTACATCTTGTTTTGCTTTTAGCTTTACAAATGTTTGATTCGGATATTACATCTTGTTTTGCTTTTAGCTTTACAAATGTTTGATTCGGATATTACATCTTGTTTTGCTTTTAGCTTTACAAATGTTTGATTCGGATATTACATCTTGTTTTGCTTTTAGCTTTACAAATGTTTGATTCGGATATTACATCTTGTTTTGCTTTTAGCTTTACAAATGTTTGATTCGGATATTACATCTTGTTTTGCTTTTAGCTTTACAAATGTTTGATTCGGATATTACATCTTGTTTTGCTTTTAGCTTTACAAATGTTTGATTCGGATATTACATCTTGTTTTGCTTTTAGCTTTACAAATGTTTGATTCGGATATTACATCTTGTTTTGCTTTTAGCTTTACAAATGTTTGATTCGGATATTACATCTTGTTTTGCTTTTAGCTTTACAAATGTTTGATTCGGATATTACATCTTGTTTTGCTTTTAGCTTTACAAATGTTTGATTCGGATATTACATACACTTAACGTTTTTTCTTCTTTTTTAAGTTCTTTTTCTGATAAACTGATTCTTTTTCCCTACTTCATATATTAATACGGAAAAAAAACATCAAACATTTTTAGGATTACTATATTAATGGGCTTACTGGCATACCACATTGAGACCTCAGTTGCTGTACAATCGCCAAAGTTAAGCAACGCTGAGCCGAGTGAATACCAAGTGACCACTTGGGAATATCGGGTTTGTGGGTGGTGACAATCAGAGCCGAGATGCAATTCTAGTTGTGTTCATATATTCAGTTACGTGCAAATATCATTGGTAAAAAGTATGAATTCTCCCCCCACCCTTCTCTCGCCAGCTACAGTCTAATGAGTCGAACTTGTATCAGAAAATCATTATCTCAAAATTTGTACAATCTAAAACTATTTTTTGGCTTTAAATAACCTGCAGAAGGTTGATAAAGTGTTTCAAAAAGTTTTTCAAACCTACATTAATTTTAACTTTTTAGTTTTATCAATTTAAATTGATGAAATTTTCTCTAGTTTTATATGAATTGCAGCTGACTGCAGTCGTGATCCTAGAGTCCTTGTAAACTCCACTAACCATTCATTAGCGACATTGAAATATCTGATTCACTGGGGTTACATACAGCTTTTGAATTTAGAGTTGCCATTCTCCTTTGAGTCTTATAAATGCTGTAGATAGAAAAATCCTGCAAATAAATTGTAAAGTTAAAAAAAAAAATCCTTTTCCATTCTCTTAATTCATAAAAAGACATTTTATTGGTCTATTCTATTCGTTCATTCATGTCTTCCTCCCCCAGCTTCTTTTCTTTCTTTTGCACTTTTTTTATCATTTTTCTCACTTTCTCACTTACCTCGCTTTTTTTTCTCTCTGATTTTTCATTTCTTTCTTTCCTCCCTCTGTTTTTCTCTTTTATTCTTTCCTTTCCCTTACTTTTTTCTCATCTTTTTCTTTCCCTCTGATTTTTTTTCTCTTCTTTTTTCTTTCCCTCTGATTTCTGTCTCTTTTTTTCTTTCCCTCTGATTTGTCTCTCTCTTTCTCTACCCTCTCTGATTTCTCTCTCATATATTTCTTTTCTTCCCTTGCTCTTTTTTTCATCTGATTTGTTTTTCTTTCTATCTCTTTTTTTCTCTTGCTCTTTTCTTTCTTTCCGTTTTTCTCTTTCTTGTCACTTTTCCTTTTTCTTCTCATATTTTTTCTCTCCCTCTGATTTTTTGTTTTTTCTCTTCTTTCTCTCTATCTCATCTTTTTTCTTTTCTTTCTCTCTGTCTCTTCTTTCTCTCTCTCTCTTCTTTTTTCTCTATCTCTTCTTTCTCTCTCTCTCTTCTTTTTTCTCTTCTTTCTCTCTCTCTTCTTTTTTCTCTTCTTTCTCTCTCTTCTTTTTTCTTTTCTTTCTCTCTCTTCTTTTTTCTTTTCTTTCTCTCTATCTCTTTTTTCTTTTCTTTCTCTCTCTCTATCTCTTTTTTCTCTCTCTCTCTTCTTTTTTTTTCTCTCTCTCTCTTCTTTTTTCTTTCTCTCTCTTTCTTTTTTCTCTCTCTCTCTCTTCTTTTTTCTTTCTCTCTCTCTTCTTTTTTCTTTCTCTCTCTCTCTTCTTTTTTCTTTCTCTCTCTCTCTTCTTTTTTCTTTCTCTCTCTCTCTCTTCTTTTTTCTTTCTCTCTCTCTCTTCTTTTTTCTTTCTCTCTCTCTCTCCTTTTTTCTTTCTTTCTCTCTCTCTCTTCTTTTTTCTTTCTCTCTCTCTCTTCTTTTTTCTTTCTCTCTCTCTCTTCTTTTTTCTTTCTCTCTCTCTCTTCTTTTTTCTTTCTCTCTCTCTCTTCTTTTTTCTTTCTCTCTCTCTCTTCTTTTTTCTTTCTCTCTCTCTCTTCTTTTTTCTTTCTCTCTCTCTCTTCTTTTTTCTTTTCTTTCTCTCTCTCTCTTCTTTTTTCTTTTCTTTCTCTCTATCTCTTCTTTTTTCTTTTCTTTCTCTCTATCTCTTCTTTTTTCTTTTCTTTCTCTCTATCTCTTCTTTTTTCTTTTCTTTCTCTCTATCTCTTCTTTTTTCTTTTCTTTCTCTCTATCTCTTCTTTTTTCTTTCTTCACAGTATTTCTTTCTCTCGCTCTCTTCTCTTCTATGTTCTTTCCTTTCTCTCTCTCATTTCTTTCTCCTTTCCCTCCCTCTCTGTTTTTCTTTCTCTCATCTCATTTTTTCTTTCTTCTCTTTGATTTGTTTTTCTTTCTCTTCCTCTTTTCTTTTGCTCTCTCCTTTATTTTCATTCTTTCTCTCTCTCTCTCTCTTTTCATTCTTTCTCTCTCTCTCTCTTTTCTCTCTCTCTCTCTTTTCATTCTCTCTCTTTTCATTTTCTCTCTCTTTTCATTTTCTCTCTCTCTCTCTCTCTCTCTCTCTCTTCATTCTTTATTTCTTTTTTCTCTTTCATTTTAGACACATTTAAAAGCATATTTTGGGTTTATATGAACCCAGGTAAAAGCACATACAATTTTTCTCTTTTTTCACTCCCCATCCCATCTCCCCACTCTTGCCTCACCCTCCTCTTCTGACACACCTTCTGTTGGGTGTACATAAAGCATTAGGAAACTAATTACCCTCTACTACCTGACGAGAACCCAATGTTAATATTTAGATTGTGTATCGAGCACTTTTTAATATAACCGTCCCTTGGTCTGATTCAACTCTGACCAACTTTTTATATAGGCACAAGAGTCACGTGAGGTAGAGGGTTATAGAGTAAGAGGTAAAGTTTATGAGGTTTATGAGATAATGGTTAACCCTAGACTTTAACAGGTTAAGATTATTCCACAAAATCATGATTTCTGAGAAGCAGCTGTCCAACACGATACGTAGGGAATGTGGCGGATTCGCTAAAGTGTACATTTCATGGTGGGCCTTCGCCGTGAAGGTTAGAACTAAGGAATGTAGTTTGTCTGAACATTTTCCATGGAAATAGCGATATAACAGCAAGAGGCTTGCGGCATTTCAACTGTGGGGTTGTACGGGAGAAAATAATTCATCACCCACAAGGCCGTGTCAACTAGTAAAAGAGAAGACTGGGCAGCATTAGTCCATTTTTGGCTTTTGATCTGGCTCTTGTAAAGGTAGAGAATAGCATGAGGAGTTTGTCTAGATGGAGAACCGATCCCTTTTCCATCCTCTTTAGTGATGGGTCGAATGTAAGAGTTCCACTAGTTATCTGGGTGTCAGCTTAAGGGAACACCCATTCATCAAGATAAGGGAAAACTCACGGCCCGATCAGTGATTATGAAAACTCACTAGTTTGTTTTTCTATTTCTGGTATTGAATGTGATCATCCACTTTTCTGATGGCTTTATTTGAAATTTTACAGACATTCTGCTCTTGTTTCTGTTTTCTTCAAGTCAATTGTAAATCAATCATTTTTTGGAAATTCTTTATATTTCTGGAGCAAAAGAAAATGAAAAAACTTAGCAATTGTAACAATATCATTGTTCATTATTAACAAAAACATGAATTTCCTGCATAAACTCCACAGGTGCGTGGCTTTGTAGAACTTTCCAAACATGGATCCTTCATTCTTGTATGGATATAACAGACAGGGGTAGGTGTTTATAGATCTGTCACATCCCAGGCACAGTTTTTATATATATATATATATATAAAATTTTACAGAAGTAACTAACTAAAAATACATTTGTAACAGGACAATATGAGTAAAGACAAAGAGACTGAATGTCATCCTCTGATGGACCTTATCAAGGCAATTTGCCTTCATAAAAGTCCATCAGAGGATGAAATTTTTCAGCTAAGTTTTCATTTAGTTTTTACTCGTATTTACCTGTCATGTTATGTACTTAGTGGCTTGGAGGGCACTTCTCAGGTAAACCTGTTGATGCATCTGGTTCCTCTGATAAATATACTCTATACTGGGGTGGATAACATATCACAAAATTATATCATTTTTATCCCTACTGCCAAAAATGGCAGCATGCCATTATTTCATATGTAAACCTTTAAATATATTTTTTTCCATTTATGATTATTGTACTTTCCTCATTGAGGGTTTGTTTTTTTTAACCTCCCAGCTTTATAAACATCCTTGAACAGTAAAGACACTGCCACCTGGCATTTTATAAGTATCTCTTTTGCACAGGTGACAGTAAAAGTGACTGATATTGTAAACAAGAAAGTACAAATACCTTTGGTATGTCATAAAATGAAATGCCGTCGGCTATTATTAATTGTTATATTTGACAAGTAATTTTTCTTCATATTTTTTTTTTTTTTTTCCAGTAACTTAACACAGGCTCTCATTTTTTTATCTGAAAAAAAAAAATAGATAAATGGAGAAATTCCCAATAAGACTTGAACTCGCATCTTCTTTGCCTCGTTAACCGTAACAGCAGCTCTTACTGTCTGAACTAGTATGAACTCGATAACAGAAGTTAAAATCTAACTGTATTAACTGAGCTTCTACTTTTACTTGATCTCTCTCTCTCTCTCTTTTCAACTTGTTCTCTTCATCACTTTTTATTTCACCTCTTTCTTTCCCCCTCTTCTTTTTCCTGGTTATTTCAACCTCTCTCTCTCTCCACCATATAATGAAAGGGGGTCTTCCAAAAACTAAACAATATTTTAAAGACAGGAAAATTTCTTTAGAAACAAAAAAGTGTTGAACTGCTATGTCATATCAATTCTCCGACATGGTAGCGAAGGCTTGAGACAATAAAGATGTGGTTCTACAGAAGGATGCTGAGAATACCATGGATGGAGTATGTAAACAGAAAAAGGATGCTTATACATAGAAACTTCAATTGTCTCTCTAATTCTAAGACATATGAGAAAAGGTGTGGAAAATTTGACACTCTCGGGACATATTGAAGACATCGACTGAGGGAAACAGCCACATCTAGATTCAGGTGCCGCCTTAAAATCTATCTGTATATGAAAAAAGATGCATCTAAATTTAAAAGGCACAAATAATCTAAATGGTTTCAAATTAGTTAAAAGGAGCCCCATTAAATCTGAAGATAAACAAATCTTCTCTATTCTTATCTTTTTTTTTTTAATCAGGGAGTCAAGACTAGGGGACATTTCAAGGCCTCTTTAGTCTTGGGACCCCTTGGCAGCAGCCTATGTCTAAATCCGGTACTGGAAAAAGCGAGTAACCTACGTAATGTTTGTGTAAATGGATGACAGAATTAGGAGTCAGGGAAGAAATAGTAAAAACACAAACATTGAGTGCTACAAAGGAGAAGATGTGGAGAACCATGATTGCTCATGTTTTTGTTTTAAATTCTTTGAAGTTAATTTTATTTGCTTATTAGCAACATTGATGGGGGAAATTAATTTCTTTTTTTTTTTAATGTTGCTTAATTCAAGATGGAGGCGATCATCATCGCTCAATACAACTTCCTTTTTTTAATTCTTAAAAAAGAAAGAAACATTATTTTTTGCTCAGTCATCTTTGTTATAACAATCAATTTAGCTGTAAGGACATTCAATTTTGTAATTAAGCAGACAAGGATTTTGCTTGAGGGTGTTTTGTGGGGTCGTACGTACAATCTTAAAGCCAATGAAATTAAAGAAAAACAAAATACCTTATGCATTTGTAGACTCGACCACGTATGTAAGTAGAGCTTTGAAAAATAAGAAAAGCGAAAATAAAAATTAAGGACTTTGTCATAGCATTTAAGAGAAAATTTGGTCAAAAGATTAAGGGCATACCTAAAAGAAGCCCTCATCATAGTAAGAAATGCTCAACAAGATGTCTCAGCAGTGAGTTCCATGGCCGCATTGTGAATAACTTCAAAAATTCACTTTGGTATGGTTGATATAAGCATATGCAGAAGGCTGGCTGGAATGCTCTTCCAAGTGGTCATGAAGATGGAATTGACGTCCATTTCTATAGACTTCCCTTTGCCATCCACCCTCAAACATTTTCAACGGGATTCAGGTTGGGCGATCATGATGGATGATGAGTTCTCGGATTTTGTTGGAAGAGAACCACAACTTATCCGAAACACGAGGGTCATAATCAGAGATTGTATGTAGAAAGAAATCCGAAACCATGCATCGTACGTTGCGATGAAAACTCTCAACTTGCTTGTAACCCACAGAAATAAAACTGGCCATAACTTCAATTTAAATAATAAAACAATAAAAATGCCCACTAGATATGCACACATAATCAATGAAATCTCACATAGACTAAAACTGGAATTATGATACACATGAATGCTACTAAACAAGATGAATATACACAAGGTCAACTTAACCAAAAATAAATTTCCTTTTCGCCTCCATATTTCATTTCTGATGAAGCTTAAATAAAAGCAAAACCTGTCAAATTTATAAATAGTTCCAATCATATGATAGGATAAGGGACAAATGGGAAACGTTTATAAATCTAACATGTTTCACTTTTATTTTAGCTTCATCAGAGAATGAGAAAACATATTGTATTTTTATTTTTGTGTTGTTTAATTTTCAGTAGTTAAGAAGGGTTCACATATGTTTGATGTGTCAAGCATCATTCATATAATGTGTATAAGTGTATCCGAAGTCTAATTTGTCTGTGGGATTCGGATGATTTTATTTTATATATATATATATATCTACTAGGCAATATTTATGTTTGGAGGTTGTCCACATATTGATTTGTGGATATAATAAATGTTTCTGTGTGTGACAAATGAGTTTCAAGGGTTGTCCCAAAATGTAAGTCCTCTCTCTCTGTGTTCACAGATGCAGAGGCTTCTAAGACTTTGAGATGTGTCTCACCAGTGTAAGTGTATCTACATTGCAAGCATTTTATTTGATAAATCCCAACATCTAAGTAATGTTGGATCTATTTTTCTTCCTAATTATATCTCTGCTTGTCTTGTAGTGATAGTAAGAAATGGATCACTAAATAAGTCTAGGACTAAAGGTTAGAGGTTGTATAGAATTATGAAACCAAAACAAGCAAATAACTTTTAATTTTTATCTTCTTATTGATGAATAAAACTACTTTAAAATATACATAAGAATGATAATGAAGAATAAAGAAAAAGTGGGATTATAAAAATAATAGTTACATAAATATGAAAACTCCCATCATACACCCTGGAACAGGCATTTTGCTACCAATTGAAACAAATCAAGTTTTTTTCAATCTCTTCATATTTTGATGGCCAACCAAAACAATTGTTTGGGGACAATACTCTGGAAGATCATGTAGCTCCTACTAGATCAGCAAAAACTTTTTATCTCTGTAGACATATGTTCTTTAAAATATATAATATTTTCTCCAATATGAAAGCCTTTTATTAATGCCTTTTGTGTTGTATCTTGTATAAGATTTGTTTATAATTTATATATTTCCGTTGTGGGGATCATGATGTGTTAACCTCCAAACAAAATTATATGTGTATATATGAAAAAAAAAAACAAAGTACATTCAAACAAGGTCAATATATCATCAGTACAATGTCACTAACATTCTTCAAGGTGATCGTAAAGGTTGGGGATAACTTATATATTTTTGAATTTTGTGTTACTGATGTCAAGCGCTATCGGTGATAACAAAATTTTTTGATTTGTGCATTTTTGTTTGTTTGTTTTCTAATGTTGACGATGAGATGAACAGTAAAGAAGTATGTCAATTCTTTTTTTTTTTTTTTTTGTCAAAGTATTCTCACCGAGGTATTTTGGGCCACATTTTCTAAGAGCTCTGAGGAAGAATCCTATGACTAGTCCTGATTTTATTTTATTTTATTTTTTTTTTTACTGTGGTGGGGATAGAAATTAATTATATTGTTTTTGTTAGTGGGTTTGTCATAAATTGTAAAATCTAATTTGTTTGTCCTGGGTACGACGTTAAACTGCATCCAACAGCAAGGCCTCTCATCAGGAGGTTTTGAGGAAGCGTGGAATCACCTCTTAATTGCTGGTGTTCCCAGGTCCACCCTGACCCGGGGTGGTAGCACCTGTTGGGGCCCCAGCTATGGGCAAATAGTGAACTTCCAGGTCTTTTCCAGCACATTTCTTTCTGAAAAAATATTATTACCAGCTATATGTTTTTGAAAATCAATGTTACCAACTATACTTTTTTGAAAAAAGAAAAAGAAAAAAAAAAACCCTTTTCAGCATTAAATGACCCAACGAAGGTCGATATGCTGGTTAAACAAACTATCTAATTTGTTATTGTTATGTATTAATAAGCTTTTAAGCAAATTAACACGTAGACAACCTCCAAGCATAAATAATGCCTACTCAACACACACATTATCATTTGACTCCTACATAGACAAACTAGAATTATGATGATATACTCACACATTTAAATTATACACATGAAGTCTACTTAACCAATGAGAATCAAGCAACACTAAAATAAAAATACCAGGAAATCTTTTTATATATATCTTATTCTCTGTGAAGCTTTATTAAAAGTGAAAAAATTGATAAATGTTTCCTATTTGTTCTTTATTCTATTGAATTCCAATCCATATTTGATCCCATATTTTTATATATATATATATGAGAGAGAGAAAAACAACTGGTTTTCTGTTTCAGCAATAACAATTCTCATTTGCTTCATATTCCATTAGTAAGGAGGAAGTTTCATTCAGACAGCTTCTTTCCAAGAACTACTACATTGTGGAACAGACTCCCAAAAGGATGCTTTCCTCCATCACTACAATTTTAACCTCTTCAAGTTTTCAGTCAACTTTCAACAACCTCATTCAGTAACCCTCTACCGTAAGTGGTTCTTAGTCGTTGTATTAAATGAACAATGGTTAAAAAGAAAAAACCTATTCAGCATATTTTTTTATATAATTTAATTACAATGCTGTCCGAGTCAGAAAATTATTTTTTTTAAAATGGCTGACTAATTTGTTTCTACAAAATATAGATCGGCTACAGTCCAACAAATGACAAGATAGAAAACAAAATATTTGGATCTTGGAAGGTTATTCTCTGGAATAAAAAAAAAATAGGATTCAAATTTCTTGATGCAATTGCAATCATAACACTTCCCTTATAAATAATCTGAAATGAATTTAGATTTAAACTTTTGTTCTTTTTAAATTCTTTTTAATACAATCTTTCAGCCAACCAGATCTCCTGTATTCATCTGAATATTGTGTCCATCAACACAGTGTTCTCAAATGATGAATATTTAAAATATGTCTTTCATATGAAACACATTTTGTGCAAATACAATGTTGTCCTTCTAAAAGGAATTAAATGCTATAGATGTCAAACTAAGAAAATGCCAAATATTTTGGAAAATCTCATGAAAGAATAAAAAGGAGTTCAAATATTGATTTCTGTCATTTAAAAGCCATGCAAAGAATCTGTGAAGCAAATTTTAAAATCCTTAAATGGTTTGATTGAACTCTTCTTGTCACAAGGCAATGAACTAATATTTTAGTAAGAAATAAAGTGGGTGATCCCTTTACTATTACAATAATAGCACAACTGATATATATATATATATATTTTTTTAGGCATAATAAAACACGGTACATTAACCTCTAGTCTTCTTCTGATGTTTTATTATTGAATTGTATTTTGAGAAAGCATGGCGTCTTAGAAGAACATTTGATGAAACTCTGCAGACACCTGAGGGTACAAAAAAAAAAAATATTCTGGAAAAAATAAATTTTATCCAAACCACTGAACATTCAATGATTAAAATTCTGACAAGTTTTTATTGAGAATAGATTCATGGATCTGTGATGTTTATATTATTAAGTGAATTAGCCATTTTTTTTTTCTTTTATTAATTACAAAACCAAGCAAGATTGTTTTTAATTTCATTGATGTCTCAGATTGTTGGTTTTTTTGGGTTTTTTTACTGAATCTGACAACATTATTATGTTATTTATATTTGTGATAAAAATGCAACAAAATTTATTTTTGTTTTAATTTTGGGGATGAAGAATTATTATTTAGTTTTATTATCATGTTTCAGCTATCATGCCCTCTGTCCTTCTTCAGATGTTTATCAATCTGAGTACCTTAAAGGAATTTCAAACTGAACCCTTTGAAATGTTCATATAACAAAGCTGAGGATATTAATTTGAATAAATAAAAAAAAAAAAGATGAAAGTAAAGTTAATATTTGTAAACTCAAGGAATTTCTAAGCTAAAAACAAATGATTTAGTAAGATTAATGTACTAAAACTGACTTATCATGTTATAAGTGATAATAGACGTTTTAAAATAAAAGTGTGATCAGTTCAGCATATTGAAAAGGAAAGTCATTAATTTTTTTTTTTTTTAACAAGCAATAAAATGTAATGCCAGAAATATAGATTTTAATCATGACAGATTTCAATGGATTTTAGACAAAACTGCAACCTATATATTATGATTTAGTAAAAGATTCAATTTTAAAATGAAATATCTCACACATCATTTACAGATAAACTCTTTCTGGGGACACCATGTTGAACAAGGTTACTGAATAAGGCACTAAGTAGGAAATTGTTTTAAATATTTGTATAACATAAAACCCGATTGTCCCACTTTATGTATATCAAGCACACATCTGAAAAAAGAAAACACCAAGAAAGAAGACAAAAAGCCGCAGATGCTAGTAAGATGGTTGTTTTTTGTTTTTTTTTATTTACACACAATGATTATGGGTGTCAGAGTTTGGAATGTAGAGATCTAAGTGACTAGTGACAAATTTAATTTTTAGGATTCTGTCCCAAATTTTTATCAGCAACATCATTAATCAAGAGTGAGGGTCAGGATTACACAGGAAGAAAATGGAAGGGTTAAGGCGGGTGGGGGGAAGGACTAATAAAATAAAAAAAATGAAATTAAAAAAAAATAAAGAAGTCATCTTTTTTTTTTTCTTTCTTTTTTTTTAAAAAAAAAAAAAAAGAAACATTTCAATATTAAGTTGTCAGGTGAAATTGAAAAAAATCAAAAACAAACAAAAATGATAAAAACTGGTAGATAAATCTATTGTTTTCTTTTTTTTTTTTTTTTTTTTTTTAGATTTGTATTGGTGGGAAAAATTTGGGAGGTTCAGTCCTTATTGTACCTGTTAATATATTGTTACATATTTAGTTTGTCTTTTTCACAGGTATAGCAGCAGAATTGGTGGGCCAAAAATCAAAACCCTGAGGTGGGTGACCTTTTTTTTTTCTTTTTATAATGGTTGTGCTAATTTATTAAAAAATAATGTCTGAAGCAAATCCTTTCATCAATCTAAGTTATCCTTCCTAAATTATTTAGAAGCAATAATTTTTATTTATCCAAATGAACTAAAATAAGAGGGGGGGTCCTATTGTTAGAGCTCTTACACCAACCAACCAATCTAATGATTAACAAAAAGAAGAAAATGAAAATAAAAAAAGTGGGGGTGTTGTTGTATCATTCTAACTGTATTGATGATCAAAATGATATGGTGAAGAAGCAAAAGAATCTGTTGGGTGAAAATAAATATTACATAGAGAGGAAATCAAAGAAAAAGAAAAAAGCCACACACAAAATTAAATAAACAAAAATTCACATGCATAAAAAAAACAATTTGTTTTTGTTTTTTTCGATTTTTTTTCTTCAAAAATTCATAAATTATTAATTTAAATATTAAATTATCGAAATAGAGAAATAAGGAAACAATTGTTTTCTGTTTTAAAAAAATAAAATCTATATACATTTACATACATTTGAAACACGTAAAACGTTTTGTAGATCAAGCCAGTTTTGGAGAAGAATGTGATTTATGCGTTATAGTTGGTTGTGTGGGTGTCTGTGCACATATCCTGAGCAAAGAATTTACTAAATTAAAAAACAAATAATTAATAATAAATTATATTTTAAATAGGTTCAGCACTTGTCTATTATTTTGTCTCTCCCATTTTTAAACAAAAAATATCTTAATACAAAATAAATAAAACCCTTGAAGGTGATTGAATAAGAAAGACAGAACAAAAAAAAAACCAAACAAATGAAACAAAAATATATAAAGTCAGTGAACATTTTTCTTCCCTTATTGTAAAATGTACTTTTTTCTTTTTTCCTTATAAAGAAAATTGAAGAAAAAAAATGTAATAAATAATTTTTCCATTTATGTAAATAAACTGTGTTTTTTTTGTTTTTTGTTTTTTTTTGAGTGCATGCCACTTAAATAAATAAAATAAATAGACAAGATACAGAGTGGTTGCATTTTATACGAGAGAGGAGGTATTCCTGAAGACCTTACATAATTCCAAACTCGCATAATTTAAGACTACTTTTTTTTTTCCACTGGAAAACAATTTTAGAAGGTTTTGCATTATTTAAAATTTTGCGCATAAACAAACTTTATTAAAAAAAAAAAAAAAAAAAAAAAATTATCGCACTATTTTCGTTTTTACGTAAAATGCGACCACACTGTAATAAATAAAATAAATAAATGAATTTTTGAATGAATGAGAAGATGGAATGACTTTTGGACTGAATGAAAATGACGATGAATGATTTAAATAAATAATCAAAGTTGTGGGTGGTGGGGTTTAAATAAATAAAATAAATAAACTTCTCACAAATAGACAGGAATGTAGATAAGTAAGGTAAGATAGGTGGGGGGAGGGGGTTGAAATCAGAAACAATTCAACTTGGTAAGATTTTCTTAAAAAAAAAAAACTTTTGGGGGTTCTAGGAGGAAATGATTGGAATGTACTGATTATTTTTTTTTTTTCCTTCAATATGAATGGGAGGGGAGTGGGGAAAATTGCAATTGGACAAGAACAGAACCCCCAAAATCAGGATTTAAAAAAAAAAAAATGGGGTCAAGGGATTAAATGTTCATTGTTTAAGTGCAAGAAATTTTTTTTTTTCATGTGATAAAGTCATTCACATTTTTTCCCCCCATTTTTTTTTTTACGAGGGAAGTAGGCTTAAGTCTGTCGTTTATTTTGTGTCTTTTTTCACATCAATTTGCATTTTTTAAAAACATTTTTCATGCACTTCAACATTTCATCATCAAATGCCATAATCATTTTTTTTTTTTTTGTTGTTGTTGATTTAATTCCATTTTTAAAAGATGATTATTTCTGCAAGTCTTTTTATGACTTGAGATTTAAAAAAAAAAAAAATGCAGTATTGTTTTTTAATCATTCAACTTAAAACGTTTTTTTAAATTATAGATGCCATTGGTTGCTTTGTGTTTTTCTTTTTTTCTCTTTAAATTATCGGGTTTCTTTGGTCCCTACAATTTTTAAAAATTTTTTTTCAAGGTGGGGAAAACTGTTAAAATTTTCAACATTTATTTCTTAATGTTATTTTTATAAGTTTTTTAGCCACAGCGCATATCACAGAACAAGGGAGATAAATACCGTTATAAAAACAAAGTTGTCTCCCCTCACAACCTGGCTCAGTGACATTTGTCCTCTTTTTTTCTTTTATTTTTTTGTAAAACAAAACAAAAACGAAACTTTTTTTTTTTTTTGTGCCTATATCGATTATAACTTAGGTTAAAAAAAAAAGTAACTGTTGGTGATGAAGTTGTTATATTTTCCTTAAGTAACTAATTTCTGCTATTGCACATTTGATTACTGTAAACAGAGCGTGATTGTCGTTGGCTTTAGTTGTACAAAGAGTCTGTATCTTATTGATGTAATTGTCAAAGTTATCCTCACTGATGGCCTCCTCAATCTGTGGCACTTGCACATTCTGCAGGCACGAGATGATCTTGGAGCGCATCATCTGCACGTATTCCTGTAGGTGCTGGTTCTTTTCACATACACTTGCATTCTCTTGCTCCTGCAGACGGATCTTGTTCTCTAGACACGTGATTTCAGCACGCAATTTTATCACCTCTGTTTCGGCATGCATATTGGCCTTTTTCAGGTCCTCAATTTCATTCTCAATCTGAATCATGTCTTCAGCATTTTCAAGGTCTGCAAAAAAAAAATAAATAAATAAATAAATAAAGTCAGCTTATAAAATATCCTCATATTTTTAGTCTGACAAAAACAAGCTGACTGAAGTGGGGGTGGGGACTGCTGGAGAACTCTGCTTTGGCAAAATAACAATTTCAGTAGAAATAGAAGGCATAGATTATCAAGTTAGTAGCATTCAATTTGATGAAAATAAAATTAGCACTAATTTACCTTACTCTTCTTCCCTCCCCACTCTGTGTCGGTGTTTTGTGTATGCAAAATAATTCATTATTAACCGAGGAGGAGGGAGAATGGGAAAATGTGTTGGTATCAAGGAGAAAGAAAAAGTTGGCAAGATGTATTAGTCACTGCTGCTGAGGAAGTGAGAATTTGGGTCCATTGGTTGGTGAAGCCAGCAAGTGTTGACTGGCTTCACCATTCGAGTAACTTTAGCAAACTTAAACGACTGGTAGTCAGAAGAAATGCTTAAAGACCTCTGTGCAGAAAAACAAGATCCCTAAAAGGAACTGCTGGGAGAAGTGCTGAAGTCATGAGGAAACATACTGATCTATTTCTCTTTTTAAATTTCAAATCATATGAACACTGAAAAGTGATGTTGTTATCTTGTTGCAAAACTCTTCTACTGATTCTCAAAGGGAGAGGGGCTTAATACAACTCTCTTTCTTTCCTTATATACCTTATTCCTCCTCCTCCACAATGCATCACACTTCCTTACCCTTGGTCTTCAATTTTTTCCTCTTGTCTTGCTTTCTCCAGAGTAGAACACCAGGGAGGGAAATATGTGCTTCCAGAGTCTGAATGATTTACTGCTGCACAACCTCAAACTTAAGCCATGGTCATCTTCAACTATTCCTATACAGACATTAATATGAATTAACAAGAAAAATTAAATTGTTTGAAATAATTAACTTTTAACAAATTTTCCTA
This sequence comes from Acanthosepion esculentum, assembly GCA_964036315.1. Classification (NCBI taxonomy): domain Eukaryota; kingdom Metazoa; phylum Mollusca; class Cephalopoda; order Sepiida; family Sepiidae; genus Acanthosepion; species Acanthosepion esculentum. Next base: position 5,588,622 of record OZ038497.1, read on the forward strand.
ACCTAATGTTAGGAGGCCTGGTGGAGTAATGGAATCGGAGAGCCAATTTTGAATTCCAATAAAGTTCATTATATTCACTTACATGCTAATATCCTTGGGGGGGAAAAGGTATGAATCCCTCTCTTCTCCTTTCTGAGTCCTTGTGGGGGAGGGGCAACCAATCTAGAAGGAAAACTCTGAATTCAAAAACTACACTGTAGGGGGTTGGGCTCCATCAGCTTGCCCAAGACACACCACTGCTGCAATACCTGTGGTGCTCTAATTGGTTATGTGAACCTCATGTCCCTATACAATATACTGAAGCCTTTTATCTCACTATCTGCATGAAATATAAATTCTGTTCTATAACAGAAACCAAAATCTCATGGATCATTGAAACTATTGCAAAAGAGATGTCAGCTAAAATCGTAAGATTGGGCAACTAAGTTGTTTTTCCTCCTTACCATGTCCAGCCTGCACTTTCATCTGTAATGATGTTAGCTCTGCAGAGCTTAATCGAGCTTTTTTCATTGCTTGAGTTGCCCTGGGACAGCCAGAGAGACTTCGATGAGAGAGAAAACTGCCATTGGCATGACCTGAACCATCACAGCCTGGCGTTGGACATCTGATGAAACAAAACAAGATAAAATTATTGTTGAATTATACATTAAATTTTCTTCACTTTTTTTTTTTTTTAAAATAAATTTTAATATTAAATTTTATTATTAAATGTTGCTGGTTAAGATGCTGACTTAAAAGAAAAAGTATCGACTCTTATCATGAAACTTAAATGTTTAAGAATATTTTTAAAGGAAATAAACATAATGTGATTTTCTTTTTTGCTTTACTAATGGTCCTGATTTGTGCATATATTTGAGTATTGCGAAAATTGCTTAACGTCAATAAATTTTGATGTGTTTTCACGATTTTGACTTTCATTTAAAATTAAAATAATGTAGTGAAATCCTTAATTTAATGTCTTTTTGGTTTAGTTTCTTTTTTTTCAGTAAAAAAAAAAAATTGTAGACCACAAACAAAAAAAAAAACCATCTTTAAGGGCCTATAGCATCTAAACTATTTAAAACAAAGCTAAAAACTTTGTTTTGCAAATTTAGAAGGTGCCAAAACCATTATTTCAACATGACAAGTTATTTAAGAAAAGTGTTTTGACCCTAGACAGAATTTTTTCCACAAAATGAAACTTCTGTCACATGAACATGTAAAAATATGTGGCAAAAATGTTCTTAAACTGCCCAATGTCATAAAAATAGGCAAGTGTAAGGTTGTCAAAAAACGAAGCAATTTTCAAACAGCAATACCGACATTCCTATCACATGAATGAATATGGCTACTACACAGAAATAATCTATTTGGTCATAAATGACAAGAAAATGAATTTAGATTCTGTATCTGACATCATTTATAAATGAGAAACACTCAAAGTGGACAGCATCTTTTTTTTACATTTTGACCATTTTCAGGTCCTTACAAAAATAAAAGTACAAAAGACACGTCTAAGCTGTGAAATGGTAGAAGTAAAAATCTTAGAAAAATCCAGCAAAGCAGGGAATACAAGATTCTTCGATATGTTTGTAATCTATACATTAAATATTAACAATTGTCACAAAGTTTCAAATCTGTAGATGTAAAAAAAATAGCAAAACACAAAAATGCAATGAATTTCAATTTAAAAACTATAAAAAGATACAGATCTAATATTTGGGATTTATCAATAAAGTTGATCAAGTAACACCTGTGAATTTTCTCAGATTTGAGATGGAATGACCTACAACTAAGTGATCATATAATAAAGACACATATATTTAGACTTGTTTGCTATTTCAAAGTTACAGATGAACAAGACTTTATCATATGTTGACAGAGACTATAAAGGGTTTTTTTTCATCTTTTGGATTCAATAGAGCTGTTCTTGCAGGCACAGCAGTCTGAAGAAGTTTCTTCTAATATTTAGAAATGGTTATTGTATGGGGCAGGGGTTAAGGAGACCCTAGATAGAGACCCTTCATAAGAACAGAGATAAAAAATTGGTAATATTTACCTGTACTTTAGGTCGACTCCATCATAGTCAAGTTGTCTAAATTTAAAGAAAATAAAAACATTTAGTTATCAGATATTCAATCTTGTTACTCCTCAACACCAAAGATTTAACAAAATTCTTCACATAAAGTAGATTATATTTGTGTGTGTGTGACAGACACATGAAAAGAGGTACTGAAAAGTTCTTGATGATGGATTCCAAAATAATTTCTAATATTTGTTCAGAATTTAGGAAGGCAGCAGAAATATTTTCAACATCCTCTTGTGTGTGTGTGTGTGCGTGTGTGTAAATATATATATATATATATATACACACACACACACACACACACAAACGCACATATACCAAGGGAATAAACCATTGAGAAAGATGAATGTTAACCCCCCCTTTTTAATATCAGACTTGTATAAAGAAAAACAAAGAAAACCTCTTCATTGTAAATATTAACCTTTTAATTTTATTAAAATTGTTGAAATGAAAATTTGCTGACAAAAGCCTGAAACCTATTTAATGTCTTACAACAACTTTCAAGCAGTTCGACCAACTTGGGAATGAAGTTAAACATTTGTAAAAATAAAACCCAAAGAATGTTTGGTAAAAGTACAAATTCTGGGCCTAGAATTATCTTCTGCATGAAAACAGAAATATTTCCATTGTTCTGGTTTTTGGGGATTATTATTTCAATTTTTTTTTAATCATTTCACTTGAAGCAAGGCAATAAAGCCACTACGATGCAAGAGGGTTACTGCATCAATGAGAATATAACAAAAAGAAAACATAAGGAGAGAGAACCATAAAAGAATACAAATTAAGAAAATGTAAGATAGCAATTGACATTGCTTCTAAATTTTGAAAAGCAAGAAGCTGAAAGAAAGTTCCACAAGTGAGACAAGAAACTGTTAGCAGAGAACTTATGGTTACATCTCTCGCCATTTCAATTGTAAAAAGATGAAACACTGCCACCAATCTAGTACTCTGCTTAAATTCATAGAATCTATATACCAAAGAGGAAAGCTCATCAGAACAATTAGCATGAAAATATTTATAAAAAAGGCAGAGGGAAGCTATGTTACAGCAGTGGGAAATTGACTAAGGTGTTAGGTCAGGACCAATAATATTTATCAAGATTCTCTAAATATATAACAGGAGCACCAGACCAGATGTGACATTAATATTCAATACATAGACGAATGGTAGACTTATAAAAGTGTAAGATAGATTCTGGCAAGAAAAATTGCCTAGCACGACACAATGAACCCACTTTCCTAGCTGTAAACCTAGCAATTTCAATATATATAAAAGCTTCGCCCAATGATAGAAAAATTCTGGACAACTACAGGGGAGACAGTTTTTCTGATCTTTCTTTCCTTTTTTTTTAATCTTTGCTCCACCTGAAATTCGGGCAGTAGTCATGACTTGATCAAACTGCCAGCCATTGTTCAAGAGCCTTCTTTGTGTTTTAATCTTTGCTCTGCTATACTAAGCTCCTGAGATGCTTTCCACTTTCTTCCTGTTTGAACTTCAATTCTTGCCTCTGCCACTTTAGGATCTTTTGAATCTCGATATAGAATCGCCTGCCTTGTTCTTGCCATTTTGAATTCTCCAACTATTCCTCCCAAGGAGAATTGCAATGTGTTCGATACGTCATACAAAGCTGTACTGCTCAGACTTCTTGGTAGGCCGAGTCATCTTCGTAAATAGCGACTAATTTTCTTCTGTTGTCAATGCCACTTCATATTATAACGAATGTCAGGGGGGCCACAAAATCTTTGGCAAAATGGCATGTTGGTATATCCAAGCCTTAAAGTAGCTTGGCAGAACTGATTTGTCCACTTTGCTCAACATTTCTTTGACGTTTCTAAAAGATTTCTGAGTAGCACTTGTATCTTTCATTTTATTAGTTTCTCTTTTAATGATGAGATTATGGTTCCTGCAATCCACTGGTGTGTTGTTAACAGTTATTACCAGATTTGTCTATCATACTTTATTAGATAAGAGTGACAGGGTTTGGGCTGTAGCTTTACATATTTCAAAGACATTTGACAAGGTTTAGCAAACTGGCCTTCTTCCCAAGCTCCAGGGCTACGGTGTCCCTGACTGAATATTTGACAATCCAATCATTCTTAATGATTTATGTAATGAAGGTTGTGTTGAATTGGCACACTTCTTGGTCCTTTCACATTCATTTGTGGATTCTTCACGACTCTATCCTTTGGACCTACATTGTTTCTTATCTTCATCAATGACCTTCCTGATGTCACCAGTTCCTAAATTGGTATCTTTACTGATGGCACAACTATTTCCTCTTGTCTTAATAGTAAGTCTAATAGGTCTTAAAACTGGCAGTGACACTTAAAAATGATCTCCAATCATTTGTTAACTAGGGCAAGAAATGGCTTGTAACTTTTAATACCCCCAAAATGAAATTGTTATAATTATCACAGAGAACCATTTTTGCCATCAGCCAGGGTCTCACATTTTCCACTGACATGGAGTAGACTGAATCAACTGCTAGGTTGACTGCTAAGAAAGTTGGCTCACATTGTCATGCCAGACAATTTCTCTTGTCAGAATCCATCTTGCACATTTATAAATCTATCATTCATCTGTGTACTGAATATTGCTGCCATATCTAGTCTGGCGCTCATGCTATATATTTTGAGATTCTCAACAAATTCCAAAGAAGAGTCTGTAATGTTATCGGTCCTGACCTGGTATCTTGATTTCATTCACTTTCTCACCACTGTAACATGGCTTCCTTCTGTCTTTTCTATGAACATTTTCATGACAGTTGTTATAATGAGCTTTCCTCCTTGGTACCTTGACTACTTTAATTTAAACATAATACTAGTCTGGCAACTAGGTCTCACCATTTTAATGTTGAAATAGTAAAAGATGTAACCATAAGTTCTTTTCTTGCAGTTTCTTACTTCCCTGTCGCCTCCAATCTTCAAATATTTAAATGCAACATCAATCACCATCTTGTCTTATTGTACCCTGTTCCTTCATTGTCCTTTCTCCTCACAAAGCCATCACATTCTCTTTTACTCCCAGTAACTCCTTGCATCTTAGTAACATTATTGTCTTGCTTGTGGTGGATATAAAAAGGTTTTATGTATATAAGTAAGACAGTCTATGAAAGGGAGATAACTATATTTGTTTTTATTCTTACATTTGGTTTAACATTCACAAGTTTGAGAGACTGTGTAGCCTGTCAAATTGAACCTACATGTATATAAGGGGTTATATAAGACACAAGAGGGACTTGTCAATAATTCTTCACAAGTCCCGTAAACCCATTAAGGCTTTAGAGGTACCATATGTATTACAGTCAAAGCAGTAGGGACGTGTCATGGGCAAGATAATTTAAAGGGGTCCATCACTCTGGTTTTGAATTCAGTTTTCCTTCTCCTACATGATTAAAGTGACCAGCCTTTTCTGCTATTTAACTCCCAGCCTGGGAGAAATGAATTCATGCTTTTCTCAAGGGAATTCTAACTTTGAACTTAAACTCGGTTTGTTGATATATCTTTCTAAGTTGCTAACCACTACTGTGACAATGTCCTCTGCTTGTCCGTCGTACACTGCACCTGTGAGGACATCCAAGGTCAGCTGTGTCTGCATATACACTTGACTAGCTATGTGCACAGGTTTGTCCACTGAGCTGTAATGAAATTCACAAAGAATAACGACAATTTCTTTTCAAGACTCTCTGGTTGGGAAATAACAATATGAATTCTCACTTAGCCTGCTATGTTTTCCTTTGGTTGAACTAACTTCCGTTTGTTCCTTCCTACCTGGCCACTCACTGGTCACCTACCTACTTCTCTGACTACTAGACCCCTTTCTCCTTGACTTCCTGCCTCTCTCTGAATATATAGATAATAGCTGGGGTCCCACCACCCATATCCATCCTTTTGTGTTCTGGAACAAGAGACCACCCATTTGGCTTTTTGAGTGGTCAGCTTCTTCAAAGGACTGCTTTTATGATTAACTAAAATCATTAACAACATTTTATGTTTGCCAATTCTGGAGACAGCTGGAGATAAAAATCCCTAAAACACTGACACTTGACTCAAAGATGGACTGGAGATGAATTTTCTAAAAGCTTTGGATACTTACATTGACTCAAAGGAAAAGGAATCCATCTACTTATCTCTTAATGATGTGTGAGAAATTGTATTGTCACATTACACTACTCATACATCTGTCATAATTCTTTTAGAAATCTAAATAACTCAAAGAGAACAGCCTCATTTTTTTAATACATTTATCATTTGGAAGGGAAATATTTGTCTACTTGTTTTAAACAACCTGTTGTATTTCTTCTGATTTTGCTAATGTTTTCATATGAAATACAGACTTCAGAATTGGTTTATTTTGGTGGGGTGGGGGAGTAAAAATAAAATCTCCAGAAGGTTTTGTGTAAAGAGCCAAGAAAACTAAAAAGAAAGGATAGTTACACTGAAAGATGTCACAGTAAAAGACGATGATTTAGACCTAATCAAGTAGCAACCAAAGATCAATGGAGATAAAGAAAAGGGAAATTTGTTATCAGAAATATTTTGGAATCTAAAGGCACCTCCTCAACTGAAATAAAATAATCAAAATCATTACAATATCAACAAAAGAATAACAGGAAAAAAGCAATGCAATGAATTGGCATATTTTTCAACAAAGAATATCAACAGGAAGAAATAAATTCTCTGAAAAATCAAGCAAAGCAGAGAATACAAGGTTCTTTTAATTCACCAAATCTACAGAGCATTCCAAACAGGAATAAAAACAAAAAAGGCTATTTTCAAGACGGATGGTAGGAGTTAAATTTCTTGAAAGGATATCAAACCAATAACTTCAGCTGAAGACAGCTCAGTTCATAATTTCTTTAGAAGAGGGTAATATTAAAAATTTTGCAATGTCGATATTTTTGTTAATTTGCTGTAAATTACCAAATAAATTTTCTTTTTGTTATTTAGTGCATTTTTTAAATATGTAGCATTTCTTAATGAACAAAAGGTAATTTTACATATGTTGGTATATAATTATAAATGTGATTGTATTCTTAGAGCAAAGATGAAAATATAGGGTGCTGCCATTTGTGGTTATATATATATATGTAGTCAGAATTATATATATGTATGTAAATATAAAAGTGAATATTGAAGTTAACACCCAACAGCGACAGTTTGTTCCATGCTTATACACAATAGTCAGGTCTGATGATTGTGCATAAGCATGAAACTGTTGCTGCTGGGTGCTGACTTCAATGTCTCCTTTACACACACACACATGTGTGTATATATATATATATATATATATATATATATATATACACACATGTGTGTATATATATATATATATATATATTATTAATTCAATAATACTTAAATCTGCTACTCAGATTTTCATGTGCAATTATATATATATATATATATATATATATACTATATATCATTATTATTATTATATATCATTATTTAGTCATATATATATATATATATGACTAAATAATGATACATATCTAATGCCTAAACTATATTAAAAACACATGTTTCTATTGTATTGCTAGCAATGTGGAAATTATTTCTAGTAGGATTTGTTTTATTTATTCTGCTATCAATTCTAACAACTAATAAATCCAACACAGCTTTTAATTTACATTAGTTTCTGTATACGAGGAAAATAATTTATATTGAAAATTATCTATAGGATCCGGAGCTAGCATTGTTTAGGATGTGACACTCCAAGCCAAGTGACAACTTCATGTGGCATCAATTTCACAAGTAGTCAGAAAACCTCTGGGGTGATGTTCAGCCAATCTTCATACCTATACAAAGCCGCCTGATGTTTGTAGATGCAGGATCTTGCATACGAGTAGATCTCTCTCCTACAACCCATACAAAACTCAAATATGCTCATGTCAAGTGAACATGATAGCCACACCGCTTGTTGGAAATGTCCAAATGTTCGTAAAATCAATTCTAGGCAACTTGGGTAAGCCATGACACGGTACTTATTATCCTATTGGTATAACCTATAGAACTGTCAGAGTATATGGAGTCTGTGAACACATGCAAATAGTCATGAAATGATACAATGTACCAGTCAGGATGTATCTAGATGGATCAGCAAACCCAACTCATGCCATGTGAACACACCCAAAACTATTTGGGAACAAATATGACTTTCACTTCTCTAGGTCAATTGCCAATGTGTTTTTCTATAAATATTTTCATGGCAATTGTTCTGATGAGCTTTACTCTTTGGTACCTCAATTTCAGAAAAATGTAGTACTAGATTGGCAGATAGGTCTCATCATTTCACTAAGGAAATTGCTAAATGTAACCATAAGTTCAATGGTAATAGTTTCTTCTTCAGCACTTCTCACCTGTGGAACTCTCTTCTGATTTTTTTGCTTTTCTGTCAACTATGATCTTCAAAAATTTAAATACAACATCAATTGTCATCTTCTGGTTCCTTGAATTCTATCCTTTTATCGTCTTTTTTCACAGCAACCCCTTGCATCTTAATGGCTTTTATCACCTTGAAATGATTAACAAAAAAAAAATTAGCAATCTCCTGATCCCAGGTGAGGTACTGTTTCCAGTATCTTGGTGTTAACGAAGGCATCCTGGTGAGCCATCTGTTCCCATATACAATGGAAACTGAAGAATGATGAACTGACCTGCTGAATATGCGTCTGGGAACTCCTGCATTGAACGTGGATGTGATTGAGTCAATGTCATTTGTCTGTTATCATGGACAATTCTAAACAGATGCCTCTGGTATTGATCATTAAAGACCCATGGTCACCAACTGCACTGTCTATGCTGAGCAGAAATGCCTTTCATCAAGTATTTCCAATACACGAGACACCATGGATTGAATGATGACAAATGTTCCCACAATTTCAGAAATGGAATGTCCCGTTCGTCCGGTACTCACTATTATGCATTGTTCAAACTCCAATAATTCATGTTGCCTTGTCGTGAGTAGCCTTGCTGGTGTTCTCACTGACTCAACAGATGTCAGAGCACAACTGATATAGGTCGGAGAATTTCTATGACATCATGGTATGGTGGCTACACCTACCATTACCATTATATATTGCTAACCCATAGCATTTGGCATGTCAGTGTAAGTAAAGAGTTTAATGGTTGCTAAATCAAAAAGTGAAAAATACAAATCTGGTAAGTAAATTGAAGAAGCAAATGTAAGAATTACCGCTTACATATCACTAGGCATGATGGGTAATTCATTCATAGATTTGCTAGAGAGAAACAATTTTATGTATTTGTCTTAAAGAATTCATAGATATAATCTGTGAAAAATGACGAGCATAAATATGTCTTTGAATAAATATACAAGTTTCAAAATAATTTGGTATGATCAAAGGAATAAAAATATGTGAAAGTCAATTTTTTTTTTTTTAGATAAATCAAAGGGAGATAACTTACACAATTCCATCCATTTTTATGGGTCTACCCGCCATAATCATGGAGTCATTTGAAGATTGGTCACCTCCAGCTCCAGAAACCAGATGGCGCTGTAGTTTGTGTTTGTTGGCAAGTGGGCAACCAGATGCACTAAAGTAAAGAAATAAAAATATCTTTGGTCAGTTTAACGAGAATATACAGTTACACAGAAAAGATAAGGGCAGTTTTTGAAAATGAATATTCATCTAATTATCTCAGGTTACTAACTTTGTAAAAAAAATAATCATCTTTCTCTGTCAAAAAAAAAAAAAATACAAAGTCTGTTCATTGATAAGCAATTCTAGAAAGTAATGATTATCAAGATTTGTATTTCTCTTGTTGTTGGGCCTATGGATTTCATTTGATATTATCTCACCTTTCAAAATCATTTGTGCTTTGGCATTTTTTATGAATAACAAAACAAGAACAACACTTTACATATCTTATTGTTGTTGTCTCTAAAGAGATCTCATGATTATGTTCTGCTTAGATGAAAACCAAATGACCAAAAAAGAATAAAAAATAAAATAAAACAAGAGACACTTGTAAGCAGAATTGACAAATTGGGATAATTTTGATAGTTCAAGTTACACAGTTGATTTTAACAATAAGTCCCGCCTGGCAATTCTAGTTGTCAGTAATCAGATATTAATTCAAGTGTTAATGATAGAATAGTGCTACTATATGTATAATACTTAAATATTTACTATAAAAATGCATTTTAAATCAGAAAGGAAAGAATTGTAAGGTGTCAGGTATTAATGTAAGTGTTATTGATAGAACGGGGCTGTTATATACAATGTCAGATTTATTTATGTAAGTTAAATTTATATTGACCAACCAATATTAAGAAAATCTTCAGGATCAATTTCTATGAGGAAATATAATGTGTAAATTTCAACTTATAATTATAATCTGTCGATGTTAAAAAAATTTGGATGACAACTTGTTTTGCAGGTGTCAGGGGTTTTTTTTTGTACAAATAAAATAAGTGTAACTTCAGTCTATGTTTATAATTGAATCCAAAAGATATAAGCCATAGAAACATATATTTGATTAACACAGTATCTCATATACTTCAATAAATTATTATTTTACATGCAAATATTAACTCCTTAATATTCTATAAACTTCACTGGCTTCTCATCCATTGATTTTGTTAATTCTTCTACTGTTCTTCTTTGCTTGAATATTGATATTCTATTCTCATACATGTGTCTTTTAAAGATGGACAACAAGTTTTCTATTAGATTTAGATCTGGAGAGGTCATTCCATTAATTTTTTGTCTTTGAAATCTTTTTTGATAAGGTGAGCAATAATCAACTTTACAGAATAGTCAGTTTGTATGAATCTATTACAAATAAAGAAAAGGAATTAATTGAAAGCCATAATTGCCTACATCAGGGGTCACTAAACTATGGCCTGCCAACCAGATCCGAACCGCAATGTCAGTTTATCTGACCTGCTGCCACACTGTGCCTCAAATGAGCTAAAATACAATTATTTATATGGAATTATCAATAGATTTTAGTTAAAGTTACTATGTAGAAAGATTTAAAATAAATGTAAGTAAAAATGCCAAAATTTGGCCAATCTGATTTTTGCTTGACAGTAATATAAATTTTAGGAAAATCTGTAAAATAAAAAATTCAATGACTTTTTGCAACTTTTGATATCCAAACACTTTTTGTCTAAGTACCTGCAATGAAGTTTCTAAGAAAAGTGATAATGAGCCTGCTGCAGCAATCATGTCTTAACTTGTATTTCTGTGTTTAAACCGGTTTGAAGAGCACTGGATATTAAAACGACTGACTTCAGTGGATTACATGCCATATATTTTGTCTGAACTCATTATGAAATCTAAATAGATAACAAATCAAACAAGGTTGACTGATGAACATTTGAAAGCAATTCTTTTGGTTGGATACAACAATTCCAAAGCAAATATTGATTATAGCTTAAAAGGTAAACACCAGTTTCACAAATCTCACTAACCATTTTTGCTGCTTAGTTTGTCAGATATAACTGTTTTATTACTAATGTTTCCTTATTGAACAAAATGGTTATCTGGCCTGTTGGAAGGCAGATGATCAATGGAGAGAAGTTTAGTTTTGGAAGCATCAAAATTGACAAGGCATCTTTTGTCCCAGTTAACAACGGTCATGAGGTCATTTTGGGCATCAGCTGCCACTTTGACCTTGTTGGACTGATCAACCTTACCACTGAGGCAGGAGTAAATGGTAGGGTTGAGAGTGGATGTCATCAGGAAGGTCGTTAATGAAGATTAAAAACAGGACCAAGGATGGAGCCCTGGGAGACATCGGCAGGGTTAGCACAAAAGGATGTAAACAAGTGGCCATTTAGGACAACTTTCATTACATGATCAGCTCAAAAATGTGGCTGGAGATACCATAACTTTTCAGCTTCTGGAGAAGACATGAATGCCAGACCCTGTCAAAGGCTTTTGAGATGTCCAATGCTACAGCCCAGGCTTCACTGTTTTTATCTAGAGCATGATAGATTCTTTCTGCAATTGTCATTAGTACATCAGCAGTTGACCTGGAGAAACGAAAGCCATATTTCTTGTCAGAGAAAAGGCCCTGTGATGAGAGATGATGAACTAATTCAGCATTGATTAGGGCCTCTAAGAGTTTTCCAAAAACGGGTAAAATGCTAACAGAACAATAGTTGGATAGGTTGGATGGTTCACCAGATTTCTTAAAAACTGGAACAACAGATGATGACTTCCAGCAGGAAGGCAGGCAGGCAGGAAGGCAGGCATTTATTATACAGTTTAGAGAGAAGAGGAGCCAGTTCAGGAGCACGCTTCTTAATGAGTATTTCAGCAGGAATACCATCATGTTCACATGCTTTAAGTATTTATTGAATTTGATGCAGATCGGGATTTATGTTGTGCTGTGTCATAGTGTTCTGGAGAGGTTTTAGAAATTTTGCAATGTTGAAGACATTTTGAGAACTTAAAAGATTAAACTGTGCTAAAAAATGTAAGTAAAGTGTTAAACATATGTACATAAAATGTTTTAAACAAATATATATAAATGTAATACAATGATTTTAAAAAATGTAAAGTGCCTACCTTCTAAGTGTAAGCCTACTTTTGACCCATAAATGTGTGTGTGTGTGTGTGTGTGTGTGTGTATATATATATATATATATATACACACACCAAAATTGAGTCAACAAGGGCAATTTGAACAGAAGGTCTATGTGTGTTTGGTGGAATTTCGCGAGGGTGCTGCACTTTGAATTTGTCCCAGATGGTCTTGCTGTAAATACTGACCTCTATGCTCAACAACTGCAGCAAGTATATGATGTTTTAAAAGCCCACTACCCAGAATTGGCCAATCAAAGATGTGCACTCTCACAGCATGCCAATGCCCCAGCTCACATTGCCAATGTGATCAAGTACAAATTTGAGGAAATTGAGAGGCTGAAAGTTCTGCTTCAACCTGACTACAATCTAGACCTGGCATCATCAGATTATCACCTTTTCTGAGCCACAGCTCATTTCCTATGTGAATGAGGTTGAAAATAAGTGCAAGGAGTTTTTTTTGTCTCTGAACCAGCCAAATGGTATAAGAGTGGAATTGAACTTCTGGCACAGCAATGTAAACAGACAACAGAATAGGATGGGGCATATTTTGGTGAATAAATGCTTTTTACATGTAATTTGTTTAATTTATTAATAAAGCTTGAAATATGAAAAAAGTTTTTTGACTAAATCTAGTGATATTTCATGAAATACAAAAATGTGGCACAAGGCCAAAAAGGAGGGTGGGAAAGGTTAGTCTTCAAACTGTCTTATCTTTAACTTAGCTAAACCTTGTGTGTGTGTGTGTATATATATATATATATATATATATATATATATATATATATAATATATATATATATATATATATATATATATATAAAATCTCACACTATCAAATAAGTTATTACAAATATTTCTAATCAAAACAGATATTATAAGCTGAAATTCATATGGCATACTTATCAATCATATAAATATATTCTGAAAAATATTAGTAACATTGGTTGGTTAATAATCATGTTATTGTGAAAACATTGAATTAGGTTATGAGGCGTATGAGGAAATAAATATTTACTGTAGAAATGCATTAAAATCAGGAAGAAAGAGATTGCCAGCCATGTTGCAAGATCGGTCTATATTTCAAAGCAAAGCCCGACCATATTTTAAATTGACATTCTGTTTCCATCAGCAGCCTTAGTTATTTTTAAAGTTGTCCTCAAAAGTTACGCTGCAAAATTCTAAATTTAGTATCACTGATTTTTCAAAAGTAGCCAAATTTAGATAAACATTATAGCCTACCAGATACCTTAACATTGTATATAAATCCCAGGAGACCTTCTCTGAGCTATTTTTGAGGGAGGGGAAAAAGTGGACAATATTCTATGATATCAAATACAGTCCTAATTGGATATATCTGACCATAAGGTGAAAAATCTTTTCACATTCAAAATTAATTTCTCTTGTTTCTGCAGAAATTCCTTTTCCTATAATAAATCTTTATTATCATTTCAAAAACTGACAAATGATTATTTACATAATAAATCTTGCTACTTAATTTTCTTGGTCCCCATTGAGAATATAAAATAAAGATATAAAATGGACTGAAATGTCTTCAGTTTTTAGGGTGAGTCTAGAGTCTAAAAATTATTTATTAAATGTCAAATACATTATCATTGGCTAAGTAAGGTAGGTAAAAAATAAAAATCATAAAATGTCTGAATCCACATTATAAAAAGGAAGATTTTATAATCTCTCTTACATACACACACGTTATAAACAACCAATTGCTTATTGGTGGGATTGAACCAGAAACACAAAAAACAGAAATTATATCTAATACTGAAGAGAATACTGGATGTATCTGCATCTATAATGAAAATAAATCCTCCAAAATATTCTTGTTATTAATCAATCATTGATCGATATACAAGTAGATTTGAGTTTATTTATCAACAAACTTTATGTGTTTTTCAGATTTCCATTCCTTTTAATGAAATTTTATGATGAAGAATAATATTTATAAAAAAATGCTTTTTATTTAAACATATTTCTCGGGATCAGAGAACTTAAGTTTGATACAATAACATGGAGGAAAAAAAAAAAAAAAAAAAGAGTGCATTTGATAAAATAATTCATGCTTATTTATTGCTCAAAAACAAAATTGCCATAAATCTCAAATGGTAATATTTATTTTTAGACATTCAGAATTGAATTTCACATTAAGAGTTAATTTTGTTTAAGTTGATGATAATATTTGATTTATCCTTATAAAGTCAAAAGCAAGGATTATCATTTTCAAAATTTGATATAAAAACAAAGCATACATTTTGTATTCATATATATTAACAATTATCAGTAACTGTTTTTTTTTTGTGATCTCCCTTTCAGACAATTAGTGCATTTAGAACCAATCAATACATTAAACATATATTCAGAGCATTAACAGTTATACATGCAAAAAAATAACAGATACAAAAGGTGGATTAGGATTTATGCAAATTCATGTTACTCACATAACTAGAAACGTACAAATGACATCATATACAATCCAAACTGTAAGATAATTCTTTTTGAAAATAATGTATTTCTTCTATTTTTAGTCAATAACCTAGTAATTGAGAGATTCTTAACACTTTCACTGCTGCATTGTTGCCTGGCTGTGCTGGCCCATTTAGGGAAAAATAGGAAAAAATTGGTAATAAATGACTATAAAGACACCGATGGCAATTTCTTATGGGTGCTGCCATTTTGTTTTTGATCAGATACTCTGCAGTACAGACTAAGCTAAACGACAACTAAGAGACAACATCATAAAATGACATCACAAAAAACGGTCATATTGGACACTACTCTACGTCTATGCTGGTTTGGAAATAGTACTAAGTGATAGTTTATAACACAAATGCTAGGGACCAATATTTCAGAATGCATTGGAAACATATAGCCATCGTCAACAATCAGTGCACATTTCATGATGACATCTGTGTATGTCCATGGGAGCAGAACATTAATGATCAGCTTTCCTTAATAAAAAAAATGAATATTTCTCTTTTTAAATCACATATTGTGCTGTTTAGTTTTTAAGATTCATTTTTATCATTTGTTATAGAGCAAATATTTTTATGCCTTAGGGTAAAATATACATAATAGGGTAGTTTTAGTAGAGACCAATTGTTCGTTAATGACAAAGGCTGGCAGATTTAATTTCATAAGAGACTTCAGACTTGAAGCTGATACACAACCATTACCTGAATTCACCAATGAATATAGATCATGTTTATCTCCTTGACCAAAGAGTTTAAATGCAGGTAAATTATACAAGGGAATATTTAAAGAAAAAAAAACATGAAAATTATTTATTGACTTATTTCATTTCTATCTGAATTTCTGGGATGAAGAGTTATTATTTACATTCAGACTAATATCCGCATCTTTGTTATTATCACAACATTCTGGTCTGTGCTCACTTTCAAGTGCCTCTTGGTCTGAGTAACCATCAGTGAATTTTAAAGTGAACCCGTTATCTAATTTACAGGGGGTAGGTTGTTCTTGTTCTGCACTTCATGTCAAGTTCTTTTTCTAGTACTGTTCAGTTATTGTTTACTCCATTTCCCCTTGAGTAAGTTGTATAGGAGTTGTAATCACAAGTACTATGTCACCAAATTCACTAACCAATACTAAGGCTTATTGTTCCATAACCCTTGTTCAGGAATTTGGTGATACAGTAATTGTGAGTTCAATCCTTGGTCTGGGTAGTGCAGACTTAAACTTTGTGGAAGCAGGGTGAGCAATAACTGAGCAGTACTAAATAAGAAGGTGTTACGTGGATCAACAAACACTTAAAGAAGGATGGAGAACAGAGCAGCTGAAATGTTGAGGAAATTAGACCAAATGTAAACAATTATTTCCTTACATCTTCTGCTTTAGACAGAATCAACAAACAGTAGTGGGGCAAGAGAGAGAGAGAGGCAGATATATAATGTACCCCAGAGAGGGATGAGAGAGAAAGGTGGGTGTATAGCATACCCCAGAGTTGAGTGAGAAAGAGAGAGAGGCGGGTGTATAGCATACCTCAGAGTGAGAGAGAAGCGGGTGTATAGCATTACTCCAGAGTGGAGTGAGAGAGAGAGAGAGGTGGATGTATAGTGTACTTCAAAGAGGTGAGAGGTAGGTTTATTGTGTATTCCAGAGAGGTCAGAGGTGGGTGTATTGTGTAGAGCAGAGAGCAGAGAGAGAGAGAGAGAGGCAGGTGTATAGCATACCCCAGGAGAGAGAGAGAGAGGCGGGTGTATAGTGTACACCAGAGAGGGACGAGAGTGAGAGAGGCAGGTGTAGAGCATACCCCAGAGTAAGGCAAAAGAGAGAGGTGGGTGTATAGCATACCCCAGAGATGGGGGAGAGAACAAATAGGGATTATAAAATGGCACACAATATATGTCATTTAAAAGAAGTGAAACTTTAAAAAGAATTGACATATTGTTTCAGATATATATGACAAAATAATTGTCCCTTCATGTTTTAATCGGTAATGTTGATAGTATAAATGGCTGTTCTTAGCTGCCAGTCAACAGTCATTACAAATCAGGAAGTCTGCAGATATGGTTCCAGTTTCAGATTCCTATTTGTATTTAATTTCTTTCAAATGTAATTCAAATGCAGTGCAATCGGTAAAGCCACAACATCATTGCAAAGGCTTAGCAAAATAAATACATCTTTATATTAAAACCCAAAACTTTGACAAAAGAACAACATCACACAAGCAGCCAATTCCTAGCAATACCGCAAAAGCAAAACAAAGATGATACTACAGAAATATTATTAATGCTGAATATATATATATATATATATATATGTATATATATATATAAAGAAATTTTATTGCAATTTCATCCTTTTTGCAGTGATAGTGCATTTGGTTTCTGTAAAAAGTAGCCATAGTTGGCTTTATGGAGTATTTTAGTATCGTTAGAGATGAGTTAATAGTAATACAGTTCTTTTGGTGCTTGTTAATAGGTTATGTAATTGCACTTTGTTCAGGTAAATGGCATGTGAGCCTGCATGAAAGAGTGGCTGTTGTATAACGTATATTACATATTTTATTTATTATTTACAGAGATCCATTCTCTGATTGGACAAATAAATTCATATACAACATTAGTTTTGTGTAGAGGTTGGTGGGTTAAGAGAGATTATTTTCGATAATTCGGTTCCTAATTAACACATGAACCAGCACCACAACAACTAAAATAATATTAGGCAGCTCTGCTCTAACAATACAAAAATACACTTGCGGCTATCTTTTTTTACAGAAATCAAATACACCCGAACTACAAAAAGGACAAAATTGTAATAAAAGAGAAAATACAAAGACAAACTAAACTTGTTGATAAAAATAGACATTTTTATCATATAAGAAATTCAATATTAATGACATTTCAAATCTTACTTTAGTTATAATAGATTTTATTATAACCAAAGTAAGATTTGAAATTAAATAGATTCTATTTTACATTGGCTTCTGTGAAAACATCTATTTGATAGTTATTACTGTCTGGCCAGTAGATATGGAAGAGTGGTTTCTCTTCCTCATCAACTAAAGCAGGCCAATATAACAAGCTGGTTTTATCAAGTTATTAGGTGATTAAACAAAATACAGGGAAAAGCTGATCCATGCCTTTACCAAAGGCGTATAGAAGAAGCCTGAATTTGAACTCGGTTTGCTAAGTTTGTTTTTGGCTGACAGACATAACGCTATTATTCATCTACAATCGTTTTAATATTTGGAGTTATAATGAAAGTGAAACGGAAGTTTCACTAACGTCACATTTTATAAGAGTTAAGTACTGAAGAGTTACCTCCCTTAGAATTTGTGAACGTGTAACCGAATACCAAAAAAACACTAGAATTGACACGTGTTGAAATCCACAGAGTATTTAGTTTTAATTGAAATTATCACTAACATTTTTTGTCGAGATTTACAAACTCTACGTTTGGTTCAATTTCGCAAAGCAATTCAGAATATATGAAAACTTAAAAAGAAAAATATGCAAAAAAACAATATTGCATTTTTATTTAATAATTTTTTGTTATTTTAATCATTAAATTATTTTTAAAATAGTGGGAGTATTTTGTATATTAAATAATAAAACTTAATTTTTCCTAAAAAATTTGGAAAAATATTTCATTCAAACAAGCTTTGGTGTTGTGCTATGAGTGCTTGAATACACCACAACTATTGTCTCTACTGGAAAGTGGAAACATATCTGATAAAATTGAAATTTATGAAACAAAAGTTAATTTGGGCTGAAAAACTGATGTGAGTACATAAAAAAAACCCTATTAGTACAGAATATGAAAGAAAAGTAAAATAAACTCTATAGAAATTCAAACTTGTTTTGATTGGGAAAGCAGACCCTATTTAAGTTCACCTGGGATTACTGAATGAACAAAGACAATACGAAAGGCATACATAAATATGCAAATTACAAAAATCAGCTTTATATATATAAGAATTTATAAATTAAAATATGTTAAGAAATTGATGAATCAATAATCTAGTTTAAATTATTTTACTCTTTCATCCAAAAGAAAAGAAAATTTATAGAAATATTTTTGATTTAATTTAGAATGACATTTACAGTGTTGAATAGAAATTTAAAGGTTTAATTGAAAAAAAATATACATTTATCCTATAATGATTGTTGCATTTAGGGTATCAAATGTGTAGGCAAGTATAAGAACTATTATGGGATAGAAGTAGTACTTGAGTAAAAGTCTTCTCAGATACAGGCTGGCTGTGTAGTCATATTTAATAATTTGCAGATTGACAATGCAGAGAGGAACCTAGGAAAGCTTTAATTTTTTCTGAATAAGCAATAAGTATGTGCATTGTGGTGCAATGGATATTGGCTTGGAATGAGAACTTGGAGAGCTGAGTTCAAATTCTAGTCGAGTTCGTAATATTTACTTATGCACAAATGCCTTTGGGAAAGGTATAAATCCATCTCTTCTCCCCCAGCTATGGGTTGAATAGCAGGACAGGCTGGGTTATTTAGTCTTGGTTGGCAACCAGTCTACTGCAGAAAGAAATGGCAACCTACTGCCTTGTCAGTCATGTATTGAAAGATACATGATTGCCTCAGCATGGATCACATGTGGCACTTAACTGACTGATTTATAATAAATGTTAATCCTGGAAACATTACATTATCAAAATTTGTATCTTAAATTTTTGGTTGTAATAATATCAAGCAAATCTTGTTTTAAAAATTCAAGTTTGAAGAAAAATTTATTAATAGTCAAGAGTGAAAAACTAAAATAGATGATGCACTGTTGATGCCAGGGTTGGACAAACCATGCCCTGTGTGAGAATCAGCATGTGGCTCTTTGACATTTAGCGTATGGCTAATGGAAATAGGTTGGATGAGAATTTTGTCATTACAGTCAATTTGAATAAGAAAAAAATCTGTAACTTTATAATTACAATAGAATCATGCCATCAACTGATTGCTAATCACAGTTTTAATTATCCACAACTGGCCCAATCAGCAAATCTTTGGAGTCTTCTTAAACTAAAACTACTTACAAAAACATATTTTAAAAAAAAGAAACATGTCATTAATAATAAACGTATTTTGAAAATGTGTTTTTCTTGTTCTTTTTTAATAAATATTTTGGCCTTGCGTTTTTTTTTTCATGCAAAAAAAAAAAAAAAAAATTTTTTTTTTTTTTAAATTTTCATTTTTAAATATCGTTTTGGATTTCTCAGTGAAAATATTTTTGTTCATATGTAAACATAGTTTACTATTATTTATGGACTTAACCCCTTATTGGAAACCAGCTGCCACAGATAACACGGGAATATTGTATTTTTTTTGGCAACTCAAATTTTTTTTTTGTATTACGTAAAAAATGTAAAGCCACATGTACAAAGAGGTTTCCTCTGAAATCACCGTTTAATCAGCAGCATTACCGTAATTTATTATGACAAAAATTTCTGTCATTTTCATTTGGGCAATGGCGTAAAATAAAGTCATCTGTAGTTAATGGATTAAGATTTAAATCAAATGAATTTGTCCTAATCCAAATTTATTAAACTGATCGATTTTTCTGAGTTATCGTCTCACAGATATCAAACGTTAGTCATGACTCAAGTGTTATAATTCCTTGAAAATGAGGAAGGAGTTATCTCCCTTTAGCATACCACGGGAAAGGAAATCTACAATAAACCAATTTATACTAAAATTTCTCGTGATAAAGCTCACTTTATCAAAATTCATGGTTATTTAGAACAATTTAAGATGTTGGAATTGTCCAAATTTCAAAGCCAAATGAATTAACCAATAAAAAGGAATCAAAATTAAGAAATTTCCAAATATAAGGCATTGCTGATAATTGTAAAACTTGAAAGTGAAATGAAAACTGTTGATAATAAAGACGACTTTGAAGACAATGAAAAAAAAGATGATATTAAAAAATATTATTGGAGGAATGAACGAAATGATACAATTACAAAAGTTGGAAAAGATAAATAGAACAATATTCAATATAAAAAATAATTGTGGTGATTCAATTCTAAGCTAAACGTGTTCCAAAGGGAACAACCTATGTTTTTTTTTTAAATTTTACTAGTGTCTATTAGAAAATCGAACTTCAGTTATGCATATTTTCTCAAGTATTAATCTTTACATTTTGTTTACATATTTCTGAAAAACAGAAAATTTAAGGCACCGTTTTTACAGTTAAATGAATAAAAACAATAGTAATATGTAAAAAGGTAATTTGCTACATATATTAAAGAAGTACTGTTAATAGTTAAATATGATTTTTTGAAAATGTTGACTGTAAATAAATAATTCTTTATTTTATTTCTACAAGATAGAAATCCTAACATCATACAAAAAAAAAATACTATGAGGGAGGTTTCTTAAAATCAATGTTTCCATGGACAAATATCAGAGTATTGATTTTGGGGGAAGTGGGTCTTTAGCCTGAATGATTCTGATCAAATCACTTTTCTTTTAGCTATTTTAATACCTTACATTGTAATCTGATTATTTATTTTAGTTTGTAGGATTTGATTTCAACTGTTTCCAGAAGAGCCTCGGTGAAGTAATTGCCCTAGTTGTTAGTTTCTACTAGAAATATATATCAAAGCAAACATTTTTGCTTGAGTCAGTTATTTGCAAAAGATAAAACTTCACTTAGACACTATTCAAAGGTTCTTTTCATTTTCTTTCTTTAAACATCACAGTATATTGGTAAACTGTTAACTTGCTGAGTTTGCCTTCATTTAGCAACAAGTAAATTGTCCTTTTGTACAGAGCATGTAAAAACACAAATACAGTTTGATAGAATATTTTTGGCAAATTGATGAAATTTAAAGAGATGGGTTATGAATAAAACTTTAAGGAGTTAATGAAGACATATTTTTTAACACACACACACACACACACATATATATATATATATATATATATATATATATATATATATATATCATAGCAAATTCTGTGTAATACATTTTGTCATCTAGAAGGACTTTATTGAAATAAAGTAATGTTTTTGTTCATGGAATTATGTGTGCAAGAGGGAGTGATGTAAAAACACAAGCATGAGTGACAATTATAATTTTGAATTTTTAAATTTACATGTCCAAACATGTCTGAAAAAAGAAAATGACAATTGTAAGTGATGCTGACATTTTTATATTCCACCCACCCACATATAATTCCAGGAATAAAACATTATTTTAGCAGGATGGAGTTCTTCAAGGAGAGAAAACAGGTTACACAGAATTTTTTTCACTTTATCATTCATTGGCTACATATATGTGTGTGTGTGTGTGTGTGTGTGTGTGTGTGTGTGAATATAAGGGCATTAATAAAATCAGAAAAATTAAGTCATAAAAATAGTGTGGAACTCCCTTCCTTATTCCTGTTTCCCTGACAAATACAATCTCCAACTATTTAAGTGTAACGTCAATCGACATCTCCTGTTGCCTTGATCTATTCACTTCCCTTCTCCACACCCTTTCACCTTTCATTCCTATCTGCTCTCGCTCCAAATCTTCTGTAACCCCCTTGCCTTGATCGATCCACTATCTTTCTCCACATCCTCTCCGTTACCACTCCTATCTGCTCTTCCTCCAAACCTTCTGTAACCCCTTGCGTGCTAGTGGCTTCCAGCCTTGCTTGGGGTGATAAGCTTTAAATAAAAAAAAAATAAAAAAAAAAAAAATAAATATCTACCCCCTCAAAATTAATGCCATGTGATTATGTGAGTGAGAGAGAGTGTGTTTTAATATCTTTCCTCTCATCTAAGAGAGTCATTGTTTATAGTTTATCATTTGAAATGGGAAGCAGAATTCTTTGTTTTTTAATAAGAGGCTTGTTTTTGTGATATAGATTTTATTAATTCTTTTCAAAATTAAATTCAATCCTTCAGTCAACAACGGGACTGAATTCTGCTCTTACTCAAGACAAATAGAAAGCCTTAGCTTATGGTGACTGAAATAAGAAAACATCAGTGAAATACAATGGTTTCATCACGTGTTTAATCAATGTATTGTCTATAACTTAGAGAAGAGTCATTAACATATCCGACGTTGTTTGGATACTTGGATCTCTTTTTTGTACAAACAATGCTTTCAACTGTCCATTCTTTGGTCATTACCAGGCACATATTCCAGGAGGAAAAAAATTGAAAATGGCAAATGAAAAAATGGTCAGTAATATACCAAACTGACTAAATCCGTTTCAGTAACAAAGGACAAAATTGAGTACCTAGTCAATTCCAAATTATACTATATCTGAGAGGGTGAATAGTCCCCCAGCACCCACTTTGCTTAGCAAAGAAAACCAGAGTGTTGAAATCTGTACTAGTTTACCTAATCCAACTGGCTGATAGACCAATTCCTTTAGGCTCACGATTGCCTATTTTTGCACTAACTTCAAGAGAGAAGTTTCTCTTTCTTCTTTTTATACTGTTGTTCACCCAATAGAAAGCCTGAGACCCACTCAAGGTAGAACCTTAATGAATGAGATTGTTTTAAGTGTGCAATGGAGGAAATAAGAAGTGCATGTTATGAGTATATGTAGAATAGATAATGGTTGACCGTAGACTTGAAGAGGTTAAGATCGTAGTGATTGGGGAAGCATCCTCTTGGGAGTCTGTTCCACAAAGTAACAGTTCTGGGAAAGAAGCTGCCTGAGTGAAACTTCCTCTTTACTAATGGAATACGAAAAGAATGTGGCTGAACCAACTCTATGTACATGCCTTGACAGGTCCTGGCTGTGAAGGTCAGAACGGGTGGAACTAAGCAATATAGCTGGTCTGAACATTTGCTATCAAAACAGTGACAGATTAGCAAGTGGCTAGCAATGTTTTGTTTGTAGAAATGGGATGGTAGTGTGGAAAATTATTCTAATGGAATATTCCTGACAAGGGATGAAGAATGGAACAACCAAAACATTAACAGCAGTGAGTATGCAAAAAAGAAGTTCAACTAGTTGAACAGAGTTTTTTTTTTAACTAATTGTTCATCAAGTACAAAGCCTAAGAGCCACTCAAGACAGAGGGTTACTGACTAAGCTTGTTGTACAAATGTAAGAGGCAGGAGTAAAAAGTGTAGATTATATATTCAATGTGTTGGAGTTTTTTCCATTTAAAAGACAAATGTTTAGAATTTTTAATTTTATTTATACCGAAATTCCACCCAAAAATAATATCTTTATAATTTTTTACACATGAGAAGGTAAATTTTGAATTTTCATATTTGTCTCATGGGATTTAAGGTTTGGAAAATAAAACCATAATTAAAAAAAAAAATTATCCATATTCTGGCTAAAAATATAGAAATCTTGTCAGGAAGCTGTCATTTTGCTTCATTAAAAAAAAACAAAAAATCCTGCTTATCTCTTTCATTTAAATTCTGCAATATTTTTTGTTATTATTTGTGAAAAAAGAACAGCAACAATAAAGATGATGAAGCATTTAATTTTTTTCCAATGTTTTTTTTTTTATCCATTTTCAAAACAAAGCTATTGTGTAGAGGCCACAGCTCCACAAATCATTTGACAACTTTAAGCAGCATAACACAGTAGGGCAAAATTGATAGAGAGTATTTAATTTTTAAAGGATTTTAGTTGCAGGCAAGAATGGTATTCTAGAGAATCAAATCTTAAATAGCCTTAAAAATCATTAAACAAATTTAATGGAGCCATAAAATTGGCTGTAGTAGCAAAATAATGTTTCTAAATAATAACCTTGAAAATACCAGAAAAAAAAGAAGAAACTATGAAAAGAATTTCCAAAAACCCAAACCATTTTATGTGATGAATTAACAAGTTTTACATTCTGCTGCTTTCATTATTTTTTATCTTCCTTTATTAGATATTGATTAAGTTTCTGTAGTCTACCACAAGGCCAAGTAATATATGATTGATCAACTGATTTGTTTTCTATGGTTTACAAACCTTTGCTGGTTATTTAAAACCAGAAAATATTTTTAGATTGTAAGAATTCCTTCTTTTTTTTTTTTTTGAGATAATAATGATTTAGTGATACAAGTTTTACTAATTAACCCATAGCCTGGGGCAAAAAGAAGTGGATTCATGCCTTTCCCAAGGGTATTTGTGCATTAGTGAATATAACAAACCCAACTGGAATTGGAACTCAGATCTCCAATTTCCAATTCTGAGCCATTATCCATTACATCACCCACACATCCAAGCTTACAGGACTTGGTATTCCCAATAAGTCACCCATCTAGGTACTGACCAGGCCTGACTTTGCTTAACTTTGGTGATCATATGGGAACTGGTGTTTCAATGTGATGTGGCTGTAAGCCCCAGTTTTTATCTTACTTATTAGATACTGACTAAGTTTCTATAGTCTGACACAAGGCCAAGTAAAGAAGAGAAATTAGAGATTATGTTATGTGCCAATCATCCAAGTGAGGAAAGCTGTTCTCATGTTTGAAATCTTGTTTGTTATTTTTTTTTTTCACACCTGAGCTCAAACCCACCCTGATTACTTACCATTTTGGTCATGGGGTGGGCTTATCTTTTTCTATGTTCTTTTATTAGGAAATTGAATTTCTTTAAAATATTAAAATGTGCATTTTTCACTTCAGTGTTGAAGAGTGATTATTTGGATGCTATTTTTTCTATAAATATATCAAGAAAAAACAATAAAGATTTTGAAAATACGTGGTTACTGATCTGTTTGTTTTTTTCAGTACTTAGCTATTTGCAATAAATTTTTATCGAACATTCTCTTGAGTATATGTCTATTATTTGTTTTTCCTATATATTCCTATAAATAAATTTGTTGAAATAGGCTTATGCTGTAAATAATTTGCAGTAAATTTCGCTTTTAATTCATGAAATCTGTTATTATAGACATATTATCTATATTATCTTACATATTAATTATTTTTATTCGTAATGTACATTTTTTTTTTTTTTTTGACCAATACTTTTTTAACTGAATGTTTGCCCAATACAAGTCCCAAGAACCACTCAAAGGAGAGGGTTACAAAATGAGGTATAGGCAAAAAATGAGGAAGTAAGTGCAGATTGTGAGGATATATACGTTAGATAATGGCTGACTGTAGATTTGGAGAAGTTAAGATCATAACAATTGGGGAAGCAACATCTTGGGAGTCTGTTCCACAATGTAGCAATTCTTGGGAACGTCCTTTTTAATATCAGAATACAAAGGGAGGAATGAGGATGGTTCGCCTCTGTGTATGTGGCAGGGTGGATCTGAGCTGTGAAGGTCTGAATAGGTGGAACTAAGGAATGTAGCTTATCAGAAAATTTTGACATGGAAATATCAACAGAGTAGCGAGAGGCTTGCATCATTATGTCTCTAGGGAAAGGGGTTGTAAGGTGGAAAATAATTCATTGTCTACAAGGCTGCATAAATGCTTTTGAACCCTGTTAAGGCTGGAAAAAGAGAATTGGGCAGCTCCAGCCAAAATAAAGCAGCAGCAGCAAAACTCCATTTTAATCTGATCTAACGAGTAAATATAATCTTTCCAATGTGTTTCTATAAAAAAATTCTATTAAACAATAATTTAATATATTTTATGCAATTCCTCCTTTTTCTGTCACTAATTAAATGTGTTAAAATTTTTTAATTGACTAATTTTTTTCAAAAAATTTAATCAAAACAATGTTTCTAGACTCAATAATGTCTTCATCACTATTGTCAAGTTTGACACAATAACATTGTCATCTGTTCTTTTCTTCCATCTTTAGGAAATAAATCTTTTCTAAATATTAATTTATGTTTCAGTTTTATATTTTATACAACATTTCTGCATGAAAAAAAAAAAAATCAAATTGCCAATAAAAAAGTTATATGGCAAATTAAGTTTGAAAATAGCAAAAAAAAAAGGTAAAAATAATAAGAAATTTATGGAAAAAGAAACAAATACGCAAAACATTGACATATAAATACAATGACAATAAATTAAAAAAAGTTTTCTAAACATATATGCAGCCACTCTATATGTTATGAGTTTAATAGATGAACTATATTTAGGCATTCTGACCAACTAAATACTAACAAAAGATTTTCCATTAACAAAACTGTGTGTGTGTGTGGTTGTGTGTATATGAGCAACTGAACGAGCAGGTCACTACAATAAAAACGGTTTTGCTACAGATTCACATGTGGAGAGTTCTACTTGTTTCAAGGTGACACATTGGCTAATGTAGAAGACAAACAATGAAAATAAATTGATGAAATTGGGATGAAGAGATTTTTTTTAAGAAAAGAGAAATTTTCAGCCTGTATTTTATTGCAGTTATGTCTTATTTATAATGTTAAAATGTCTTTTTAAAAATGTCAGTCTTGCAGAAAACAATAAGAAAAAAAATCACTAAACATATTAAATACCAAAAACAAATATTTAAAATTTTCATTCTAGTTGAGAAAGTAGACAGAGCAAAAAAGCTAGTTTAGTCATGTGATTACAATGCTGTAATTAGTCACAATAAGTCACTCAAACTTTAAAGATATTTTGTACTTTTTTAATTAAAATTTAAAGTCAGATTATTTAAAAGCTTGTTTGTAATCTTTTCATATGAAATGCATCCCAAAATGTTAAATGAGGCATAATTCGCAATATAATACATGACAAAAAACATTTTAAAAAGAAAGAGGACAAAATAAAAAATAAAAACACAATGAATCAAAGATAATGAAGTGGGGTGAAGGTGAAACTCAAAGAAATGCACTAATAAAATAGACAAAATAATGTTGCAAGATATATATATATATATATATAGTGCAAGGGAGTGCTAGGCAACATCTCCCTTTCCTACAGAAAAAAAAAAATGAGTAGTCATCATATATTTCACCTAAATATCTGGCCTTGATTCTGGGTTAAGTCTTTTCTTTGAACTTTTACTGCTACCACTCTGGATTCAATTGCAGTCAGATCAATTCATGTCCTTGAGAGAAGATATTTTCTTTCATACATCAGCAGATTACCCTTGCCTATTGCTAGGTAACCACAAATAAGAGGGAAATGTACTACGGATTAAGTGCCTTCTCATTTTAATTTTAGTTTAACAAATGCACATAGACAATGAAAAGAAAATCTTCAAAGTTCACTTGTAAGAGATGAAAATCTACACACATACAAAAATTATGAGCAATTTCAGATAGAAGGATTTGGACTAATATCCTCATCTTTGTTGTTATTATCATAACATTTCAGCCAACATGTTCTCCAGCCTTCTTCAGGTGTTTGCCAATCTGGGTAACCTTAAAGTGAACCCATTAATTAATCTATGGAGGTAGACATTCAGACAGAAAGATTTGTCTGTTTGTTAACAGGAACACAGTATTTTATTTATCATAATTTGAGGACACAGTGAGTGAAGTCCATCAAGTTTGGGATAAAAATATTAATAATGAGAGTTTTAAATTCACATTTTTTTATAAATACGTCTGATGAAACATTTTGAAGATGCCCAAAATTTACTCCCTTTGGGATTACATTTATTACAAGTACTTGATGCTAAAATATTTCACTTCCAAGCAGGAATCATCGCAGATCATACGGGGGTACAAGCAAAGAGGCATTCTTACTGTGGGGTCAATAATAAAATACCCATATGGTTACAATGGCCTTTTTATTTTTTTTATAATTATTCTGGTCACCTCAACTCTATTCTATGAAGCAATTTGATAAAATATGAATAAATAGTTACAGAAAGACATTACTTCTTGTTGGTATATTAATTCATACATTGTGACGACTGAACATTTGGTAAACAGTAGATTAATTGCTAGAAATAAGAAATTTTTACTTTATCTTGAAATCATTATTCCCTTTTTAATCAATTCTGGCAGTTAAAAGAGAATATAACATCTATAATCACTATATCCCATGCCAACAAACTCTAACACTTGTATAAGTGTCTTAAAAATATACTTTTAAGCCAATATCAGAATTGTACAATTTGATTAACTTTTTAATGCCACAAGTAGAATATATTTTAAAACAGGGTTGTCTTTTGTTTTTGTTTTTATACAAGACAAGGATAAATTTTGGTTATTTTATTTTTATCAATAATAAACATGGAAAAGATTAAAATACAGTTTGTGCTTACGTATTGTGCTAAAATACAATTTATGACTTATCAATTTATACTGATTTTTTTTTTATCAAATTTTGAACCTATGTCTGGACACTAAAAGTTAAAATAAGCTTTTCTAAAGACTTGTAATTATGACTTATCACATCTCAACTGAAAACTCATTTGTTTTTGATAGCTACTCCTTTGTGAAAGTCTAATGGTTAAAATAAGGGAGAGGAAGGTAATGAACAGGTACTCAAATATTTATTTCAAATAAGCAATAGTTTGTGTGCTACTTAGAAAGTAATGTGTACCTGCCATCATTTTCTTTGCATTTTTTTTTTAAATAAATTTGCATATTTCCCCCAAAAGGTGTAATGTTATCCGAATTGATATAAATTGAGGCGAAGAGAGTTTACTTGAGTTCATGTTGAAAATGAGCCGTTAGAGTTTCACACAGGAAAAGGATATGCAAAAAGACAGGGGGGTGGGGGTGTTGCAGGGGGTGGTGTTGCGGGGGGGGTGAGATAAAGTTATATGTAGAAATATGTAAATACCTAAGTTTTAAATAACTTAAGTAAAAAGCATGAAAGCATTAACTCGTGGAGTTTTATAACCTAAGCAGCCTATCCTCTGGAAGCAGAAAGAATGGTTGCTCAGTCAAATAGTCATCTGTGATTTATACTGCTCGGGTAGTATTTTCTCCCCGCCCCCTTTTTTATCATTGTGCACATGTTTCGTCCTCGATAGAGCCCTGAACTGCAAGGTGTTATAACCAGTTGGCTCTTTTTTGTTATACCTTTCAATTCACCACTTTTCAGTGAGTCAGAATATTTTCTTGCTTATCCCTGCTCTTTCCTCTGCTTTCTTTTAACCTTCATCGTTCTGTATGTGACTTCATTTGCTGTACAAAATATTTATCCTGCTACTGAAGGTGACTCTGATCCCTGAACAATAGCGTGTTTGAATTTCATAGTTGTGTTGTCATATCCTGCTATGGCAACAGAAAATAACTTGGAGTGAAATTAACAATAAAGATACTGCATTTGAGAGGCCTCAAAATAGAATGCAGCAGAAAGGAAAGTAATATTAATAATGCAGAGTGCTAAAGGTTAATATATTTGTATATATTATGTGAATATATACTCTTAAAATGTCTGTTTTTAAAGCCATAATAAAACATTGTACCCTTTCGACAGTTTATTTTTGTTTTAGATTTTCCTTCTTTTTTTTTTTTTTAAAGAAAAGGATTTGATAAAAAGAGAAAAATCAAGAAGAAATAACGAAGAAATGTCCAAAGTGAAAGGAGGGGAATTATGGGAAACGATTTCAATCAGAATCAAGATCAAAAAATCAGGCGTGCAAAGAATTAAAATAATAAATAAAAGACAACATGCATGCAAGATGGACAGACATGATTATCAAACGACAGAGTGCTCATGTGGATGACAAAATACCTCCGATGAGTTAAATATTTGCCGGTCACATGACCTGACCCGTCACATCCAGGTATAGGGCATCTACAAGCAAAATGTAAGTACTTAGGTTAGTAGTAATGTTAACATTTGATCAGTAGATAAGTAATTAAGTATATATGTATGTAGTTTAGTGCTCCAATGGTGGTGGGTTTGACAGTGCTGAAATGTTAGTAATCAAAACTAGGTTAGTTGAAAGCAATAAAAAAAAATATATATATTTGAAAATTAGAAAACAGGTTTTCTCTTTTTTTTTTAAAGAAAGGCAATAAAAGCAAAATTAAAAAAAAAGATTCTTACAATGTGACAAGTAGAAATATCTTAAAGAATAATACAAAAATTAACCAACTTTACTTACAATTCTTATGACAACATCAGTAATAAACATAAAATAAATTGTTTCACTCAATAAACAATTTTACCATTTTGGGTTTGAGATTACCTATTTTAGAAGGCAGCAAATAATGTCTAATAGAAACTACATTAGATTACAATACTATAATTTTTATACATGAAAACATTTTTAAAGTATGTAATAGTTTTAAATACATTTTACTAAAAGCCTGTTTAAATAATAATACCTATGTCCCATAAAATTCTTACACTTAATGCATTATATATTTTAAATGGATTTTTTAATCTGATATTTTTTCTTATTACTATAAACATTATTTCTAGTGGGCACTCATGTTTGAGAAGTTGTACTGAAGAAAAATGTGCTTCCTGACAAGAAATGATAGACGCAAAACCTACAAGTTTGATTTTCTACTGGAAGGTATATTTGTTTAGTAAGCAAATTGATATTAATTTCATTGTTAAAGAAAATAAAAGATAGGATGCCAACTCAAACATGTGTACTCACTGAAAAACGTTGTTTATAGTAAAATAGGAACAGGTCGTCTGTTGGGGCACCCCATAGTATCCATACACTTCTTCCTCGTCCTGTGCCATCATAGGGGCTTTGGTTACACATATATTAGAAAACATAAGCTATACTCTAAGTGTTTCCACAGTTTCTATCTGACTTGAAATAATTTATTTCTTATCTTTTGCATGACACCATTGCAGAAATGCTATAAATCTGGTCTGTTAGATTTTGCCATTGACCACACCCTGCTGCCAATGTCTTCTCCATAACTTGGGCAGGAGTGGCTTCTAAGGCCTCTGCCTTTCCAAAGGGCAATTTGTATCATCATGGCTTTGAATTCACAGTTGCCCTTCTCCTTAATGAATTGCCAATCATAGCTAGAGATCCCAATCTACCCTGATATTTAACCCATAGTTAAGGGGAGAGAAGATGGATTCATATTTTTCCCAGGGGTATATGCATGTAAGTGAATGTAGTGAACTTGGTTGAAATTTGAATTCGGCTCTCCAATTTATCATTCAGAGTTGCTGTTCATTATAACACCCATACATCCAAATCCTAACACACACACACACACACACACACATATATATAAACAAAAATGTAACAATTTTAATAGGACAAAGGTAATTATGTGAACAGAAAACAAAAAAAGATTTCTTTCTTTGTTTGACTACTCAAGCTACATTGGTATTATGGATTTTACTAAAATACTTGATTGACTAACAGAGACAATAGCTCTTTTTTCTGCATAGGATTCATGACAAATTTTTCTTTATTCTAAGTCCACAAAAAACAATCACCAACACGGCACTTGGGATGAAGCCACAAACCAAATTCTTTAATTTCTTTTGCTCTACCACTGAGCTATCCATGTTTAAAAAAAATTTAGAACTTATAAAAGTTTTCACACAAATTTGCTGGTTGCTATAATAATTTAAAAATTATAATTTTAGCAAAATGGTGTTAATATGGGCTATATAGTTAGAAGCATAATGTTTTTTTTTAAAGTAAAATGAAAATTCTATTTTATAAAACATAACTGGCATTTTATTGCCTCACTTTTCTGTTCGTATGAAGGTCACAAAAATGGTTGTTTGGCAGCCATGAAATGATTAGTGGACAACATAAGTTAGACAACATATATTGGATACAATGTCAATTTAAACTGCTAACAAATAATTGGATATTTTCTTTAAAAAAAGGATATAAGTTTTTTGGAAGAAAGATATTCTATGAATTCATAAAAATGTTCCTTTGTAAGTGAAATCATCAATTTAATTTGATTAAATTACAAAAACCATTATGTATGAAAATGTTATCAATTAGTAAAATAAACTAAAAAAAATTAACAGGGAAAACATCTTTACAAAAACCAAGATACATTAACACGAGTTGTTAATTTTGAAGGGTTACATTTACAAGTTTGCATTTAAAAGGGGAAAAAATGCATTGGATTCAGAATATAATGGATATATGTACAAAAAAAAGGTATAGAATTGACAAAAAAAGCTGGTATTTTTTCTCAAAAAATATTTAGAAAAATTTGTCATAAATTAAAGAGAGAAATCAATAGATTAACATGAAAGATCACCAACAAAAGCATCACATTGGAAAAATGGTTACATGAAAATTGGTTGGAAAAGACAAAGGAGATTTACTTTCTTTTTAATAATAATGGTAATGATAATGATAAAAGAATAAAAGTCAGCAAGATTTAGCTAATGTTGCACAAGAAGCAAATATATAGAAACAACAAGGCAACATGAAGAAGGATCTCACCAGTTTGGAAAGAGCAGCCACAGAAATTGATCAATACAAAGCCAAAGTGCAAAGAGTTTAGTCAAAAACAAAATCAAAAATATTTGGTAGAAATATTTGTTTTCTTCTTCTTCTTTGTTTTTAATTTTGAAAGAAAGAAAATGAAACTAGGGTTGGTTTGGATGTAAAATGAATAAAAGTTTAAAAAATTTACAACTAAATTTCAAAGGAAGACCAGTGTTATGTGTTTGTTTAAATAATATCTAAATTCTTTCCTTGTGTTTCAATTTAATCTTCCAAAATTGTTATTCTTTTTCTTTAGAGTAAATAAAATTGTTTTGTGTTTTCAAGGTTATTTCATGACAGATGAAGTACACAAACTATTTTTATGAAAACCAGTATTCATCAAATTTGTTTTAAAATGACAGAGACATTTGTATAAATATTTTACATTTAAATTTATGACTTTCCACCCTTGGACAATATAAAAAAAAAAAAAAATCAATGGTGATTTTTAAAAAAGAAAAACTAATGGGAAACAAACTAATTTCTCTATTTAAAAAAAATCCTTTTATCACCACAATCATATTTATTCAAGTAGAATACAAGACATTTTGTATTAGGTTCAAAAGCCAAAACGGGCGGTAGGGATTCTTTATACAAGAATGTCCAAATTTTCTAAATTTGGACATTAGTATTAGGTTGTCACTCATAAAATGACACACTTTATAGGAAATGAATAAAACATTTCTGTTTACTTGAAATAAGCACCATGTTGATGAATTACTGTAGCTCTAAATTCTTGATCCCATCTTTAAAAAAATTCACATTCTTTGATGTTATAAACAGTTTAAATGCTTCAGTTACCTCTTCCTTATTGGAGAATGTTTTATTGTGTATGAAAAGTTCAAAATGCTTAAATAAGTGATAATCAGTGGGAGAGACATCAGGTGAATATGGAGGGTGAGGTCAAATGTCATAATTCAGGTGATGCAGCTTTTGGACAGTCGATTGAGAAGTGTGCAACTATGAGTTTGTTTAGCAATATTGGGCCATCTCTATTCACAAGTCTAGGATGTTTCTTTTTCAATATTTTTGTGCATCCACTTAATTTCTGCACAATGCAAGGTTGCTGTTATTGTTTTCCCTTGAGGCAAGAATGAATAACCCCTTTGAAAGACCACCATACAGTAACCATTAACTCTTTAGCGTGCAGTGGAGATTTTGGGTAGTTTTTTGGTGATTCACTTGCACCTAACCACTGGCCCGACTCTCTTACTGTTGTCAAAGAATATCTTTTTCTCATTGCATGTAATGATTTGATGCAAAAATGGTTCTTTATTCCAATTTGTACTCAAACAGTAAGATTACCAGATATCGTTTTATTGTAAACATTTTCATTTGACTTATGAGTAACAATAGATTGAAAGAAAAATTACCTGGAAAGAAAACGTGTCAGGAATAAGTCAAGATTAGTTTTATAGACTAAGGAGGAGGTTACTTTGTTAAATGACTGGATCAACAACCAACCAAAAAATACGTCATTTCATGTGTGACAACCCAATATCAATGAAGTAACCACTACATACAGTAGTCTCACTACAAAATAGCCTTTGATATTATATATATATATATATATATATATATATATATATATATATAAAAGACAAAAGGAAAAACTACTTTTATCTGATGTTTCATCCTCTGAAGGACTAAGAATAGTTTTTCCTGTCGTCATTTTATTCATATTGTTCTTTTACAGATATGCTCTATCTGAAAAAAATTTATATATATATATATATATATATAAGGAGAGAGAGAGCCTGAAAATTGTGTTCAAAAGTGAAACTGTTGCCATTCAGAGTTGACCTCAGTGTTCACTCTTATATACGCACACACTTACCCTGATATGGAGCACCTTTACACATAAATATAGCATACTCTAAAACTATATTTTTTATCATTATATATATATATATATATATATATATATATATATATATATATAGCCAATAAATTAATAAACTTTCAATTGACTTATCTTTTGACTGACTTAAAAGTTTCATGACTACACCCCTCATCAGAGTCATATAAATCTACTGAATTCTTACTAGATATCATTTTTTTTATTTGCAAAACTTTGAAGTCAGGTGAAAGATAAGTCAGTTCTATTTTCATTCATTTATTCTTGTGCTATTGCCCTATTGGACACTTGGCAAAAATTCTGCTAACATTAAATTCTAGCAATTTTACATATTTTGATCACCATTCTTATTATGTATATATATATTTTATATATTTGGAATTGGATAGGACTGCTTTTGTGCAGTGGCTAGAATGAACAGCAATGTTAATTTACTTCCAATGAATGCTGACTGCATAGACAGGTAGCAAATATGGTTTTCTTCTTTGCCCCCTCTTAAGGGGCCAAAGATGCCTAAGCTTTACAGTGGATTCTAAAATCACCTTAACAAAAAGATTATATATTGTACAGATGGAAAACTGATCATTTTATACTTCATGTGACAAATGGAGATATCAGTGGTAGATATTAAAATATATTCATTTTTACATAGAAAATAGGAGATAGCATCATATATTGAATAATAGAAGATATCACTATATACAAATAAATATGTTAAATTGTCACTATGTTCTGGAGTTATAAAACGGATACTGTAGTCATTTTTATTTACTAAATATAATGTTTACTTTTTAAAGTATCATTTAATATAAAACCATTTGTATTTTAAAAATCTATAAATGATAACAAAGCGAATTGTAGTATTAGTTTTGTTCTATGTAAAATGGCAGCCTATAAAAATACTGATCTTTATTTCAATCTTTGCTTAATTGCATATAAAACTTCTTCACTGAGAAAGCAGTTAAGAATGGCTTTATGAAAGGTAAAGATACAAATCTTATGGAATATATGATTGTCTAGAAATACAGACTGTAATATGGATTTTATGTTCTTATAGAACCTATATCTCCTGGCATCAATTTAAATTTCTTTATCTCTATATAGCTAAACTTAAATTTTGGAAAGCAAAATTTTCATTGAAACATGTTGGAAAATAATGTAATGTCAATCGTCATCTTTTGTCTCTTTGAATCCTATTCTTTTATTGTGCTTTCTGTCCTCAATATTTTCTCAGTTTATTTCATTCTGAGTAACCCTGTGTACCTTAGTGGCTTTATTGCCTTGCTTGAAGAGAAATGATTAAAAAATATATATATCAAGAAAATACGAGCTTTAGTCAAAATCGTCACAATATATGACAAAAAAAAAGGATGTCAGCTTAAACTGATGCCAGGGGGATACACAGGTAAAGAGACACAAATGAAGAGATTAATTCCTCAAAAAGAAAGAGTATTTGTAAAAATAAGGTTGACGCAAATGGCATATTTAAATATTTAAATTACTATCTGTCATAACATTACTTTGGTCAGAAATATTTTGAGTGTTATTTCCAAGCCACTAGTTTTCAAAGTATCCACCATGGAATATTAATTCCGTATCTAAACACTTCAAAAATCTACATAGTAATGGTTTCTTACTTTGTCATCACGTCTTACGGAATCAATTGCTTATGTCGATTGGAAATCTTTTGACAGTAACAAAGAGGAAGCATTAAAAGTTTAGGGAAAATATATATAAGCCCTATAAATGTTTTTGGGCTTTTGTAAATTGATATGACATCAATATATATTGTAAGGGAGTTAGCAAATTAACATTTTTAAATACTATGCACGTAGAAAATATAAACAGAACAATAAAGTAGCCAGTAAAACTCACAAGTAAGACGTAATTTCTGTTTTAATTTCTGGGACGAGGAGTTATCATTATCTATATTATTTACACGCGAACTACTGTCCTCATCTTTGTTGTTGCTATCACATTTCCACTATTATGCCCTTCAACCATCATCGAGGACACTTGTTGATCAGGGAATTTTGAACTGAACTCATTGTTTAATCTACTAGGGGTAGACTGTTCTCATTCCACTGCCCATGTCTAGGGAGGACATCTTATTGAATTTTTTATTAAAGTACAGTTATTATTTTGTCTGTATTCACACGTCCCAGGACCATTATGTCATCAAATACACAAACCAAGACTTTAATCCACTAGGATATTGTCCTGTGGGACGATTCTCTGTGGAGAACTTGGAGCCTGAAACCTGTAGAGTATCTGGGATTAACGAGGACCCCATGAAGGCTGGAGGGTAGAACAGCAGAAATGTGTGTGATAACAATAACAAAGATGAGGACAATACTCCATGTGTAAATAACATAAACAAGATTTAATTGTTCAATGTTTCCTATTTCACTGAAATGATTATAGTCTTGCCTGCACCGTGAGAACTAAATAATTAATCAGTTTCTTGGTCAATCTAATGTGGGCTCCTGCGTTTCAAACAACTCATCACGAAAAGGAAAGAAAAAACATGAAACAAAAAAGGTTCAGGGTGGAATGAATTGGAGAGAGAGAGAGAGAGAGACGGAAAGAAAGAAAAAGAAGTTTAGAACTTAGAAAATAAAACAGAAAGAAATGAAAAAACAAAGTGAAGAAGGGATTTGATAGAGAAAGAAAATTGGCAGGGGAGAGATTTTGATAAAATTGGCATTATTTTGCAATAAATAAGTGACAGGTATGGAAGAATGAAAATTTTCTTTATGGCTAAATAATCAAGGACCCCCTCCCACCCATCTTTACAAAGAATTAAAAATAAATTGGTTAATCAGAATAAGCAGCATCAGATCTCTCCAATTCTAGAACTTCTATGACAAACATCTTATTTTAGTATCATTCTACTTCCATTCCTAAAAGAAGCATGTACACAAGCTAATGCAAGTGAATTTCACACATTCCACTACACACAAAGTATTAACCCCTATTTCAGTTCTGCATGTACACATACACACACGGACATGGGGGAGGGGGGAACAAAATTAGGAAAGTAAACAGATATTTCAGTTTTCCCATTATGCAATTTATTTAAATTATTAAACGTATTAAAAATTATTTAAATACCTATTTTGTAGCTTTTCCTCTTTTGAAGTTACACATGCATGAAAATGAAAAATCAGAAATCCTTACAAGGAATTTTCAAAGATAAAGAAAGTAAGTGTTTTAGACTGGATACTATTATCCAATCATATTGACAGGTAACTTAGCCTTACATAAGGTGCTTTTTCAGGCTATCAAAAAGTATTGCAATCATAAATGACAACAAATATTAATGATAATATTAGCTGATGTTTCCATATAAGGAAACATTTAGTATTCATTGACCATGTAGCCAGTGTTGTTGTCAGTTGAAATTTATAAAATCTTTCCCTTAAAACAATTTTTCAGGAAAATAGGCTTCTTAAGTCCAGTAACTGTTATTGCTCTTTCCAGTATTGATGGGGGTTTCCTTCCTAACCTTTTGTTCAATGTAGTGTGGAATGTCAACATCTTGGTTATGTCATCATTTTGTATATAAACAGATAAGTTTTGGGCAGTCAGATTAAACAAGAACCAGAAAGTGCCAAAATAAGCAAGTTCGACATATAGTGTAAAATTTTTTAAAATGATATCATCTTCCAAAATTTCATTTATGTTAGTAGGTTATTCATGAAACTCCATGTAGCTAAAGATTCACATATACCAACTGTAGATGACTTCAGGCATTTCTCTAACCCACTTCTAAATGAAGAGGTACTGTTTGGAGAGTAGATCCTCAGTGCTCAATCAACATTAATAACTGTGAATCCTTTCCTTGATAAAAAGGATTAGGCAAGTATATAACTAAAGAAATTTCCAATGAAAACAAGGTCGGAATATTTTCCTAAAACAAGGTGAGATTTCAGTTGAGGATTTTCATCATACACCACTGATTATTTGGTAAACTTGGTTCCAGACTTGTGCCAGATTATCCATTTCCATAGACTAGCAGATGTCACATCATGATAATACAATAATCTGCTTCTGACCCAATAATTCTACACACTTTGAGTCTTTAAAACATTAAGACTGAGAGACAGTGATGTGCAGATTTTTGGTGATGCCTGGGGGTCAGCTCCTTGATTATATGACCCTAAGACTCAAGTAGGAGGGGAAGTATAGGGCCCAGTACTGAGAAATGTGAGAAAAGAAGACATTTTAAATATGTAAAAAACAGATGAAACATGAAATAATCACTTTATTTCAAATTAAATATAGACTAAATTTTCATTTCACTCTTTGACTGGATACCCTCCTGAAATGGATGCCCCAGGGGCTGTCATGCCCTCTTCCACACTCCTTCTGCATGGTTGTGAGAAACTTAAAATATTTCTTGCATCTTGCCACATCTAACATACCAGCAATACTTAAACTTCACAGAGTGCAGTATTTCTTGGATCCAGGGCTGGATAAAGATGTGCAACGTGATGGTATGTACATGGCAGACACATTCTTTATATACAGCAACTCATTGGCTAAAGTTGGCTAAACAGTTGTTGAGAATAATAACAATTTTGGTCTTCCAATCGACCAATCGACATGCTCTGCATTTATAATGCTTTGTTCAGATAAAAAGAGATGAGCAGTGACTTGAGATTCAGTCGTCTATATCCATTGAACTGAGATATGGTGTGTCATCCAGGGACTAAAATGCAGACTTTTAACTCAGTTTGGATATAATAAATGAACAAAGAAATTAAAAATAACTGTAACCCCAGAATCATGTTTCTTGCTACATTAACATCCACCATAAAATCTAGTACTAATTATAAAAATAAAAATCTGATATTAATTGTCAGTTTCTAGCTATAACCTATGCCATTTTGGGGACAATGGATATTGATGGGTTAAAAATATGTAGTATTTGAGAGCATGTATTTGTATCAAAATATAATAGAGTTCAACAAAAAAACTTTTTAATGTAGTCCCTTCAAAAAAGATTTTTTTCCACCTTGCCATTTTGGGGGAAAAGAAAAAATATTTGAGATTAACTTCTCAAACAAAATAACTTCTGGGCATAGATTTGTAGGAAGGAATATCCATTCGATGCATTGCATCCCAGACAGAACTGAATTTCTATCAATCTCTGAACCAGCATTGAACTCGCGACTGCTTAAACTAAGACTTTTATTTTAGAGGACAATTTAGTATTGGAAATTTTAAGCTTTCCCTCTTATGTTGTTTATTCGTCACTTTAATTGAACTAAAGTAATGCATAGAAATTAAAACGCAGACTTTAGTTCAATGGAGACATTCTCTAGCATGAACAGTGGAATTAGAAGAATTTATTTAGAAATATAAGCCAGGTTACCAACAATAACAGATGGCCAAAAAAGACCAGAGGGTACAACAGCTGAAATAGTGTAACAATAACGATCAAGATGAAAATTAATCCAAGTAAATCCATTTATAATAATATGATAATTCCTTCTCTCAAATATTCAGATGAAACAAAGTATTCTAATGAGTTCAGGTGTAAGAAAGAAGCAGCATAAGATATTGGATATTCCTCAGTTAACATAATGCAAAAGCTCTGAAAGACTGTAAAAATTAAACAGAAAAATGCCTTTGTATCTGTGAGATCTGAACAAGAAAAGCTTTGAAATTCTTTTTCAAACTATTATCTTCATCTTTGATTGTTGCTGTTTTTATCCATTTTTATGTCAGTTTTAACCGGTTTGCCCACCATCATCAAATATAGAATGAGAATTTTTTCCACTTTTTCTTGTTTATCACCTGAATGAAATAACGACAGAAGTAGTGAGACAAAAGATTTAAATATTAGGCCACTTAACAGTGATTGGATTATTAACCAATAAAAACACTGTAAACAAGAACAACAAAATCGGTATAATAGGCTAGAATTTAAAAGATTAAAGGAAAACTAAAATAAAAGGAAAACTAAAATAAAAGGAAAGCTTATACAAATTTAAAAAATATTGTCTTCCAAACAAGTTTTAATACAAAAGTTTTCTATGAAAGATGTATTACACAAGTGCATACACACCTATGTGCTTGTGTATGTGGTGTGTGTATATATATATATATATATATATATATATATATATATATATATATATATATAGTTTGGTAGAGGTGCATAAAGATAGACATTAAATTAAATAGACCAAAATTCAGCCTCAGTAACGTTTATCAAATTGGAGCCATATCTATTCTACAAAATCAACTAATCTGATTAAATCTTTTAACTTTTCAAAGAAAGCAACCAATCAGATTAAATGTTTTTGTGTCCTTAGCAAAACATTAAACCAACAAATTCAAAATGTTGTTACTGTATTACAATGAAAAATGTCAATGACGTTAGTTTGGTAAAGAACAGTGACACAAAAACTTTTGGCTACAACCAAATCAAGATTTACCAAACGGAGGTAGAAACATTTCTTCTTAGAAATGAGGCAAACATATTGTTTGATATATCTTATGGATATAAAATTTGGCCTCTCAAGAAAGTTATAAATACTTAAAAATTGACAGCCTGGATAAAAAAATAATTTTAGAGATGATTATTAAACTTTGTGGGACAATTTCGTTTTACCAAATCTTTATTTAACATGTTTAAAAGAAGAAAGAAATGTAAAGGAGAAAACATATAGAAATTTGTATTTTGAGGTGTTCGGTGAAAACTTTAGAAAGGAACTATCAAGAAAGTGTCTTCATTCTAAATTGTTTCTTTTAGGATTAGTGACAAAATATAATGAATTTTAGATTTGTTTTTTTAAATTGATAAGCAAACGTTAGTGTGCAAACTCAAAATTTTATTTTCACAGTCAGACAAGAGAAAGAAATATTAACTTTACATCAAGATTTTATCAATTAAAGTGAACACACACACACACACACACACACACACACTAAGAAATATATAAACACATGTGCATAATATACAAATATATGCATATACACACATTATATATAGGGAATTTATCTGATATCTGGAGTAATAAGAAATAAGTATACACACAATATATATGTATTTATGTAGATACATTCACCCACATTGAGTGTGTTTATATATATATATATATATATATATATATATATATATATATATACACATAGAGAGAGAGAACAGACTTTATATATATATATATATATATATATATATATATATATAGAGAGAGAGAGAGATATGCATACTATATTCATATATATTGATACGAACACACAAACTATATACACACACACACACACACACACACATATATATACACACAATCACTATATGTATATATATATATATATATACACACACACACTATATATGTGTATATATGTTTATATATATATATATACACACACACACTATATATGTGTATATATGTTTATATATATATGTATACACACAATCACTATATATATATACACACACACATACATACATATACGCACACACACACATTATATATATATATATGCACACATACACACTATATTTATGTATATTCATATGAACACTATATATATATATATATATATATATATATTGTTGTGCTGTTGGGTATATGGGAAAAATGTTTACAGTTTTTTTAATGTTTTTAGTTGTTGAAAAACTTTGTATTGTTTCTACCGTTGACTGGGTGATGCATAAACAAATATGCAGACAGTGTTGCACGTGTTTTGCTTCATGTGTATTCCTTTGTCGCTATTTTCATTTAAAATCTGAAGTTGTATTTAAGTTGAATTTTTTCATAAGCAAAGGATGTTTAACCTACCTCAGCGGTTCGTCATCTTTTCGTTCGCCATCTTTTCCGAGAATTTTCTTTAACTTAGCAGCCCGAGGGCAACCTGAGAGGCTGCGGTGTGAGGAATAGTTTCCCGTGATATGTCCTGAGCCATCACAGCCTGGGGTGGGGCATCTAACGAGAGGGCAGACCAGAGCAAACGCAATCAATTCACCAGAGCAGCAAAAATTGAGACATCGACACACAGCGACAACGATGACAACGCCGAGAAGGAGAAGAAAAAAATAAGAGACATATTGACACACACACACACATACACGCACACATTATCATATCACGTGCACCATTCAAATCTATAACTACAAGCCGAAAAAAATTAGTATCATGCTGACTGTTGAATAAAGAGAAGGGACAATATAGAAAATTTTTCTATGGGAGTAAAGAATTTTGAAGAGAAATCTTTGCTAAAAGGCTGAAACAAAAGAAGTGAGACCTTGAAAGAATTTTTGGTTCGACTGAGAAAAACAAAACATTAATCATAACTGATATCTTATCAATGATTTTCTAAAC
The DNA here is from genome assembly GCA_964036315.1 of Acanthosepion esculentum. Lineage (NCBI taxonomy): Eukaryota > Metazoa > Mollusca > Cephalopoda > Sepiida > Sepiidae > Acanthosepion > Acanthosepion esculentum. The sequence goes on from OZ038497.1 coordinate 5,632,162, forward strand.
TAATCTGTCAGATGAAATGGTTTTATTTATTTGAAATTAGTTACAATACAAAGGTTTCTAAGATGGTTACCTGTTTTATAAAATTAAAAAAAGAATCAGGTATGTTTTTTTTATTTATCAATTGAACTTTATTAGTTTTGTGAAAAGAATTATTATAATAAGTGATAAAACTATTTAAGCATTGAGCTGTCATATAAATCACTTGGATCAATAAAAAGACCATTTTAAAGCCATCAATTGACAATATAAACTTGTAAATCTTTTAAAATATAAATTTATGAGATATATAACCGACTAATTCTCAAGGCCATTCTTTTGTTGAAATAAAATTTTAGTTTCTTGTTTTAGCAAAGATGTTCTGCATTTGTTTACAGGGATTTTTCCTCTGTTTCTTTCAATGATTTTCTTTAAGGTGATGAAACCTCTGTGTTTTCTGACTTAGAGCTTACTGGAGGAAAGTTGACAGTTGACAGTGTACAGTGAGGATTTACTGGAGGAATAGGAGAACACTCATCACAAACACAACATCTAACACAGATTAGAAGATGTAGAGAGCCATAACAATAATAACAAGAGAGTGGGAAGGGACAACAGATAACTTTGAAAATTGCAGTAGCAAAAAAAAAAATGTAAAAAAAAATGGGGGAAATAAAGTAACATGGAAGAATATGGAAAGAAAAACAGATTCTGGATGAAAAGTAAGTGAGAAAACAGTTGTGTGGAATTTGAATCAAAAATCCTTTTGGTTGCTATTCTTAAAAAAAAAATCCGTATCAATTGCAATGCAGAGTGAAATGCAACAGATGGAAACAGAAGAGTGCTTGAAAGTATGGAAAAAAGCTAAGTTGAAATAAAAGTGCCAGTTTAGATAAAAGGAGTGGAAAAAAATGTCCAAGCAAATAACAAATTGTATTGAGTATCTGCAGAGAAAACTGAAATATCTCAGATTGTAAAAGAAAGAAAATGTGAAAAAAAATAGCAAAAATAAACAATAGAGAAAAGACTAACATTAAAAAAAAAAAAAAAAAAAAAGAAACATCAATATCAATTGCTAGAAAAGAAAATGGCTAATCACAGGAAGCAGTTTACAAAAAGGCATTGGTGATGAGGTTAGGACACTAAGAATGAAATGAAGGAAAAAGAAACAAAAAGATTTAGACTAAAATAAAATTGACGTCTAATGCTTTTAAGAATAGCACAAAGCAAAAGAAGTGTAAAAAGTTTACAGAAGCAAAGAAAGTTCAGCTGACAGGGTTGAAACCGTTTTCTCATGGCCACAAAAATAGGAAAGAAAGGACAGAGCAAATATCAAAATATGCAACCAAAAAATGAAAAAAAAAAACACACACACACACACAACACTATGCACAATGTCTAACCCTTTGCCACCATATATATATATATATATATATATATATATATATATATATATATATATATCTCATCTTTTTATGGAACAAACATTTCTAAGAATGAATACATAATTAGCTATATATATATATATATATATATATATATATATATATATATATATATATATATATATATATATATATATATAAAGAAAATTAAAATTTGATTATACATACAGTTAGATAATTATGCAACAAACATTTTTAAAATGTTTTAACAACAACTGTTGGTCAGTTTGAAAACAAAATTCCATTACTAATTAACATTTTTTGAAAACAAAACAATACTTGTTTATTGAATTAGGAAGATTTATTTTTTAATTTTAAAAATTAATTTGAACCTTTTAATACCTAGATACTCCCAGAGTGTACTTTCACCAAAATAGCAACACTCTTAAGATTCAAGTTAAGTAATGGTTAAATTTGTTTGTGTTCAGAAAATACTGCATACTGTTTCTAACAAAGTGTTTGTTAATGATTTTATTACAAGAAGTGGAGAGTCATGTTTGAAAATCATGGCCTATCAGGTTATAGAATCACGGAATAATTTCTATTACTTTAAACCTTATTTTTTGGATGCACACGTTTGAATAAATGCCCGTTTTTTAAAACTTTTAAACGGTGTCAGTTACATCTACTATCTTGCATATTTGAAAGACGTAATAAAGAAAGATATGCTCTCTGGCAGGGTTTGAAACTGTATATCCTTCTATAGGAAAAACCACTATTGGAACCAGTGAGCTTTTGACCACAAAGAACATCGCAGCCCAACAAGTTTCAATTACATTTTGAAAGATATAGTATTATATGAAAACATCAAAAGCACTGAATAATTCTACTAGTGATCCATGTGGTACAAGAACTTTCCTCGAAGGAGAAGCAAAATGTCTGTGTACTCACAAAACTGTTTTCTTTACTTAATTATAGAGAAAGTCTTTGGGTAGAACCCAATTTTTGATTTACAAGTTCTTTTAAAATTCTATGGTAATCTGTTAGTAACAAACTTTCTTGTTTGTCAATTTGTGATTGGCTGCAACTTTCAAATGATTACAAAATCTATAGTCATTATATATATATATATATATATATATATATATATATAGATTGTATATGCAATATATGTATTACAGAAATCTCACTGACTCAAAATCTTTCTCAATCTGAAATGATAAAGATTTTTTTTTCAAACAGATTCATGTAGAAAAATATAAAAAATGGTATGAAGCAAAATGGCATTTTTTTTAAATGTATTTCTTAGTTGTGGTTCTATAAGAATGGAAATACTTTGTTTATTTTTAGATTCTACAGTGTGTCTGGAAGCATTAGATTTTAAAAAAAACAAAGAGAGTCAGCAAAATTTCCAAATTAGCAAATTCCAGTAGTTCTTCATCTGAAGATTGAATTGGCTTTTTGCTTTTTTGCCTCATCAAAGTTCCTTGGTGTGCCTCCAAGAATTAATCAACATAAATTCATTTCAGTGTTTCGATCCGTAATTGCAAATGTGCTGCTTCATATTTTCCTTTTCTAACAATTCCCAGCATCCTCAGGTTTTTGAAAATTACAAATTAAATAACAGTAGTAAGCTGTTTACTTTCAATAAGACATTCTGAAAACATTTGCCCACCCATAATACATCTTCCCTGTTGGGAATATCATTCAGATTATTTTTATAACTTCCTGTACGAAAGTTTTTTTTGGTAAAAAAAAACTGGAATGAAAGTTAAGAAAAACAACTGTTTGACAAACAATAAATAAATAACTCTTACCTAAATAAGTTTTCATTACGTCTTATCCATTATTATTTTACAGCTTTTCATAATTAAAGTGCTTTATATTGTATATTAGATTCAAGGGTGATTGGGAAAAGCACATAACCCTTCAAAAATACTTGTTCTTCTTGTTACAGCCCCAGATATTCATAAACATTGCTGTACTTATGAGCCACAAACGTTTTAATTTTGACAGCCAAACAAGATGAATAAAAAAAAGATGGAGGATCAGCCAATAGTTTATAATAAACAATTATCTCATGGAATAATTAAACGTTATTCTCATTTGAAATCTTTTAATGATGTCTTGGCATATAAATATAACGCTTGGAAAATCTTTTAACTATGGTCTTTTCAAGGTTGTAAAAAATAATGTTTTAAATAAATGTAAGATTGTAAAATATGAAAATTCAATTACAATATTCTTTCATCATTTTGTTACCAAACATTTTAAACAATATTTCTTGACTATTATCCTCATCTTTATTTTTGCTATACTCTTTCTGCTGGTCATTTTTCCAGTGGAAAGTGAATGTATCATTCAGAAAATGTGTTTTATTTAAACTTAGAAGAAAATTAGTTTATTCACTGAATATCGCATTCATCCAAGGAAAACGGGGGGGGGGGGTGAAATGACCAGTTGAAATGTTTGTAACAAAAAAAAAAAGAAGCCAATAAAGACAGTTTAACACAAATTCATTACATAACAATAATAAAATCATCTTGAATTTCAGATAAAAACCCAACATAAAAAAATGGGTAAAAATATTGTATTATGAAACAACTGTGTGGCCATTTTCTGATGTTTGTTTTTCACAACCTCGAAAAGACGTAAAATCTCCTCAGAAATCATAAAAGAACCCTCTTTAAAAGAGGAGGCAAAATAAACATCATAAGAAATTAATTGCTACTGGTTAGTTAAAGCAATTAGTAAGCTTCAAATCAAATAAACCAAACTAATTGTTATGACATTAGGAAAAAGCATGTGACAATTCATTTAAGATTCAGGTCTGCGTTGACATACTTTACAGGCAATCATATGTTCAGCTGCTGTCAATGGAAGATGCATTTATAAACTGCGGCTGCAAACTATGAATTCACATACTACCTTTTTGAATATTTAAGATAATAGCAAACAGTAATACCTTGGTCAGTGTTCAAGATACCTCCCTAAAAATGCAACAATATATAGGGTCATTATAATATAGAATGCAAGTTTGATAGGTGGTTTTAAGAGTGATCCACTTATAAATGAAAGCAAGTGACATTTTGCTAATTGACTAATAAGTAATAAATGATTTGACTCTGTGGGTAGACAGCAAATTTTGCGATAAATTTGGAGGGACATAGGAGTTTGCTTGAATATGAATTATAGTTTCTTATATTTGTCAATCATTTTAAAGCATTTAATATTGTTGAGTCCACAAGCTGGAATGGATTGATGCTGTGTATCTCATCTCATTGTTATTTTCAGAAGCTGGTGAAATATCACCTGGTGTCAATATATATGGTACTCCAAAAGTCACATAACAACTGGCAGAAAACATACACTTGTGAAATAGCAACCAGGGAAAATTTGCATGACATCTTCCTCCATAATTTGACCAATAGAATTCCTTAATAATATATTGTCACAGACAGAAACATGATGCCATCTGATAAAAAAAATATAAAATTTTCAGCGTTATCAATGGTAATGTGACTTTTGGAACACCCTGTATATCACGACATGATCAATTATGATTGTACGCATGTTTATTCTCCTACAGATGACACATTAAGCACAGAGGACAGGATAAAGTTACTTCAGAGATTATGATGCTGCTTTTTAACATTATTTAAGAAACTTAACATCTATTTGAAAAATAATAGTAGCAGTAAATGGTAGCACTAAGCAAGATATATTACTATAGTTGAGAAATTACTAAAAAAATGTTTTGCATTCATACGTAGAAGAACAAAGCAACAGTGAATCCCAGTGGCAGGTTTCATTGGAAAAATATTCTTCTTACAGGCACAGGTATAAAGTTAAGTCCTCCATTTAATCATGGAAATAATTAAGGATAAACTTATATGGTTCTTATATGTCTGTTATGAAATAGTAATATGAATTATCGAGTGTAATTAAAAACGGTAAGCCATTGGTTAAATTGATACTTCTATGTTTCTTTGAGATAAAAAAAAATTACATATCAAATTGATGCAAAGAACATACAATTGCCTGTGTTGTACAAGAAATATGTAAGCACAAACATAAATCAATAATTATCATTGATTTAAAAATCTTTCCCTTTGCTTCAAATCAAGGATATTTTTAAAACTTGAACTTGATCCGTTTCAATTTGAAGTGATTTGAGAAGACTATCATGTAGAATGGAACTTAGGAAATTTGTAGAACATGAGTGAGAAAATGGGTCATAAGGCTAATAAGATAAATGAGTAAAACACTGGATGTTTTACCCAAGGTTCATTTATTTTATCAAAAATTAGATTTTAGAAGATTTTTTTTTTATTGTTTATCCTTAAGAAAAAAAAAGCTCTTTACATTATTATCATAGGTTGGGATGTTTTTCTTTAATAAATAAATATTTTCAAATTAAAAAAAAAAGAAAAATATTTATAATGTAGAGAAATCAACATGGAAGCCTAAGGGAAATTCTTTTCAAATCAACCACAAACCAGAGCAGTTTTCATACATAGAACAAATTTGAAAAAAAGCAACGTTTATGATAAAGAAGAGCTACCAAGAATAAAGGCAACAGTTATCTACCCTTGGTTAACAGATTAGGAAGATTAAGTGGCAAAGGGTTAAGTAGTGGGAAGATTTTTTTTTTTTTGTATTACTTCTTTTTATAGATTACTCACTTCTGTTCGACATGACTAGCTAATACTGTTGCCCGGTCAGCTAGGGGGCAGCCAGACAGACTCCGATGGGAAGCATAATTTCCTGAGACATGGCCACTGCCATCACAACCAGGGGTGGGACAGTGAATCAATTCTCGGCCTTCCCTAGAAGTCCGAGGTGGAGTTGTGTGGATAGGAGATGCTTTGTTCAGCGTACTGGGACTTTTAGGACTTGAGACACTGCAAAGATAGGCAAAGGAGAAACTGACATTGAGATCTTCTTAATGGAAATCATATTAAATGCAATATAAGGACATTAACAACAACATGTCTGTAATATTCAAAGTGCAATCCAAGTATCCAGATATACAAAAACACACACAAAAAAGCCATTTTTCATTTGTATTTACAAATGCAAGTAGTAAATGAGATAAACGTATAGGGTATGAGTGAAGAAATACATTAGGTATTGCTGAGCACTATCAGTAAAAAAAATACAGAGTGGGGGTACTCGCTATAGAGCAGTGGTTCGCAAGATGGTCTCTGAGGTGTTCATTCTTGCAATGAGTTTGACCCTCACTGGGTGTTCTACTATACTACTAGCCTTGAGATGTAATAAGCTTGGGTGTTATATATATATATATATATATATATATATATATATATATATATATATACTTTACAAAATTAAACCTTTGGCAAAATATATTTGTCAAAAATAAAAAAAAATGGCTTAATTAAAAATCAATACAATTTTCAAAAAACTAAAATGTAGGTCAGTTTAATGAAGCACCTAGACTTACTGCCTGCCTGATGATACTGTTCTGGTAGAAACCATGGTAGTGTAAAGGTTGGTGTTTTGAATTATATATATATATATATATACACACACACACACACACACAGGTGTGTGTGTGAGTAAATTATTTGTGTATCTGTAAAGGAACAAAATGACTAAAAAGACAAGAGGAAAACTATTCTTAGTCGATGCGTTTAATCCTCTGAAGGATTTTATTTTGTTACACATGTTTATATACAAAAGTACATAATCTTATAGTGATTGTGTTTGTGTGTGATTATTGAAATGTTAATATAATTTAAATGTGTATTAAAAATTGTGTTTATTATAGATTTTAATTATATGACAAATACAATGAATGTTTGAAGTGAACGTATAACACAAGGTTACATTATCTGCAAAGAAACAAAAGAACATAGAATTTAAAAAGTGAAACATAATTCCGCATTATTTCACTTCTGAAAATTTCTGATGATGCTAAATAAATAACAAAACATGTTGAATTTATAAATATTCTACTTGTTCCTTATATAAGATATGTTTCGTTGAATAGTTTAGGCATGTTCTGTCTACTTATTTTCAATAAGATCCTTTCATACTCACGGGAAAGCTTTTTGGTATCATTATTGAAGGATGAGAGAAAATTACTGTGTTCATACATATTTTTTTTTAGTTCCAAGTACTTTTGACATATCAGTGTCATCATTAGGATCATGTTCATTACAAAATAAATATTGTATTATTCATAAATGATGGAGACAAATTGTCGTGTTATCTGAAAATTCTTGTGTTATTTGTAAGAAATTTAACTTTCAGATAACACAATTTGTCTTTGACAATAATGAATACGACAATATTTATTTTGTAATACACAATACCCTGATAATGACATGGATATGTCAAAAGTACTTGGAAATAAAAGAAATATGTATTAACATGGTAATTTTCTCTCATCCTTCAATAATGACACCAAAAAGCTTATCCACAAGTATGAAAGGATCTTATTGAAAATAAATAAACAAAACATGTCTTAATGAAAACATGCTACCGATATATATATATATATATATATATATATATATATATATATAAGAAATATAGTTTTAAGGTGTGCTATATTTATGCAATAAAGTGCTCAATATCAGGGATAGAGTGTATGTAAATATAAAAGTGAACATTGAAGTCAACACTCAGAAGTGAGAGACTGTTTTTTACTATATGCAATCATGATGATTGTGTCTAGCATGAAACAGTCTGTCGCCTCTGAGTGTTGACTTCAATGTTCACTTTATATATATATATATATATATATATATATATATATTTATGTGTGTGTTTATAAAAATTCAGATATAAATAAAATATGTCTGTAAAAAGACAATATAAATAAAGACAAAAGGAAAATTTTTCTTTACATAGCCATTTCATCTCCTAATGGACTTTAGCAAAGTAAATGCAAGGATTTTATTTTGCAACATGTATTTATATAAACAGAAGTAAAAATATCAATAGTTCAAAATTTTTGAATTTAAAAATGCTTATCGGCATACAAATAATAAAAAATAAGCTAAATCTTAATATAGATTAAATGCTTAACTATAAAATAAACTAAGGGCTCAATGCCAAAGTCAAAAGAGCTTACATATAGTGTATATAATAATATTAAGTCAGTCATATTAAAATGGTAATCAAAATCTGCTACTCAGAGTTTCATGCTGTAACACAATCATCAGGCAGATAAATGTAACTATTTTATCTCTGTTCTTTTCTTTCTTTGCAGATAATGTAACCTCATATTATGCACTGTCTTCAAACATGTATTATATTTTTGGATTGCCATTTTAATATGATTGTGTTATTATTATTATTATTACATATATATATATATACACACACACACACACATATAGGTATTGATGTGGATAAATCAAATAACTAGTTATTAACAAACATATATGTTTAATATTTGTCTATATTTCTGAGATGAGGTATTATGTACATTATTTACATTATTCGGACTATTGTCCTCATCTTTGTTGCCATATTTATTACAACGTTTCGGCCGTTGTATGCTCCGGCCTTCTTCAGGTGGTTGGAATGCCTCAAGGACACATGGCACAGTGGATAAAGGCGTTGGTTAGATCCAGTGACAGGACCCAAAGAGTGTGAGTTAAATACCCGGTTAAGGCAGTGGAGAACTTTCAGAGGGAAAAATTAACAGGAGATAACTGATTACTGACATCCATTAAACATAGCATGTGGAACTAGAACAGTCTACCCCAGTGAGCGAAATAAAGGGTTCAGTTCGACATTCCAACCACCTGAAGAAGGCCGGAGCGTACAACGGCCAAAACATTGTAATATATATGGTGACAAAGATGAGGACAATAGTCTGAATAATGTAAATAATATATATATATGTTCATTAGTGTGCATACACAGGTAAGCAAATAAATATTTACTCAATTTAATGTGTAAACAAAACAGTGCTCAATGTGGAAGGAAAAAAGTTACCATGTTGATGCATATTCATTTTATTCTGAGTACTTTTGACATTAGCACAGTGGGTCTTGTCTTATTTAAGACAAAATGGTTGTGTTCATCTGAAAATTAAATGCTAAACTTATGTACTGTACAAATTTTAAACTTTATGATATAAGCATACACGTACAGTAATGTCAAGGGAGTTAACTAAGTTATTGAGATGTCTATTTTTTTAAAAATATTTAAAGATAAAACCTAGATATTTTAAAACTACAGATTTTCTACAGTGAACTAAAAATATAAAACAAACTCTTATTAATAATAACTTCCCGAATTACATTGTCAAAGAACAAATAAGATGTTGTCTTAGAGATTTTAATATAAAGCAAATAGAATATATTTCTTCAATTAACCCTAAAAATATTAATCTTTTATATCACAATCAAATACATCCTAATTATAAACAGGTGAAAATATCCTAAAAAAACTAATACTAATATATCCATCATAGATCCTAGTAAAAAATTAAAATTAATTATATATCATACTAAATTCAATATATCCAATTTAATCATTTGTAATGACTTCCTCCCACCAATTAACGTGTTGCAGAAAACCAATGTTATATATAAATTTGTATCTCCAACAGAAGAAAAATAATATTTATGTTGGTCACTCCACAACTATGTACTCTAGAAGGTTGAGTTTTCATTTAAATGATGCATCTAACATCACTCAACATTTACAACAGCATGCCTGTCTCACATGTGCAATTTAGAAAAATTTTTGTTGAAAATACATCTATACATTTCATGAAAATAATAATCATAAACTAAAAATACTTGAAGCGATCTATATTAAAAAATTGAAACCAACCCTTAATAAAATTAATTATGAATACTGCACAAATGTTTGCAGTAGATAGTTTAAAATATCTAGGTTATAAGCTTTAAATAGTTTTTAAAAAATAGTTAGACATCTCAATAACACAGTTATCTCCCTTGATCTTACTGCACGTGTATGTTTACATCATAAAATTTAAAAATTGTACAGTACATAAATTTAGCATTTTTCACTTCATAACTAAAAAATTTAATTTTCAGATGAACATAGCAATTTTGTCTTAACAAAAACAAGACCTTGAAGATGACATTGTGCTTATGTTGAAAATACTCAGGAATAAAGTGGATAAACATCAACTTAGTAATTTTCTTTCTTCCTTTAATAAGGATACTAAGAAAAAACTTGTCCGTAAATATGAGAGGATCCTATTAAAAATAAGTAGACAAAACTTGCCTAAAGGAGACATCTCTCTCTCTCTCTATATATATATATATATATATAACGTAAATTATTCATACGAAAAACAAATAATGATTTACATTATATAAATTGAATACGCACTACATAATTGATATATATATATATATATATATATATATATATATATATGAAAATGGACTATTATATTTACACAGGCTCTATCCCTGATATTGAGCACTTTAACCCATAAATATAGCATATGATAAAACTATTTTTATCATCATATATATATATATATATATATATATATATATATATATATATATATATATATATATATATATGGATGTGTTGTAATGGTTATTGGAGCTGAAAATGGAATCAAATTTCTGGTTGAGGCTGTTGTGCTCACTTTGCACTGATACCCTTGGGAAAGGCTAGAACCCATTTTCCCCACCACCACCCAGTTATGGCTCAAATAGAAGGAGAAACTAGGTTCTTTAGACCTAGTAGAACAACTTTTAATTCACTCGCACCCTAACTAACACAGTGGCATGGCCAATTGTGAGGCCAATTAGTCGCTATGCCTGACAGACCTTGGAGGAGGAGGAGCCTAATTTGGAAAACTACTTTGACATCTTTCAACAATGAACAGGCATCATCAGAAAAAATAGGTTATGTCACAAGAACAAAATCTACAAAGTTAGTGAGACAAAACATGATTTACATTAGCAGCTGAATGCTTCATTTTAATGAATTTCAACTCTCTTTTTATTTATAGCTTTATTTCATTTTCAAAGTTTAAGTACACCACATTGTTTCAGTAGTAATTTAGCCAGAACAGGTGATAAACTGAAATAGCCTGTTTGTTTATTACTCATAGTCTTTCAATGTATCTTCATCTGAAGGGAATATTTTCACTTTTTATTAGAAAGGCATTTTAAAGATCAAATTCCTGATTATGAAGGTTATGATGATATACAAGTGCATTGTGTGTGCTGTTTAAGTCACCTTTTATGTTCATATATTTTTTTCCTTAAATCTTTGGCTGAGAAATCTTTTTGGTGGTAAAGGGGACATCTTTAGATGCTTCTGGGTTGACTCCATCTTCTGATCTAATGTTTGCTCTCCATTTGACATTGGTTACATTTTTTTAATCAATTTTTAAGTGTGTGTGTGATAATTTTTATATTAATATTAACTAAATACCTTCTAAGTTATGGAGTTTGAATGTAATTTCACATACCTGGATTTTGTGTTGTTGTTTATACTTTTTTCTGGTTTTGTGAATTTTGTATGCTTTTCTTTTAGCATTGTATATGAAATAACTAGGGTAGTATAGAATTTTAAAAGTATTTTCTAGGTATCTTCTTCAAGTAGATATTTGGGTCTGAAAATTCTTCAGGTTTTAAATAAATACTTGTTACTTTTGCCAGGAAAGTTTCAAAATAACATTAAGCTCAAGTCCCAGTGGGGTTTTCCCCAGGCAATACCTCTCCTTCAAGAGTGGGCTAGGGTCATTACCCAATGTCTGAGGCATCTAGAAAAAGGGGAAATGCAAATGGAGCTTGAGCAATGTTTCCACAGTATTGCTGTTAAAACCCACTCTAAATCTTGACCTTGTGTCACATTCAGTAGCAATGTGGTGCAATGAAAAATCCACTTAAATAAATTTTTAAAAAACTGATAATTATTCTAGATTTTATTTTATTGCTGCAATGCAAGCATTTATGGAGTCCTTTTTATTTGCTGATATGGTAAACATTCATTTTGAAACCCATTATCATGAAAAGCTAACGGGTTAGCTGTTTCTTTTATATATTCACACACACACACACACACAGAAGGAGCTGCTGAAAAGTTCTCAGCCTATCCCATTTCCTAAAATCTAATCAAATGATCAGACCTAAATTGACAACATTTTTAGCTTTCCGCAGAGCTGCCTAGTGGAGTAAGCACTACACTATTATTCTCCAGTTTTTGAGTTTTATCATTTCCTGTATTAAAGTTTACATTTTTCTGGTGACAAGAGAAACAAATTTCAATATTAAACCAAAAATTATGCAACTTTTGACCTGAAAACTTTGTTTTCACATTCAATCTGAATACTATGTATTGAAAAAAGAAATGAAGGTATTGTTAATGGTCGTAAATGAAAGCAAACATGACTGCAGTAGGTTTGCATTACAAATGATTATAGAAATGCACTGAAAATTATTTTACTTTAAAAAGTCATTGCAAAAAAAACAAATAACAACAAAGAGGTTGTCAGTGGTCAAGTATTCAAACATGACTGAACTCTCTCATTGATTTTAACATACGAGGTTCTAATAGTTCAGTTTAGGGCAGAACCATTAGACTACCTACAAAGATGATTAGTGGTGAAGGCTTGTGTTCAACCAGCTGCATTTTTCAGATCTGATAACTGAACCACAAAATCTCCAAATAACCAACTTCAGAATTTTCCTTTTCCTAGACCGGGTGCCACCCAAGATAAGAGTGATCAGTTAGCCCTACTATTTAACCCATAGTTTGTGAAAGATAAATTCGTGCCTTTTCCAAGAGCATCAGTGTGAACTGAACCAAACAGAATCACCTAGGATTTGAACTTGACTCAACAATTTCACTTTCTATACCATTAACCATTCTATTATTCCACCATCTGCACACCCACACACAGGTTGTACCAAGTACTTGAGAACTTATCTTAACCAAGTCATATATAGATGACTTAAGGTTACTTGACATACATCAATTTTGAAGATTCTTATTTCTTTTTCAGATGTGAAAAGAGCATTAACATGCCAGTTTCCAATGTAATGCTGATAATGAGACGATATGCAGTTTGTGTATGGCACCAGCTGCCAACTACAGGAACTCTGAAATATGAGTTTCTTGAATGTTATTCTGTGAAAAGAGAAATGACAGGTGTCTCTACAACAACCCCACCATAGCACCATGTCTTCTTTTATGAACCTGAGCAATAATAAATATATTATACGACCCAACAAGAAGTGCTGGCCAAGAATTTTCATAATTATTTCAGCAACAACAACAACTGAAATGGGTATCACATGTAACTTGAAGAGAGAATGATGACAAACTAGATGTTGATCTTCCACACTACCCTAAACAAAAGGCAGGGAAGGAAGCCATCATCAATACAGGAAAGAGCAATAACAGTTACTGGACTTGAGAAACCTTTTTTTTTTTCCTTATAAGGAAATGGCTAATATTACTATTACCATTGTAAATCTGTCTATATTTCCGAGATGAGGCATTGTAAGTATTTATATTGTTCAGATGAATATAGTAATAAAGATGAGGACAGCAGTCCAAAAAATGTAAATAGTGTAAATACCATTGTGGATGTGAAGACAAACGAACTACCCAATCCACGTATAAAGTTCATTTTATTGAATAACCTTTTCTATTTTTCTAAGTTGAACATGTGTACAAAAACTATTGGAAAATATACTAATGTTTTTCTATTGAATTTCTTGGAAATTTTTTTTTTTAATAATTTGTTCTCAGTTACCTGGCACATCTTACACATACAGCATAATAATAATAATAATAATAATAATAATATTATTTACAATCAAACTTAAAAAATAATGAATAGTAAGGATAATTCATTTCTAAAAGAAAACGTCAGTGGAAATATTGCATATTTTTTAGCTAAGGATGCACCTGGAATATAAATACATTTTGTGTAAGGATTACAATTTATTATCTTTTATTTCATTTTTTTTTTTTAAATTCCACACAAAATAAACTGCCATTTCTTATGATGCAAGAAATGAATAAGTTTGCATTAAAAAAGAAAAAAAAATCTTTTTACACAATGCAATTCAGATTTTATCTGGCAAACATTTCAATCTGTGTTTGATGAATAATTGCAGGTTGGAGGCATGTTAGTTATAACATTAATTGCTCTATGGATTTTTTGTTTTTTAATTGAAAAGAATAAACACCAAACACACAGTGCTTACAAATCACTGTATTTCTCACCATATAAGGGGCACATGTATCTCATACCCTGATTAAAACGAGTTAGGGTGAATTTTGGGGTAGATCTTCTCGGTACTAAACTGTAATATGATGTTTCAACAAAAAAATGTATATATTTTTTCATTGTTTTAATTTTTTGAAAAAAAAAAATTCTATTAATATATTTTATTAAATGATCACATAATTACTTGTCTGCAGTCCATAGCATATCATTTATAAAACTAATATTTTTGAAAAACTGAAATTCTAATTTTATATTTAAATTATGAAAGCAGTTTTTTATTTAAATTAAATTTTTTGAATTGTTTTAATAAAAAGTCATAATAGCATAATTGACCAACACCTCATATATTTCCTGATGACCCCAGAATGAAATATATATGATTATAAATGATTCAATTAAGATTAAAAATCAAAATAATGTTAAAATATAAAATCCTCCTGTTTGCAACACTAGTCTCCTGATGACCCCAGAATGAAATATATATATATATATATATATATATATATATACGATTATGATTAAAAACATAGGAAGTATTGGAAGTAATTTTAGAGGTGGAGGGGTGAGCAGGAAGAATTTGACCCCCAAATTTTCTAAACTGCTCTGAAAATAACTTGTTTTTGGCCCCAAAATATGCACTGGGGGAGCTGCTACCACTGCTGCTACCACCGGTGCAACCCACTGTTTTTATGCCTATCATTACAAGTCTGATGATCCCAGAATTAAATATGACTATAAATTATTATTTTTTTTGCAATCATAATTTAATGTTAAAATATTTAAAAAAACATTATGCACAAGTGTCATAGCAAGTTTTTTCATAAACATTCCTTGCCAAATTATGGATTGAATGTGTTATATGTAGGTACCTCCACTTTTTCACAGGAAACAGCATAGCGTAATGAAAAAGGCCACAAACTTAATAAAAATAAAGTTTTATCGTCAAAATGTTTATGTCATTCTTAAGATGAAAGACCAAAATATTTTTTGATTATTTTTGGAAATTTTTTAATCCTTTCTAACATGTTCGAAATTTTGGTTAAAATCTTGTTTTCTTTACATCATCAGAGTGGCATAATAATTACATTGACTGTTTTGTGCATTTTTTCCATTGAAAACACATTGATTTGGAAATTCTTGTAAAAATCAAATAATTGTCCGATTTTAATGAAATTTTCAGGACTTATTCACAAATGAATGAAATTAGTTTTGAAATTTTTTTTTAGAAAATTTTGGTAAAAAATATATTTTTTTTTACATATGTTACCTCCTGCCCCACTTACTTAATTTCATGAAATTTCTCAAAAAACCTTTCTCTTTTCTGAATTTTTTTTATTCGTTAAAAGTTCTTGGAGAATCTAAATCACCTAAATCTTTTTTTTCAAACTTGCACTATTCTAACTGAAAATCTGCTCTGAATTGAAAAATAATGAATGCAATAAATCTATGACATTATTTAATTAGAAAAGCTTTTAATTGCTTTTGTAAATAAGTTAAATTAAGGACATTGTCTGAAGAAATAAAATTTTTCCAATAAATAATGTATTTTTACAAGAATTTTTTCCATTTTTAAAAATTTTTAATTATAATAATTTATAGTAGTTTAAAATTGTGTAAATTTTGTATTGGGCTATTTCCTGGATGTGACATAGTGGAAACAAAATTTACAAATCCAAAATTGAAAAGATTAATAAACGTAGTTACATTATTCTGTTTGTAGAATAATTTTTTTATTTTTTTTACTTAATTTGTTCCCTATTTTCATCTATGAAAGGCTAAACATGACATTATTATGAAAAGGTCACGTGATTTAAGAGTTTTGTCTCTTTATAGAGAAATTAATTTAAGAAAATTTTATAGTATTTTAAATTTTTTATTTTTGCATAAAGCATCTTTGAAAGGTAAATAAAAGTCAATAAATTATTAGATAATTGTAGAAAATGTTCATTTGTAAAAATTACTAGGTAGTTAAAAAAAAAACCAAAATGCGTTCACTTAGATTTCATAAATTTTATATCAATTCGAGCCAGCCATACTAGCTGTCAATGCTTCGGATAAACACAGCCAATCAATAGCAAATAGTTGTATATTAATTTTTTAAGCTATAAGTAAGTAATATTTATTTCAAATCAGATTAATTTAACTTTAAATTTTCTAATTTTGCTCAAATAATGTGTCAGAAATATATATATATTTCTTGGAAGAGTTTTAAAATCGATAAATTTGTTTGTTTACAAATTTCTTAAAATTAAAAAATTTCAATAAAATTTTAAGAAATTGAAATTAAATTTGACATTCTAATCTATATAATTTCTATCTGAAATACACCAGAATATTTTACTTACAGGAAATAAATTTACTCCTTTAGCTTTCAATTAAAACTAAAATGGAATCTTCAAGAATGCTTTTTCATTTTTAAAAATTCATTTTAAACCTTAGGTATCGAAAATTTATGCTGAAATAGTAGAGGTGCCTAGTTATATGTCAGTGCGTATTATCTGGTGGGAAATACAGTCTATGGAAAGAACCCAAAATTTTACTGATTCCCAAAAATCAGTTTTTCTTTGTTGCAGGAATCATAAGTTTTCAAACCCATTGTAAAGATTTTTTTTAATATACATTTTTTTTTTTAGGTGGGGGATTTCTGACTTACCCATTGAGACCAATATTTTTTTCCAAGGTGGGAACATTGACAGGAGACACAGTCATACTGCTGTATTCTCCGTTTAATGATGGTGATGATACAGAATTGAGAGGTGGTGATGAGAGTGAGGCAGGCATGGAGTTGGCTACCGAGAGAGCAGACGGTGAGGAGGTCCCCAAAAGCTCAGATGATTGCTGATGGAGAGGCTGCTGTGAGGGTAAAGTCACAGTCAGTGGTTGGGACACAGGATGATGATGTTGCTGCTGCTGTTGCTGCTGCTGTTGCTGCTGCTGTTGCTGCTGCTGTTGTTGTTGCTGTTGCTGTTGCTGCTGTTGTTGCTGCTGTTGTTGCTGTTGGCTCTGCTGTTGTTGTTGTTGTTGTTGTTGTTGTTGTTGTTGTAGCATGCTGAGACCAGATGTCTCCAGCATGCTTGGATTTGAGGCAGCAACAGCAGCAGCAGTTCCACTACCGGCAGCTGCAGGGCCAGTGGCAGATGGAACAACAGTGGCAGCACAACCTCCGGGACTGGTAGCATTGTGGCTACTCAGTGGCACTGTGCTACCGGGCAGTGACGTTGTTGTGGTGATACTAGCCACTGTTGTGCTTGTAGTCCCACCAGCAGTTACGTTCACCGAAGCCACAGTGACCCCAGGTAGAGTTTTCATTGTGAGATCTAGCCCAGAGCCATTGGTTATACAGTTTGCAGTGTTTGTGGGTGTCTTGGTGGATAGGTTCAGGGCAACTGGTACCTGGGGGTCATAGCGGTACTGGGGCTTGTAGTTGGGTCTTTTACTTAGTATGTTTGGCCGTTCAATGCCAGAGTCCTTAGGCTTGGGAGCAATGGGTTTCCCTGGGTAAAGTTTGGACTGATATGTCTGAAATTCTGTAGGTGGCCGGTTGTACTTCTCAAGCTCCTTAGCTAAATTGGTGCGGGGTGTCGAGGTGGACACATATGGCGGGTATTCATAACAGGGAAGGTCCAGCTGCTTGGTCAAGATCATCGGACGAAGGACGCGGTCAGAACCTGAGAAATATGGGAACGAAAAAAAGAAAGGTGAAATTTTTTTACTATTTTTAGAAGATTTAAAATATACAAAAAATAAGAGCAATATAATCCCAGTTAGGACGAAGTAAATCATGTCTGAAGCATTAAATTCGGGGTTTTATATGTAGTAAAATTTTCCTTTAACAGATATATTCATTTTTTTTTAGAAAATTTATTAAACCAAGTGATAAAAAACAAACTTAAAAAAACTTAAAGAAAAATAAACATGAAAAATATTTAAAAAACTTCTATTTTTTTTAAAAACTAAAAAAAACTTTAAAAAACTAAAATTAAAAAACTTAAAGAAATTCTGTTCTTGTAAACTGATCTGTCTCAAAGGGTTGTGGACATGCAGACAGAAATGAAAAAGTAAATTAGACAAATACATTCTTAAGAAAAATCAAATTTAGAATTTGTCTTTGTTATTTTATATTTCTGAATAAATATTAAAAATACTTTGACATCATCTTTATTCAGTAGTACAATTCAACCAGTTCATACAAAGTGCTTACTAAAATTACAAGTTTCTAAGACCAGTTTTTGGTTGTAAGATTAAAAGTTTTTTTCGTATCTATTAAATGTTCCAATAACTTTACAAATCACTTGTTTTTAATATTTTCTACCTGAATTTCTGGGATTTATTATTATTTACATTTTGAACTAATGTCCTCATCTTTGTTGTAATGTTCTACTACTAAAGAGTGTACTTGTTTGCTTGGAGCATTCACATTGTAGCTGATGTTTCTCCCAACAGTCGCAAGAAATCCTTTCCCTCACAGGACATGCCCTACTCCTCCAATAACCCTTTGCATTCTCCTGGCACTGACCAATTTCTCAATTGATAAGCCGAGTGGAATTAGCTTTCAGTTCATCGACATGTCCCAATTTTTTACAACAAAGATGAGGACATTAGTTTGAAGGCAAATAATTATTTAATATTATTTTTGTATGACAAAATATAAGCAATAACGGATGTTTTTTAATCTAACAATATTTTGTATTACTATAAACATTATTTTAGCGAGTAAACACGTTTTTACATTTAATAAGACTTTCAATGATCTAGGCCCGTAGACAAGTTAATTGTTTGTGAATAAACAGGGATGTCAAATCAAACAATTAAATTAACATTTATAGTAATAAAAAAAATAATGCTGGATGAAAAAAAATCCATTAATTAAATTACTTTGCTTAATTTTCTGTTAAAAAATATATAATCTAAAAGATACAGTCACCAAAAGGTACCAATGTACATTTCTCAATAAGGTAACCGAGCCTCACCCTTGCCATAAGGCATCCTAGCTAATTGAGCCTTACCCTCGCCCTAATAAGGCATGCCTAGCTAATTGAGCTTTGCCATAATAAGGCATGTTTAGCTAGTTGAGCCTTGTTTTACCCTGGTAAGGTATGCCTAGTTAAATGAACTTTGCCTTGATATGGCATACCTAGCTAAAAAGTGATTTTCCCGCAAAAAAGGACGTGCAGATTTGATTTTTGCTGATTTTTTCAATAAGAATTTCACAGATCATGACCGGTAGACACTAATTTCACTATTTGTAAATAAACAAAAATGTCGACTAAAATACATGTACCTATGAAAATAATGTTCATAGTAAAAAGAAGTAAGAAAATACAAAAATATTTGAAGCATGATTAATTACCAATTTTTCTCAAAATAATTTACAGCTATGAAAGAGTTCCTAAAAATTTAGGATCCTACTACCGTTGATACTACTATGCCAAAGTTTTTGTTTCAATATCACAGCCAAAAATGGAGTCTTGGGACCCATTTTATTTATATTTTTTCTAGAAATAACTGCAAAAATTCACAGGAAGCATAAGTCATTTAAAGCTGTGATTGAGTAGAAAATGAAATTGTTATCTCTTAAAGCAAGTAGAGTATGGTGATTTTCTAGGCATAGCTTAGATGTGATACAAAGCCAAAGGTATGGGGCAGCCAGTGAGGATTGAACTCAATACTCGGTTGTAATTGTTCTCGTGAGACAAGCTTGCAAACCAATACACCACGTCATGGTGCCCCAAAACATTGATGATGAATTCATAAAGGTAAAGGTAAATGAAAGAATTTGAAGCAAAGGTCAACATGTTTGTTTTATAAGTTTCAATAATGCAGGGATGGAGACAAGACGTTCCAATAAAGATGGGTGTTAAGAACAACGAGAAATAATGAAAAGAAATTCTCTCTTTCAGATTAAGTCCGATTCTTAGTGTTTATTTCTAATTGTTTTAAGGTCTAAATATGGCAACTAATGCTATGATGAACCTAAAGTATATAGGTTCAAGTGATTCAAGGGAGAGCAATACTGGCACAAGGCAAAGGAGTTGCCTCCTTCAATTGTATGAATCCAATGAAATCCCAAGAACCAAGTTGAGGTGCGTTATACAAAAGTTCTGTTAGCACTTGAATGCATCAAATCAATGCTTCTTTGTTTTTAATTAATAAAAGTCAGATTAGTTTTAAAAATTTCAACAATATTTCAACAGTGCAATTGTCAGTAAACAGCTGTCTTCTGAAAAAGTAAAATAATAAAAAGATTTTGTGGCACATTTCATCTCGTCAGACTTTATCAGACAAAACACATCATACAAAAATTTTTTTTCCACTTTCCACTTTGTCATTAATTTTCCTAACATTGTTTTGGTACATAAAAATTCATATATCATCTCCAATATATATATATATATATATATATATATATATATATATATATATATATATATAACACACACACACACATAAAAAATGTGTGTGTGTGTGTGTGTGTGTGTGCAGGGTAAATTGTTGCCATTTTACATTTTTAATTTTGCACATGCACATTGTTTATTTTTGATTTTGTCAACTGCACATTATCATTGGGTCAGTTGGGCACCATCTGTGAGAAAAAAACCCACCATGACACAATTCACTTCACAAGAAATTTGGAAATGACATGCTGCACTTCTTGGCATTCACGCCAAAATCTTCAATACAAACGTTTCAGAGTGTTTAAGTGTCAATGTGAGGAGAATGTAGAGGATTCAGAATGAGTTGGATGAGTCTAATGGTGATTACGAATGTGTTTGGAGTGATCACTATTGATGGTGACGTTATGCCTTCATTCATCTTCACACAGGGCCAATTGAGGTCTACATCAAGTGCCTTGAGGGGGTAGTACTGCTCCGGGTCAACAGCATAGCTGCTGAAAGACCCTATGTCAGGCAACAGAACTCTGCACCATGCCGCACAAGCAGAAGAACCCACTCATGGCTTTCAGACAATTTCTACAACCACATCACCCCTTACATCTGGCCAGCTAAATCCCCAGACTGTAACCCTTTTTGACTATTATGTATGGGGTGCAATTGAGCAAGAGGCCAACAAAACTTCTTGTAATGCCAAGGATGAACTGAAGGCAAGGCTTATGGAAGCATTCACCAACTTAAACAGAAAGACCGCTCACAAGAGTTGCAGGATATTCTGATTGTCATCTGAAGGCTGTGGTTGAAGCCAATAGCGATTTTATTGAATAAATTTACTCTTTAGTATTTCAAGATATTTTTCTGTAATTTTAAATAATATCTGTTTAAATGAGATGTCAGTGTTATTTTCAGTGACAATTTATCCATCGCACCCTGTATATTAGGAAAATGAATGACAAAGTGGAAAATGTTTTTGTGTAACACATTTCATCCTTTATGACTTCATTGAACTAAATTTGTTTATTTGTTTTATGTTGATGCAACTACACATGTGCATGAATGAGAGACACTGGGAAATTGAAATTTAAAAGACTAATTTGTTTTCCTTTTGCCTTATATATATATATATATATATATGAAGACAAAGGGAAAACATTTTTCTCCATCACACCGTTAAATAATAAAAAATATATTAATTCTACATTTTAAAAATATTTTATAAAACTCCCATAAAAAAATCCTTTGTGAACACTTAGCATTCATGATTTATATTAAACAAGAGACTGATGAAAATAGTTTCAAATATTATAACATGATATGCAATATAAGACAAGATAACAAATGATTAACACTGAATAAAAGATAGGATAATGGTGCTAAATGGAAATAAAGGAAAAAACAAAGTGACAAACGAAAAAAATCGTGCAGACAAAGTGAAAATAATGGCTATGAAACTTAAGAGGAGACTTGGATTGATCAAAATATCATCTTTGAATGAGTCTGAACAACTGGTTTTATTA
Source organism: Acanthosepion esculentum (assembly GCA_964036315.1). Classification (NCBI taxonomy): domain Eukaryota; kingdom Metazoa; phylum Mollusca; class Cephalopoda; order Sepiida; family Sepiidae; genus Acanthosepion; species Acanthosepion esculentum. The sequence continues at coordinate 5,654,660 of OZ038497.1, forward strand.
AAAAATAAAAGTTTCTAAGAAGAGACCAAAATGGCCTTAGGTGAGAAAGTGTGTTGGCAAAGAAGAAACTACTGAAGTTTGAAACTTATGTTGGCAAAACTAGATTAAATTTTGGTAACAACATTTTGACAAAAGAGTCACTCAAAAGAGTAATGTAAAAAAGATTACATATCATTTATCAATAAAATATTTGCTAAAATCATGCAAACTCTCAAATGAATGTGAAAGACATGAAAAGACAAGATTTAAATATGGCATTCAGTGAAAAAGAAAACTTTCACAGAATTTAAATGTTGCAAAGAAAAATACGATTCCACAGCAAAAGTATAAAAGTAATATATGCACTGAACTTACACAATGTCATGAAGATAATAAGTCTTATTTAAAGTCGCACAATATCAAGTGGATAAAACAGTTTTTTGAAAAGTGTAAGTGAAAGAATAATCTATAGGTGTATATATATATGTGTGTGTATGTAATCAAAAAGAAAATTCATACTATATTCATGTTGAAAATTTTCTTTACCTCAAATGAGGCAAAACACTGTCCTGTTACCATCTAAAGGTTGTATGTCTGTTCAAGACACAGAGAATTTTCTTTTACAAGCCACACATAGATGTAATAATAAGCAAATGAATAAAATTTTTACATTTATATTTTTGGCCAGCCAATTGTGTTTCTTTAAAATCTTATAATAACTCGGAAGTTACAACAGATACAGTATTGATTTTTGGCACACAAGTCGCATAGGCAAGGAAATGCCCTTCTGCAGAATTACACAATCCAAGTTTTTATAGTTTCTGAGATCTTTCCAAATCTGATATTTGACCAGATTTTGGGAAGTGGGTTAGGCCAAGAACTTTTCAGCAAACAACTCCCCACCCCTATTACACGTCTAATAATAATAACGAGATTTTATATATATACATATTATATTACTAGGATCTACTTGGATTATATACCAATGGATTTATTACCTTTACTATAGGATTAATATGAGTAAAAGGTTTGTCACTTAGCTGATTAACGTTACCTTCATATATATATAATTTTTAAATACACACAAAATAAACAAGCAGCTCGCAAATATTCTCCTGCCATTGTGCTCTTTTCTTATGGTGTGTCTTTTTAAGTGTACTCCTTAGAGAGCTGCTTGAGGTTTTTTTTTTGTTTGTTTCAAAAATACATGATCTGATATGGAGATCTTTGGCTGGCTTTGTCAAGCACTTTTGGCTTTTGCAATTTATGCTCATTTGCTGTGATGCTATTTTTCTGCCATTTTTTCTAACATCCTGTTAAATGTATTTTTGTTTTATTATCCCCCCCCCAATCCCACTCCCCAATATCAGTGATTTTACAGCTATTCCATTATCGGTCGTATAGGTAATCCCTCCTCGGTGATTTTAGTTGGTGTATATATATATTATACGTATTCACCAACTACCCTTATTATAACACCTTGGGTTAGCTGAGGTGGGAATAAAATGCCCAGATCAATGAAAGACTAATGTTGAGTGCCTGAAGAATGTGTTCATAACTCACAGGAAACTGACATTTGTAGTCATTCAGACCGGCGCCAGGAAATTATGATATATATATATCAGATAACTAAAACCTTGGTACTGTTCATGTAATGAATTACAAGCAATAATTTTAGGCAAGCAAATATGTAAGCTGAAGGAAGGAAAAAATAGTAATAAATTTATGCAAAACCTACGTGTGTCCACTTCTTGATTGGTGATCACAGGATTGGATAGTGTGGACCCTTGTCAAAGATAAAAACAAACAATATTACAGTATTTGTTCAAAAGAAATAGACAAACTCATTTACAGACACACATAGCATTAAAAAAAACAGTCACACTCCTCCCCAGTTCTTTGAACACAAGTAGAGGTTTACCCCTTTTTTCCTATTTAGGGTTGCATTTCCAGTTCCTTGTAAAATCTTCTCATTCTCTTTCACTCCTAGAAGCCCCTTGCATCTTAGTGGCATTATCATCTTGCTTGGGGTGAATTGATTTAAAAAAAAAACAAGACAGTGAAAGAATTCAGATGTTACAAAGACATAATTCTAGCATTATAAGAAATTGTTTTTTTTTAAACAGAATACTGTTTCATCTGGTCTGCTTTACACTGCTCAGCCACGGGCAGTGAACAGCCCAGCAAGGTCCTATTACTCTTACAAGGAAAGCTCATTTCCCTGTTCAGATTATTTTGTGATAGCCCATATCTGATCAATTTCATATTCAAAATGAAAACAAAGCAATTGCTAAAAAATTGATGGTTTTATTTTTAATTCAACATTTTTTTGCGTGACTGAATATTTGTGATGCACTGTACTATAAGTAAAAACAAAAAAAAACATCATGAGAAACTAAAATATCAGATGATGGCTGGCACGTGATCAGCTCTTTGTGCCAAAATATGGTTTTAACGTCAGTATCCAAAATTATGTGTGGTTAATGTAATGGAAATCAGGAAAGGAACATGGAATCAGCAAGCCAAGTTCAAATTCCAGGCTAATCTGTTAACATTCATTTTCATACAAATGCCCTTGGAAAAGGCATGTTTTTTCTCTCCTCAGCTATGGATTAAATAGCAGAGTAGACTGGGCTCTCTAGCTTTAGGTAACAACCAGTCTAAAAGAAGGAAAACCATTCCACTCTCTTTTCCAAGAATGCATTGCAATTCATAGATGATGTGGAGAGTAATGATTTCCTATGTCCTGAAGGAACAGAGAATTAAGAAAAAAAAATGTTCACAAAGCAAATCAACAGTATTCAAACATTCAGTTTGGTTTAGGTATTAACAAAATTACCAGTGTAATTATTTTTAAATAATATATTCAGTAAAAAACAAAATGTTTAGTCTATGCTAGGAATGGATTATTAGATGAAAATATTATATATAGGTTTTTGCATTTTAAATACAAAAATTAAACCCAATATCCAACTGTTGTTAGAAGCTGGGGCCTCTTTTATGACTTCCTTGAAATTTTTTACTCCCCCACCCTTTTTTTTACATCAAAATAAACAAATCTCAAATAACCTCAATCATTTTATCAACACATTACATTGCTTTAAGGAAGATGTTTTTTTGTTTTGAGTAAAGCTTCATATCAAAGTAAGTTTTAAGAACTACCCCCCCCCAAAAGGGGCCATTGTTTTTTAAATTCATTTTACTCTGGAATTTTTATTCAAATATAAACTGATGCAGTTATTTTTTTACTTTTTGTTATTTTGACAAGGAAGTCAACAGTCAAAATTTATCAATGTAAGAAGTGGATGGGAGGCTTTCTTACCAAGTACAAGACAACAGAATGGCTACTATACAACAAATTTCAGATAGCTTTAAGAAAGGTGAAGACAAAGTGTATCACAACACATAGTACACCAGTCCTTGTCATGTATGATGTTGTGCAACTGCATGCTAATCAGTGTTCTCATGCTAACCAATGTCCATCCTCAAAAGTGCTCTCAATTGGCAAGTGTGTTGGAAATGGACCTTCTTATCACTGGAAGAAACTCACATGGTATGCTTGCAGGCCTGTGGCGGGGTTATGTGTGCGTGCGCGTGTGTGTGGGGGGGATAATAACCATCCCCCCCCACACACACACACACATACAAAATTATGTGAAATGATTTTAGTATGCATATTTTACTTGCAGGCTTCCATGGTTCTCACTCCAACTCAAAACACTGGCGATGGACCCTAGATGTTTGCAGGAAGAAATAACCCCAACAAGCTGGTGGGACAGGTGACAGTTCAGGCAATATTCTGCTGGGAAACACTGAGTCCGATCATTCATGGGCAAGGTTCTTTGTTGTATATTACCTACTGTTACACCAGGTACATTCCTACACGGCAGCAGCCCTATATAGTGGCAATGGCATTTTAAGTAGGAAAATGCACCCCCTCCCCACACCACAGGAGTAATTTGGAACTGATTTTAGGAACATGAAAATTCAATGTTGCTCTGGTTGGCAAACACTTCAAATCTCAATCCCAGTGACTACTTCTAGGTTGCATTTGACCAAAAAGGACATGGCAGAATTGATCTAATACAGTGGTTCCCAAACTTTTTTCTCTGGGCTGCATTTTTGAAATGAAATTTTGTTTGCGCCTCACCAAAGGGAATTCCCAGTGAAAAGGTGCAATCAGCCTTATGGCAAAGAGAGGGTGAAAGGGAGATAACCGCAGATTCGAAGTAAGAACATTATCGTTGATAACTCTCACCTCCAACTTGCAGACCCTAGTTACTATATTCTTAATACTTGATATAATGCAAAAAAAATAAAAATAAAATAAAATTGGTCACTAATTATTTAGAACTATTTATGCTGGAACTCATGCATGCAATTACAAGTAATCCATAATAATAATAATAATATTTTAAATTTTGAAATTATATTTGGTTTTGGCATATGAATTTTTTGAAACTGTTTCTAAATCTTTAATTGTCTTTCAATCATTCACCATCACCTATTATCCTCTTCTGTCGTACTGTTTGGAAACCACTGAACTAACACAAGCCATAGTCCATGTTCATATAGCTTAAGAGCTGTTCTATGGACATGTGGAATACCAACACCTTATTAGGCAGGTAGTTATAATATTTTGGCTTTTCAGTATGTGGGTGTGGGTGTACAATCAGGTTAAAAAGAATGTAATACCTTTGGTTGAGGGCACCTTGGTGCCAGCTGTTGAGACAAATATGCCTTTCTCTCCGTCAGGGACCCAACGTTTTTGAGAATTTCCTGACAGATCAGGATTAGATGATGCCATTTCTGTGGAGAGAAAGCAAAGATAAAAAAAGTGAAGTCAATCATCATGCTTTATGCAAGAAAGGATTCTTTTAAAACACTTTAAACAATGCTGTCAAATGGAGAGTAGAATAAATTAATGTTGTGAAATATCTGAATAATAGTCACAAGACAGTTGTGAATTTATCATAGCATATGATAAAAGGGTCAAGATATTTCCATGATCTCTAAGACAAAGAAATGTATTACTTAGAATATATATCAGAGCAAGAACAATTGTCAGCCAACAGGAAGCAAAGGCACTGAGTGATCTTTCCCAATGGAGCAACTGGTAAGGAATCATTTTCAGTAAGATCCTGATCAGAATCATCCTAGAGAAAATAACAGGTACCCTAGGCAGGAAGCAGGATTCCACCAAGTTAGTTCATGTATAGAACACATCATTATTAAATGGCAGTCTTCTCTCTAAACAACATTCATAGGTTTTCAAAATTCATGAACATGGGCAGAGAGACTCTCTGGAAATAAATGCATGAATCCTTTTGGGATTCCTAAGAAAGTCAAATTTATTTTATAAACAGAATATAACCAAAACATATTCTACTCTATACTGTACATGTTGGATGAAGCCAAACTTAGTATAAGACTACATCTGGTACTTTTGCTTGAAATTGACCTTTTATAAATGGCTGTACTAATTTTAAAGATGGCTGATTGAAAGATGGTTTCTTGAAGCTTAAAAGATGAAAAGTGATAAAAATTACAAAATTTGTAAGACTGACAGTCTGTGTTGATACTGAAGAAACCAGATTTAAGATTTTTGGATTCCTATAAATAAACCTAGTTAATCAAGCAATCCATTAACACTGATTTTCTTAGTCACTGTGTAGTGTGATCCTATTCAACATTTTGTTTAATTTAAAATTTTTACAAAGTTATATTGAATGATGAATTAACGTTGTTGAAGTTTCCAATATGCAGCACTGAGCATTTGATTAATTTTCCAATTTTTTAAAAGTCTGAAATTTGTATAAAATGAAAATGACATTAATTGTACTGAAAATGTTATTTTTTTTTCATAGCAATATTTTATTGCACTCTTGCACACCCATAATTTGAAATGGAACACAGATATGTTCAAAGGAGGACAATCAGTGTATTGTTTACATAAAATACATTCGTCATTTACCCACCATAGAAACCCTCCCTGCCTCCTATCAGAATGGCTGATGCCCAACTCCACGAGAGCATGTCACTGCACCTTCTTGGTCTCATGTTCTCCACTCAACTGAGGTGGAACAGCTACATTGAATCAATAGCTTCATCATCCACAAGGAAAGTTGGTTCTCCATGTCGCGACAGAAGGTTTTTCTCACCAAGTCCATCCTTCAAATCTACAAATCTACCATTCATCCTTGCATTGAATACTGTTTCCATATATGGTCCAGCACCCCCACTGTTCATCTCAAGGTCCTAGACAAAATCCAGAGACAGATATGCAATGTGATAGGTCCTGATCTGGCATTTCTTTTACAGTTACTTTCTCACAGACATGATGTGGCTTCCCTCTGTCTTTTCTACAAATATTTTCAGGCAACTGCTCTGACGAGCTACTTTCACTGGTACTCCAACTGCATGAATTTAAGGTTGGCATCTGGGTTCAACCCTTTCACTGTCGAAACAATTAAATGTGACCGTCTCTTCTACTCCAACAGCTTCTTCTCTCATACTTCCTGCCAGTGGAACTCCCTTCCTCTTACTTGCTCCCTGATAGCTATAATCTTCAAATATTTAAATGTAATGTCAATCGACATCTTCTGATGTCTTGATCCTGACCCCCGTCCTTCTCTATATCCTTTCCTCAAACACCCCTCCTTACTCTTGCTCTCACTCTCTGTAACCCCTTGCGTGCTAGTGGCACTCCCGCCTTGCTTGGGGTGAAATGCTTAAAGAAAAAAAACAAAACAAAAAAAAAACATACCTTTTGTATCATCCCTCTTGTTAGCAAGGATATCTGCATAAATAGAAAAAGACAAAATATCAGATCAAAGATGGAGACTTAAATGTTTATGGAAATTGTGATGTCTTGATTGGAATCTGGAAAAAGTTTCCCTGTGGTTTGGAAAGGAAAAGAAAGTAATCTACAGAAACAGAAGAAAAAAGCGAAAGAAGAAATTCACAATTTAAAAGTCCCTGACATAAATTGAGAATATAGTGCAAGACCCCAATAAACACTGTAGCAGTAATGATGGTGATAACAAGAGTTGCAACTTCTTTTTACTATTGTTGCCTACATTTATACTGTTGCAGAAGGCTAGGATGCACCAATTGTGCCCTTTGCAGAGGATTAATTCCCCATCACCAAAAGGCAACCCCTTCTGGTTAGATGCTTTTGAGTGATTCATTTGTTTTTTATGGCTTATGAACCTTTTTACAGGTTATTTAAAACCAGAAAATATTTTTAGAGTGTAAAAATTTTTTGGGAGATAATAATGATTTACTTATGCAAGTTCTAATAATTAACCCATAGCTGGGGGCGGGGAGAGAAGAGGTGGATTCATACCTTTGCCAAGGGCATTTGCATGTAAGTGAATATGATGAACTTGAATGGAATTGGAACTTGGCTTTCCAATTAACAATTCTGAGCCATTAACATTACACCAGCCACACATCCAAGCATACAGGACCTGGTATTCCCAAGTTGTCACCCATCTAGATATTGACCAGGCTCGATGTTGCTTAACTTTGGTGATCATAGAGGAACCAGTCAGATTTTGGGAAGTGGGACAAGCCAAGAATGTTTCAGCACCTCTTTGTATTAGCCTCCTCCTCCTCCTTATTGTCACTAGACTCCTCTCAGACCATAGCCTTACCCTCCCAGGTGTTGCTGTTGTGGTTTTCATAGCAAGTAAGGTTTTATTGGGGAAGTGGTGCCAGCCCCATACCCATCATGTTTTGTATTGGTTGCCAGCCAAGGCTAGAGGTCACAGTGTACCCTACTATAGCTTTGGGAAGAAGAGATGGATTCTTACCTTTCACAAAAGCATTTGTGCAAAAAGAACACAAAGAACTTGGCCAGAACTTGAACTCAGCATGCCAATTCCACTTTCCATGCCAATAATTGCTACGCTTAGCACACATTAACTTAGTACTCATAAAAATGATGGGATTACATACGTATGGATTGGTTGTTCTTTCTAGGATCAAAGTTTTGCCTTCTGGCACTTTGAGGATCAGTATAGTATCTGTGCATTCTGCCTTAATATTTGCAAGTTAATTTTACTGCACTATACAAGCAGAAGAATACTGGTGTAGTGGATAAGTCACTTGTATGCTTACATATAGGTTGGATGTTCAAATCAGAGCAGGAGTCACTTGTTCAGTGTGTGTGTGTGCGCATATGCATTTGCTTTAGTGTAACATAAGTTACAGAGAAACAGCATTTAGAAGAAATATATATCAAGGATAACCAAACTTTATTAATACAAGAATCGGATACAATATGTAACCATTCCTCTTTTACCCCTGCTGACCTGAAATTTCTTCAGTCTCTTCGTCTTTCACCATTCTTCCCACAGCCCTGAAGAAAAATGCCTCACTCAAATTTAGCATTAAAATTAGAATTTAAATTCCTAAATATTTTGACTAACTATAAATATTAAAACTTACATTTTAATCCAGTGAGGTCAAAGTTTATACCAGGTAAATAATTATCATTTTTAATTTTTAATTGCCATTTGAAAATGAGATCAGTGAAAGCATTTTCATTAGCTCCATTAAATTGCTAAAGAGCTGCAGTTTGATTAGTTTGGTTGATTCTATATGTCAACGTTTCACAACCTTTTTAAGCAAACAGCACACCGAGGAGCAAATTAAAATATCACGGCACACTTAGCAAAATTTTTAAAGGGTATACATTTAAATGTTATGAAATAGAACCATAGATTAAAATAAAAAATACACCCACAATATGAACTTAGTTTATTTCAATATTTCTATTCAATTATTTGTGCAGTTTATTTAACGAGAAACCTGTGACAGATGTTTTTCATGATTTCTTCAATATTTTGTGGCGAACGTAAGAGGATCGCATGGCACGCTAGTATGCTGTGGTATGGTGGTTACGAATCACTGCTATAGGTCAACCGGTGGCGGGTTATTTAATGTCAAATTGTGTATAGGGCACCCATTGAGGATTAAACTCACAGCTCAGTAGTAATGGTTAACCAGACTAACCTTGATAACTCGTTGCCCATGCTAAGACACACACCTGCCCACAGTTTGGCCAACTTTCTTTATTATCTCTTCATTATTAAGAGTTGAAAAGCATATCGGCTAGCGTCATGCTTGATTGATTTTTATTAAAGATAAAAACTGAATAACGATAAAACTGACATTTTATTGTTTGTAAAATGAGAAAATCTGAAAAAGAGAAACAAAGAGAGAAAGAGAGAGGCAGACAGACAGGGGTGGGGAGTTATTGGCTTAAAGGTAGGATGGAGACATGAATTGATGTGAAACACTTCCACCTGAAAGGTGTTAACAGGTGTGTAAAGCAATACTGATTGGAAACAACAACAATATCAGTAATAGGTCCTGGTTACAAATTACAACAATAACAAAAGTAAATGCCTCCAATTTTGGGCAAAGAAGAAAATGAGGGTCATCATGCAATTAAACAATTGCCAAAATGTAACAAAATGAAATATTAAAATTTTATAGCCTCTTCCCTTCCCAACATCTATTCGAGAAATATAAAACACCAAGTGATGCCATATATTTATTGGTCATGCAGCCTGATTTCCCATATTTGCAATGAGATATTCCATTTCTATGGCAACAAGAATCATTACATTACATCAATATGCAGACATGCCTTATGTTATCCTAATAACTGAATAACACATTAGTATGTAGGGTTGACCAGACTCCTAATATATTGCTTTATATTTCTATTGTTTCATGTTACGTTTCCATTAATCTTTTTTAAACCAGAATTCTTTTTTTTACATGCAACAATAAAGTTAACTGCAGAGATAAAAACATAACCTATACAATTTCACAATTATTGAAATATTGTCACCTTTTTTAAGAGTGCAGAGACTAAATAAGTTAATTAATATGTTCTAAGTTCATCTTTTTATTGTCATCATAAAAATTGCAAATCTGAATTGGTTTATGACAGCACTTCTTTTTCATGACTGGGTTTAATTCTTTTATGAAACACGTGGCCGAGTGGTTAAAATATTTACTTTCTAACCATGGGACCCAGGTTTGAATCTGACCCGGATCAATTTGTTATGAAGATACCCCTTCTTGATGTTTTCAGTCTAGCGAGGTGAACCGAGCATGCAGCACTGTTGAAAAGTGCCTGAAAACAGTAGCATGCGTATAGCCAAGCCTTGTCAGTGAAACTGAGTAGATGGAACTGTTTAGAAGCTGTTGATGATTTCTGTTAGCATAAAATCACAAGTCATCATGACCGAGTGTTTGGGTAAACTAATGTCATTAAAACTGCTGCTCATGACAGTTTATGAGTAGGTCTCCCAGAAACTGTAGCTTAGGTCTGCTCAGCCTAGTACAAACCATAGATGGGCTCTGTGGGTGTTGAGGAAACACAAATTGGCTAAGAATTTAAGGTTCATTTTATGGTCATGATGTTCTAGTGCTTCTACATATTTACCTTTATGTTTGTTAAAAAGTTGGTGAACAAACTAAATTGGACAGATTTATGTAAATTATTTAGTATATTTTTTTTACTATATAATAGCTCTGTTATTTAACACTGAGTGCTGTTTTTTCTTATGTATTTGTATCCTAATATTTGTTTGTGCATTTACCTATAATTATCCATTTGATTATATATATATATATATATATATATATGGTGAAGCAAATGTTGCACTGCATACAGGTTAATGGATAAGTTGATGTCCTGATGGATGGAGATTTTTTTTCTGTGGGGCCATTTGAAATCAGTTGTTTATCAGAAGTGCCCAATAAATATTGATGACCTTAAAGAATTAAATATGAATGCAGTAAAATCAGAGGAAACTCTTTGACGTTTTAATGTATCATGCAGACAGAGAATTGATTTGAGTGTTTTGAAAAAGAAGGACGACATTTTGAACAGCACCTATAATAATTAAACAACTAGTAAATACAATTTTCAAGTGTAATTATACAACTTTTGCCTTACTCTGTGTATATATATATATATATATATATATATATATATATATATATATATTTGGCAATTCAAATTGGATATCTTTTTTTCATTTAGGGATCATTTGACCATAAATTGCTCTGACTGGAAGATAGGATAAATTTCTTATCAAGTGAAGAAAAATCTTTTTCAGAAAACTTGGGTTGCAAAACCACCAAAATATGGCCCAGGGTGTGGCAAAAACCTTGCTGTAACGTGTTCTCAATATGAATGCAAATAATAACAAAGTATGTGGAGAGAAAAGAACATGTAACAAAGATTTGGATAGTGTGGACAATGACACACAATGGCTAAAATACATTTAGCCATTGCTAAATAGCAAATACAATATTCCTTCTTGTCATCTTTTATAAAATATGAACTAAAAGTTGCCATTTATTCAGACACAGAATGATCCTGAAAATTACTCTTTGATTGAACAAAACACTTAGAAATATTTCATAAAAGAATTTAGATGCAAGTGGTAACACATGAAGAAAATAAGCAAGACAAAAGGAAGAATTCTTGGAAGATTTTCTCAAGTGGAGCAGAATATCTATAAATAAATAATCAATTCAAAATTCAGCAAAATCAGATGAAGAAAAGTAGCCAAAAATCAATGAAAATATTTCAGCTCAGAATTCAAGATTTACAACATTTTATATTTATCTCATAGCAGTGAATTTTAAACAAAATATTGGTTAAATTTAAATGATTTTTATTATTTAAAGAATACAATGTGCAAGTCTAGCTAAGTTTTGTTAATATTGTGCTCAGTGTGTAAATAATATACAAACACAGAGAATTTTTATATGAAAAATTATGAAAATGGACAAGAAATTATATTCGAAATATATTTTATAAGAATTTTGTAATAAAACATATTTTTATGAAACAGTTTAAAATTACCAAACAAAATTTCTGCTTCACTATTTTTCTTTCATTGTAAGAATCCTTTTTTTAAAATTGCTTTCATTGGATTTTCTTCATCTAATTTTTGATTAGAATCAAAATGACATTTGGTATAACATTATTCAAAGTTTTAAAGATAATTTATTTATAAACACTTTTAAATCTCTGGTTCTAAAAATGAAAAGTTACTGACTTATAAAAATAATAACTTTAAAAGAATAGGAAATGAGTTGCTCACAAGTATGTGAGGAGATGCCGAAAATAAATTATGCATACACATCTTGACACTTTGTTAAGAATTTAAAAAATAAAATTCACTTATTTGTGAAGTATTTGGATATACAAATTCAAAACAAGTTAATTGAAATGTGATGATGATGAAATAAAGAGAATTGAAAATGAGAAAATGGTGATGATGAACAAAGGTTACGGACCCGACTTCACCTCATGAGCGGCCAGCCTGAGCAGGTCAGTCTCCGTGCAGGCAGCTAGAACGGCCTTAGAAGGGTCGTCATGCTTGGGAATGAGGACAAGGTGCAGGCCTATTGCCAAAACAAAAACACACAAGCCAACAGTGCAGGCAGCAATAATCGTTACAGCAAACTGGACGCACAACTAGAATACAACACAGCCATCAAAATATCAATAACATGGTCCAACATTACAGCCATCATCTTCAATAATATTTTGGAGCTAAACTGCTTGAAGATATATATATTATTGGGTCTTTTGCCTGTATATTTTATTATTTCCCCTGCCCCCTCGTTTTTATTAATAAATTCATATTTCAGTTGTTGTTCCTTTTTTTTTCTCCTTATATTTTTCTTTTCTCGCAGTGCAAATTGTTATTCTGTCAATTTAATATTTACCAATGTATTCTTCTGACAAAGTTGAAAATGATCCTTAAAGAAGACTGCATTCCTGCATTTTCAAATATATACATTTATTGCATTTCCTGGTGTTGAAAAAATATTTTTTCCAAAAAACATATCTTAAAAAATTTATCCTACATACCAAAGGCTACTTTGTTCATAGGCCTCTCATTTTTTTTTCTTTTTTACAGACTTTTGAAAGTCAAATTCAGTAAGTATTCTTGACAAGATATATGCTAATTCTACTGTTAGTTAAATTTTATCAATATCACAACACAGTATGAAACTAGTATTATGAAACAGTATGAAACTAGTTTTAAAGAAAAGCTCAGATTTAAATGGTCATAACATGTATTTTGTAATTCTTCAGAATATATTTATCTGTCAGTCACAATCAAGATTGTTGCTTTGTTGATGTAGCAATATCTTTAATTAATTACAAATAAAAAATATTCATCTAATGAAGAAATATCTATAATTTTTGCAATAGTAAATTCAAATCAAATGCAATTTTCCCAATTGACCAGTTTTTGTATTAATGGTAGCAGCTTAAATAAACTCTTAAATGATTTAAATAGTTTAAGTAAATGAATAAAACTGTTGAGTTTTGGTGATATTATTATAATTTATAATTACAATGTTTTTGAGTGAAATTTGATGACACGCAAGTCAAATTTAACTTAAAACAAGAAATATCAACAAAATCCTTTTTAATTCAATTTAATGAAAATATATGAACTAAAAAAGTAGTTTTCTAAAATGTAAATCACAACAACTTATATAGAAAAGGAATTTAATCAAGATATTTTGGAAGACCTCATAAGGAATAATGTGACTTGCCTTAAAATGGTTAAAAATGTATATTCTACAAGTTAATAAAATAATTTAGTTTGTGGGAGAAAACTAAAACAAAAAAAGGACATTGTAAAATTTTGAAATAAGAAAAATCAATACAAATATTATCAGTTTCATTCAATTCATGTAAATTAAATGTCTATAATTTATTGGTCATAAGGCTTTTCTTGATATTATGATATATTGTACAAGAATTGTGCTGAAAGTTCTCAGCCTAATGTACTTTCCAAAATCAGACTAAGAGACCAAACAATCAAAATTTTTTAATCTCTTTTTGGTCAGTCCAAAAACTTTTCAGCATCCACTTGTACATAAAATTATCTTCCTATCTTAAATTTACCTGAAAAAAAAAAAAAAAAAAAAAAGGCAAGTAAATTTTTTTAAAAAGCAAAATTTTCACAACCTATCACTTTATAAATACTATAAATTTACCTTCTTCCATATTTTTACTTATTACAACAAAGACATTGACTTTCATTATCTTCCATGTTAACAACTGATATTATTATCCTTGCTTAGATGTTTTAAGGTCAGTGATGTTGGATCATGTTGTAGTTAAATGTGCTGGCAAAAATGAAAATACAAAACAACATTTAAAAAAGTGAAATGTTTCTTCCAATACAACAGAGATTACAAAACAATATTAATTGGACAAAGAATATATACAATCAAACCATCTCAGTTGGTGGTGGATTTTGTTCAGTGACATTTCAAACTCTATGGGAAATCTAAATATTTTGAACACAATTTTATGGCTTCAAACTTTCAACTACAGATAAAATATATTGTTGGTAATTTTTTTTTATATAAAAATGTATTGCTGGTATTTTTACTATAAAAATGTATTTTTATATTTTCATAGTATTTTGTTTTTGTTTGGGGGTTCACTATTTGCCTATAGCTGGGACCCTAACATGTGCTACTACCCTTGGTCAGAGTGAATCTGGGAATAACATCAATTAAGATGTAGTTCTATGCTTGTCAAAACCTTCAGTCTCCCAATCACAGGCCTTGCTGCTGGATAACTCTCTCAGCATTCAACACATAAACGGAAATAATGTTAGGAATCAATTGATAATTGTACATTTTTTAAAACAATTCTTGTTTTTGGCATTGAAAATGTCCTTTGAACATTAAAAAGTTGTATCAATAAAGTACTCTTTAAAATGTCTTTAAATATGAAAGAAGATTTTATTTGGATGAATTATCCTTAGATAGTCATTTTTTAAATATATTTTTCAATTGTTGTGATTTGTGTCAATATTTCAAATATTTATCAGAAAAAAAAATCAATAGTTGATCAATGATTATGTATTAAATGCATTATACAATTCCAATAAGGAAAACAGATGTGTTTTGATAGAATGATCTCTAACGCTTGTGTCGAAAATATACAGCGATCTTTAAGCATGACAAATGCAACAATGAAAAAATGTAAACGTGTATCAATGATCAGAGTTTAGCGTCTCAATAGAAAGTTCCATAATCAATAGAAGGGAGATAACTCATGCAACCGAAACATTCATACCTACGACAACACAACATCATTTTTAAAGGTACACACGCACGAAACAATATATTTGGAGGAAACATTTCATTATATTTACAAAGTAAACACAAGAAGGAGTAAAGCCTAATTCAGTAAGATTTACAATTTATTTAAATGTAAAATAATTGCAAATTGAATGCAAAATAAATACTTCGACTAGAATATTATCATGGGAGCATATATTTCATTTTAATGATCAAATTAAAATTAGACTCAGGTTCTTTTACATTAGTTCCTGAAAACAGTAACGAAATAAAATAAAATATTTACATAATTTTTGTTACTGTAATTAAAAAAAAAAATTACAAATTACCCTAGTGCCAGACCTCAGACAATATTTTTTACCATTATGTCATGTCCTTTCAGGATGATTCCTTTTTCTTTATTATCTGTGAATTACCATATCTTGGGAAATATAGTGGAGTGCTTTTCCACTGGCTTCTTTGAGGTTTTGAATTCAGTTCTAGATTGGCTGTCACCCATAGCTCAATAATAGCCCAGTCTACCCAGCTATTTAGCTCATAACTGAGGGAAGATAAATTCATGCCTTCCCCAAGAGCATCAGTGCAAAAATGAATGCAACAGACTAAACCTGAACTTGAATTGGCTCACTGATTTGCACTTTCCGTGTCTTCCACTGTTACACTATGCACCCATCAGATGATATAGTTCACATATAATAAGCCAATTTAACCAAGAATTGTAGGCTGTAAATCTTTAGGTTGGTTGCATTTTTCAAACTTGGTAATTATTATAGCAGATAAAAATGCAATGAAAAATAATGGAGACATAGAAGAGGAGACAAAACTTTGTTAGTGTTTTATTAGGTTAGCAAAAAACACAGAATTATTATTATTATTATTATTGTTCCAATATTGAGACAAAAATATCACTTTTCTTAGTGAATGATTCAATAAGACAATAATCCATAAACCAGTTTAAGCTAAGAACCTATGAATATTTTCAGTAAAATATTAAAGAGCCTGTGTAGGGCATGATTTTAACATTGGTTGGGTTCAAACAATGCAGAATAAAACACAAACTATCATAATAATTTAGTTTTCTATAATTTAAGAATAAAATAACAATTTAAAAAAAAAAAATTTTTATTTTTTATTTAATAAAAAAATCAAAAGAATCAAACTACTAGATATTAGGTTAATCTGAATTCATAAAATGTAATAGACAAATTGTTAATGACTTTCAGCTAAATATATAAATCTAGATAAAGACATTCTGATTGTGAGTTTAGCTAAATTGTTTTTATATGCTTTTATAAAGTGGCAACAAAATTGAAAGATTGCGTATTCGGTTGAGATTAAATTAATAAATCATTGATAAGTACTTTTAGGTTTATTTGAACACAATTTATTAAATCTGAAAATAAGTAAGAAAGATAAAAGCTATATTACTTAATCAGGGGAAGTAATGGGTATTCATACATAGGAAATTATCTCCCTTTATAAATAACTTTTCAATGGAAGAAGAAACTAAGTTAAAAGATTTTTTAATCTCTAGTTCTGCAATAAACGAAACAGAAAGACAAGATTACGAAAAGATTAAAGTACGGATTTTTTTCTTGAAAACCTTTTTAAAATAAAAAAGATTTGGCATGGTAGCTTAGTAGTTTAACAGCAAAAAATAATTTGAACCTTTTAAAGACTGAATTTTTTGAGAATTTTGAAAAAAATTTGATTTGTTTAAGAAACAGCATATCAACTCATGGGTCATTTAATGCCAAAATTGAATTTACTTGGGAGCTTTCAAGTAATAAAAATATTTTACTTTCTCAAATGAATATATGAGAGATGATACTCAGCTTTTGTACATAATTATTAGAGTTAGTGATATGTGTTTTATGTTGGTAAACTCATATAAAATGAAAGAAGAGAAAATATTGTTATGTTGATGCAATCAGATTATTTTTCCGAAAAGATGGTCAGCTAATATAAAGGTAGAAAAAAGTTGTGTTGATAGTAAAGAGGGAAGAAGAAAAATAAATAATAAACATAAGATGTGATATTGATCAAGGAAACACACACACACACAACAACAACGTGAACTGACCTGTCTTTTTATTATTTTGAGAATTCATCATTTTCCCCATGGCTGCAATGGGACATCCAGACAGACTAGAAAGAAATAAAACATAGTAGGTAAATTATGGAAAATGGAATAAGGAGAAATATACAATTAAACCCAAACACAATTTGAGGAAATAAAATGTAAATATTTTATATATATTTTCAAGCTTACTACACAATGGATGATCCCCTGTGGATACAGGAGATAATAGATTAGATTAATATCAGTCTCTTATCAGTTATGAAACACATATTTATATTATTTATACATGGTTTGAAGATTACTTGAGGTATGAAGCTGAGAGTCCTTATGCAGTGTTGATTTCTATGGCCACTCTGTCAATATCAACAAATTAAATGATCTATTTAGAAAAGCAAATACTACATTCTTAAATATATTAATTATTATTAATACATACATATATATATATATATATATATATACACACACACATATATAGATAGATATGCATGTATGAATAATAATATATATATATATATATATATATATATATATATATATATAAATAATAATTATTATTTTAGATAGATATGCATGTATATATGTATGTATGTCAGTCAGTTAAGTATGTATGAATAATAATAATAATAATATATATAACACTGAAAGGAAGGCAAAAGCTCTAGGAAAATAGCAGATATCCTGAATATACCATTTTCTACTATTAGTTCTGTTATTGCTAAGTATAAAAAGGAGAAAAACTGTTGAGAACAAATCGAGATCTGGTGCACCACGCACGATTTCTCTCAGATCAATAAGAAGAATTCAGTGCAAAATTTAAGAAAATCCAATAACTATTCAGAGAAATACAGGAAGAATTAAAAGCATCAGGTGTTATTGTTACGAAGCGAACAATAGGCAATGAATTTCATAGACATCAAGTAAGATCGCGCGTTCTCCAAGAAAAGATCCGCTACTATTGAAGAAACATAGGGATGCCTGGTTGAAATTTGTTTGGTGAGCATCAGAATAAACCTGAATCATTTCAGGAAAGTGTTTTATGGACAGATGAATCAAAAATTGAACTATTTGGGCATAATTCAAGGACTCACATTTGGAGAAAAGATGGCACAGCCTTTGTACCAAAGAACACAATCCCAACGGTGAAATTTGGTGGTGGCAATATCATGGTTTGGGGAATGTTTTTCTGCTAATGGTACGGGTAAATTAGTAATAATAGATGGTAGAATGAATTCAAAAATATACCAAAATGTTTTGGATTCTAATATGTTTGAGTCAGTAGTAAAGCTTGGACCCCAAATGAATGGGTTTCACAACAAGATAATGACCCTAAACATACAGCTAAATCTACAGAAAAAAGACTTATTGAAAACAATGTCAATGCACTCGAATGGCCATCAGAGTCTCCAAACTTAAATCCAATAGAGAATTTGTGGGGTTTATTAAAAATTCAAATTAATAAAAGAGCTTCAAAAAACATCCTGGACCTAAAGATGCAGAGAAGAATGGAGTAAGATACTGATGGAAATTTGCAAATCATTGATTAAAAGCTACAGAGACTGATTGCTGTTGAATTGAGGTAGAGATATGCTACAAAGTTTTAAATAGGTATTATAATTTTGTACAAATACTTTTTTTGCCTCCAAATTTTTTAATTTCATTAATATAACAATTTTTCTGATATTTTTTTGCATATTGCCATGATATACAAATATTGTACTGAATAAAAAATGCTTTTATAAAATCTATGTTAAATAAAAAAATTCATGCTGTACAAATATTTCTTTCCCCCCGACTGTATATATAAGAAGAGTAACAAAAAATATATATAACCATAAACTGGTAATATATTTTGGTATTACCAATTTACACTAACATATATTTTCTGTTATGAATGTTCTCTTAATATGTCTGTTTTTAATGGTGTAATAAAATTTAGTCCCTCTGCAAAAATATATAAAGATTTTTTATATAAATTATAACTAAGTACATCTTCATATTTACTTTTTAAACAGTAATTTTCACACACACACACACATATATATATATATATGTGTGTGTGTGTGTGTGTGTGTGTGTGTGTGTGTGTGAAATTATCAGCACAAAAAAAGGTGTTGGCAATCAAGAATTCCTTCCACAACAAATTAGGTGTTTTTTCTTACTGGATCAGACAGCATTTTTCATGTGTGTGTGTGTATATATATATATATATATATAAATACACACACACACACACACACACACACACAAGGTGGTTGGAAAGTAACTAGGCATTAGAAATTACTTATAGAACTTTTAGTATCATTGAAGTCATGACAAAAACATTTTTTATACAGACAACACTAACAGGGATTTCTTATTTATGTGCAGGAGCTAAAACCGGAAGACTGGAATCTGGAGAGTTAATGTAAAGCTGGCATGAAGATTGGCTTGAATTGTTTGAAAACATCCTGTGAAGTGACGAGGCTGTATTCCATATTGGTAGTTTCATCAATCGTCACAACTGCCATTACTGGGTGTTGTGTGATAACGACCTGAACATGACCAAAAGTGACTGCGTGGTGTGGAACGATGGCGACAAGAGCCATCGGCCAATATCTTATGCATGACACCATGAATATAGACCACTCTCTTTAGATGTTCAAAAATTACATGTGGCCCATGGTGTCTGGCTAGGATGACATTGGTGAGCTGATATTCATGCAGGATGGTGCACCCCCCCCCCCCATTTTGCTCTTACTCTGCATGCGTGGTTAGACCAACATTTTCCAAGAGGTTGGATGGGACAACACAGACCTCATGAACGGCCCCCAAGAAGTCCAAATCTCACACCATGTGATTTTTACCTGGGGAGGCGGGGTATACAAAAGAGGATGTGTACAAGACAAAACCTCACACACTGGAGAACTTAGAGACACAAGTTCAGGAGATTCCCAATGATGCCCCAAATGACATTCTTCAAAAGGTTGTTCATTCCATCCCTGGACGTTTGAGGAAACTGGTTGACGCCATCGGTGCTTACATTGAAATATGAAGATTTACCTTCATTTTCCCATGTAATAAAGAACATGTATCATTTGTCTCAATAAATTTGTAATAGGAATATGGATTTTATTGCCAATTTTTAATGCCTACTTACTTTTCATTCACCCTGTACCTCTCTCTCTCTCTCTCTCTCTCTCAATATATATATATATATATATATATATATATATATATGGAGAGAGATGCACATACAAAGTGTTATTGTAGGTTAAATCCTAAAAAGGGAAAAACATTTCTTCAATAATAATAATAATATATTTTCATATATTGTTTAAATTTGGTACCATCCGCTTTTGAAATGGTCATCTTGGGAAAATACTCAGGGATTTTTTTTACACAGATTTTATAAACTTAGAACATAGAATATAAATTTAATAAAAATAGTTTCTTATTAAAAATTACTGATAAAGCATGAAAAATGCAAATTTCATATTTCAATAGCTGAAATATGAAATTTGCATTTTTCATGCTTTATCAGTAAATTAATAAATTCTTTTCCATTGTAACATCATCTACAAGTGAGTGTTCTGTATTTAAAATATTATGTTAGTGTGTATGTATGTGTGTGTATGTATATATATATATATATATATATATATATATATATATGTATTTTTTCCTGCTACTCAAAATGTTATTTTGTGGATACCCATATTTGAGTAGACACCCTGGATTTTTTTAAAAGTGTTTACATCTCCCAGCCTACACATCTGTGTTACTTAAATAAAGTAAATGTTCTTTCTAGAAGGATTCGAACCTGCATCCCTCCTTGTGGGTGTGTGGTAATAAAGAAATAAATAAATAATAAGGCCAAAAGTTCACCATTTCTAAAAAATAGATAATAAAGATCGGCAGACAAACAAAGCCATAGTTTGACTAACCAATCAGAAAGCTTTCACAACCAGGATATAAAGCCACATGCCAATGAGAAGCGAGCTACCTTTTCAAGGCAGATCTATAGATATGTATATAAACAGATGGAAAATCAATCAAGGCCAGAATCGATAAAGTAATT
The DNA here is from genome assembly GCA_964036315.1 of Acanthosepion esculentum. NCBI lineage: Eukaryota > Metazoa > Mollusca > Cephalopoda > Sepiida > Sepiidae > Acanthosepion > Acanthosepion esculentum. The sequence continues at coordinate 5,675,947 of OZ038497.1, forward strand.
TTGTTCATTCTCCGATTGTGTAGTCATCGCAATGTATCCAGAGATGACATTTGTACCACTGGCTGATGAGCATACACAGTGAAACTATTTCGTGTTATACTGAAAACAAACATACCTGTCTTACGAATGTGGATAAGTGGCAGCTACTACATTTGGATGTATGTACATATATATTTAATTCCTCCCAGACTCTTTCTTTTTCATGCACCAGGACTTTTATGAATGAACTCTTGAAACTCATACACCCCAATCAACTATACTGATAAACAACTCATCTATATATAATTATATAAATGTATAGGAGTTATTTACGCTATTTACATTGTTCGGACTGTTGTCCTCATCTTTATTTCAATATTCACAAATTAACTGATACACAGATGTCCCCCCCCACCAGGCATGTCTCATACTCCCGTGGAGTAAATAAAGCATTTGGTATGAAATTCCAACCTATATAATTTGAAGGTCAGAGTGTACAATGACTGAAACGTTGCGAATATGGCAATAAAGATGAGGACAACGGTCCAAACAATGTAAATAGTGCATTTGTTTGTTTTGTTTGTTTAATGGCATATCAACTCCTTATAGGTCATTTAATACCAAAATTTAGTTTTCTTGGGAGTATTAGTAATTTCTTTTACAAAAAAGTATTGCTGGTAATTTATTTATTAAAAAATGTATTACTGGCAATCTTTCTTTTGCAAAAATGTATTGCAAATGCTATCTTTTTTTTAATATGTAATATGTTTTTTTCCTTACAAAAAATGTATTGTTGGTAACATTTTTTTTTTGCAAAAACATCTATTGATTTCATATATATATATATATATATATATATATATATATATATATATATATTGTGTATGTATATTTATTTATTTTTTCTTCTTACCTTCTGTGAGAATTCCTATTACTGTTGACATGGCCTCGTCCATTACATCCTGGCGTTGGACACCGCAGAATGTGATCCTGGAGGGCAAGTACTGGAAATTAAAAAGAAAAAAATATTGAGTATAGTAGTATCAAAAAATGTGTTTTGAAAGATAATCAACACAA